>CAJQZP010001616.1:5185000-5785000 GCA_907164705.1 Parnassius apollo | reverse complement strand
GTAGCGGTAGTGTAAGGATATCCACTGCCCCATATCGTCCTTTGGGTATTGGAAGAGAAGACAGAAGGAAATAAACAAGGAGATGGGAAGTATCTTTCTATAAGAAAGCTATAAATAACTAATAAGTTAAAGAAAACTGCGGGTGCTAACCTTCCTGCCAAGCATGGCAACTTTCACCAAAACTATATTTTTTTTTTATAATTAGTACGAGTAAACGAGGTTAAGGATGTGGATGTTCGTTACACCTCAGAACTTAATTTTCAAAATCATATAGTGGACATCTGCAAGAAAGCGTACCGTAACTTAGGTTTTATATTGGGCAGTGATCGTTGTTACACTAACATTAAAACCAATGTAGCATTATATTATAAAGCAACTCAGTTATCTGGGCTCCACATGAGACGAAATATACTCTCTGCTGGAGAAAATTCTAAACAAATTTGTTATGTTTCTATATCTCAAAAAGTATGGGTATATAGTCATATCAGTCGTATAGTCCGTCGGCTATTCCCTCTTTCTTATAGTCCGATGGGACGGTAAACCGAAACGGCCGGAAAGAGATCAGGCGCAAAACCCAACGGCTTTACGTGCTTTACGGGGTGAAACATCGCCAACTTACTGACTTATCGGGACTGCTACTAAGAATTTCTTAACAGAGAAACCCAATAATTATTATATAATATTTAAAATAAAAAAAAATTGTGGCCTGACCCGGGATTCGAACCCGGGACTTCATGATCAGCAAACGCTTTTACGACCACTAGCCTAAAGAGGCTTGCACCTTACTCCTCGTTACTCCTCCTAGCTATCATGACACCTGAATATTTTAAAATTCATTTATATTGCTTACCAAGAAATTTTCCACTGACTTGCAATCGACCCTGCCTACAATGAGTATAAGAAATAAGTAATAATAACGGCTAAAACGGATATAGATAACACATAAATTTCTTTTTAAAACAACCTTTATGTCTCTCTGGAGTACTTGAAACCTAATACTGGTGTATTAATAGATATTAGTATTTCATTATATTAATACAAAAGACGTCACTACACGTGGCAACGTCTTGATCGCCAGTTGGTCAGTCAACCTTCCACAGCTCGTCGACGGGACCCACATACGGGACGATATGGGGTAATGGATATTCTCATACTGCCACTACACGGTAGTAAATTGAGAAAAAAAAGTGTCTGTATGTAATATCCCCCCATGAGCAACGACGCAAATAAACGGCCCACAGTCCCCGGCGGCCCCGCTATTCCTGGCTACGGTGGCGACCACGGTAACGGCGGGGCAGGGGGTGCTAAGAATCTCCGGTGGAGGTTCGGTTGCCACCTACGACGACTCGACCTGGCAACGTATAACGCACGCACCCTGAGGACTGACGTGAAGATACTGGAGCTGGAAGAAGAGGTAGATAAGCTGCGCTGGCATATTATTGGATTATCTGAGGCCCGAAGAGAGGGGGAGGACACGGTAATCCTCGAGTCCGGCAACTTGTTCTATCACCGGGAGGGCGACCATCTGTCCCAAGGAGGTGTCGGATTTATCGTCCACAAGTCTCTCGTCAACAACGTTGTAAAGATTGGGAGTGTGTCGACGAGGGTCGCGTACCTGATACTCAGAATCACTAAACGGTATTCGCTGAAGGTCATACAGGTCTACGCACCAACCTCGGCACATCTCGATGAGGAGGTGGAGGAAATGTATGAGGATATTTCTAGAGCCATGCATTCCTCCAAAACCCACTACACGGTGTTGATGGGAGACTTCAACGCAAAACTAGGCACAAGAGAAAGCGGCGAGCTGAAGTTGGGGAAATTTGGAGTAGGGCAACGGAACCGTAGGGGCCAGCAGCTGGCTCACTTTATGGAGAAAGAGGGACTCTTTATGATGAACTCAAAGAGGTTCGACAAAAAATGAGATTGACTTCATTATGACGACCAGACGCCAACTGTTCAGTGATGTCTCAGTGATCGCAAGGGTGAAAACCGGCAGCGATCACCGAATGGTTAGAGGCACACTGAACCTAAACGTTAAGTTGGAGAGGTCTCGTCTAATGAAGTCAACGCTCCGTCCCCCCTCGTGCTCTAATCCAAGACCCCGAGACTTTTCAGCTCGAGTTACGTAACTGCTTTCAGTGCCTAGAAGATTGCAATGCAGTGGACGATATGAATGACAAGCTTGTGGAAACTGTCCATGCGGTCGAGCTAAGTTCTGCAAGACCCGCCGCAGAAGAACACAAAAACTCTCCGATCACACTCTTAATCTCATGGCTGTTAGACGGGAGATGAGGCTGCAATCGTCAACAGATTTGACAGCATACAGGCAACTGAACAGACAGATCTCCAAGTGCATGCGGCGAGACTTACGCAACTTTGATACTGCTTGTATTAAAGAAGCGATCGAGCGGAACCAGGGCTCCAAAGTCTTTGCCAGAGATCTGTCTGCCATAAAGAGCCAACTATCAAAGCTGAAGACTGAGTGTGGCAGCATCGTTTCCGAGACACCTGAGATTTTGAGCGAGATTGAGAGGTTCTATGGGCAGCTGTACACATCATCGTTGGAGCCACACGCAAGTGTGAGTAACGATCCAAGAGCAAGTCTTACCCGACACTATTCCCATGATATCCCGGACGTCAGTCTGAGCGAGATTAGAATGGCTCTCCAGCACCTTAAAAACGACAGGGCCCCAGGCGAGGATGGAATTATAGCGGAGCTTCTGAAAGCGGGTGGAACACCGGTACTTGAAGTCCTTCAGAAGCTCTTCAATTCCGTCCTCCATGGTGACACTACTCCGGAGGCGTGGAGCAAAAGTGCGGTGGTCTTGTTCTTTAAGAAAGGCGACAACGCTCTCTTGAAGAACTACAGACCGATTTCCCTTCTGAGCCGCGTCTACGTGCTGTTTTCGAGATTCATTACGAATCGTCTCGCAGGCAGACTCGACGACTTCCAGCCTCTCGAACAAGCCGGTTTCCCGAAAAGGCTTCAGTACCATAGACCACATACATACCCTGCGGCAGATTGTACAGAAGACCGAAGAGTACAATCTGCCACTTTGCCCGGCGTATGTGGACTATGAGAAAGCCTTTGATTCCGTCGAAATTTGGGCGGTGCTACAGTCCCTTCAGCGGTACCAAGTTGACTGTCGGTATATCGAAGTGCTGAAGTGTTTGTACAGTAGGGTTACGATGGCTATCCGAGTACAGAATCAGAGTTCGAAACCTATCCAACTGCAGAGAGGTGTAAGACAGGGTGATGTTATATCCCCGAAACTCTTCACCGCTGCATTGGAAGACGTTTTCAAGCTACTGGACTGGAAAAGGATACGGTATTAACATCAATGGCGAGTACATTACTCATCTTCTATTTGCCGACGATATAGTTCTTATGGCAGAATCGTTGGAGGACCTTAGCACTATGCTCAATGACCTCAATGGTGTCTCCCAACGGATAGGTCTTAAGATGAACATGGACAAAACAAAGATCATGTTTAATGTCCATGTCTCACCTATGCTGGTAGTTGTTGGGAGCACTATCCTCGAAGTTGTTGACGAGTACGTTTACCTGGGACAAATAGTCCGACTAGGTAAGTCCAACTTCGACCGAGAGGTCAATCGACGGATTCAACTCGGCTGGGCAGCGTTCGGGAAATTACGACACATCTTCTCGTCAGGTGTACCTCAATCTCTGAAAACTAAAGTGTACAATCAGTGCGTGTTGCCAGTGATGACTTACGGATCTGAGATGGTCCTTCACTGCTGGCCATATGAGGACGCTCAAGGTCGCTCAGCGAGCTATGGAGAGGTCTATGCTCGGAGTTTCTCTGCGTGATAGACTCAGAAATGAGGATATCCGTAGTAAAACCAGAGTGACCGACGTAGCCCAACGGATTAGTAAGCTGAAGTGGCAATGGGCCGGCCATATAGCTCGAAGAACCGATAACCGATGGGGAAGAAAGGTTCTCGAGTGGCAGCCTCGTACCGGTAGGCGTAGTGTAGGGCGACCCCCCACTAGATGGAGTGACGACCTGGTAAGACATGCAGGAAGTCGTTGGATGCAGGTGGCTCAGGACCGTGCTTTGTGGCATTACTTGGGGGAGGCCTATGTTCAGCAGTGGACTTGTGAAGGGCTGTAATGATGATGATGAATGATGATGTAATTTCGGAATAACTGGCTTTTATTAAGCTAAGAGGTTATTTGTATATGATGTAATGACGAATAAACATTTTTTAACAAATAAGGGTGAAAAACAAACACACAGTCCACCTGATAATAAGTGGATGCTGTGGACCATAGACATCTACATTTATCCTCGATTAAGAATGAAAACGCAGATGCGTTGTTACCTTGAGAACTAATATGGAATGCCTCTTTTCCAGTAAAAAAGTGTAGACTGGATAGTGTAGACACTCACCATACGAAATCCAATAGATTAAGCTGCTATTTTACGCTGGTATACTGTGAGAGCGTGGTTCTTCCCGGTCGAGCCGACCGATTCGTGCTACAACCATAAAATAGCTGCAGCGTGCGTCTACCACGTATTAATCTTTGGATCGCTAAACCTGTACGAACAGAGAGCAAAAATGCAAGAGAGAAAAAATGTAAGGAGTGATCTAGGCTATATTCTTTCCGGAAAATGTAAGTTTTTTCGAAAATACAAGAAAATTAAATTAAATCTTCTCCATTATCTTAAATCTTAATAAATTCGATTCTGGCGAAGCCGGGCAGGTCGCTAATCAAAAATAATACTCCATGATATCAAATCATTTATTCATTGTTTTTATTTGGATATATCATTCATTCATAACAGTCTTTCACATCCATAACAGTCTACTGCTGAACACAGGCCTCACACGAGGAACGACACAAAGTACGGTCCTGAGCCACCTGCACCCATCGACTTCCTACATGTCTTACCAGGTCGTCACACCATCTAGTGAGGGGCCGCCCAATTCTTCGATTATAAGAATAACAAATAGAAAATTTTCCTTACCACTGTGTTCTATGTGCTTTACTAAAACCAACGTTTTTTTAGTAGCTTCTGCCCGCTCGCGTAGAAACAGAAACACCTTCATGCGTCCATCTTGCGGTAACTTTTAGTGACAGCGAATCTGCAAATTGATTGAAAAATCATCCATATTATCATAAGGATTGCCTACGTGTTCATTTCTTACCCTTACGAGTGTGAAATAAATATCCAACGTATAAAAAAATTATGTAACAATATTATATACTCTTATATTATTGTGTCCACAACAACTCAAAGACTTAACATCTATTTCAAAAGTTAAAATTTTAATAAAAATTAAAAACCGACTACAAAGACCTAAAAATAAATTAATTTTCACATAATAGCTTCTGAAGTCGGTGCTCGGGCATGGTGTTTAGAATTAAAATTCCGGTTTCAGACTCTTTTGCCGTTACAGCCTATTAAAGTCCACTGCTGAACGTAATCGTCCCCCATAGATTGCCTCATAGGGGGTATATTTGCCATAGTTGCCACGCTTGGCAACTACACTTTTTTAATTTTAGACGTTATTAGGCTGAAGCTGCTGCTCACCTCCTAATTTGTTTCCCTCTGTCGTCTCTTACGAGACCCGCGCGGTGATACGGGCTAGTGGACATTCCTACACCGCCACTACACGGTAACGTATTATGTGGGAATATTTTTTTTATTTTTAGTTCTTTTCAGTCGGTATTTAATTTTTTGAAGCTTTTGAGTATACTCACGAATATTACAAAATATATAACTAAAATATAATATAACTTTTTTATTAAAAATCACATTTGATCAAGATATCGCGTAACATATGTACAAAAAGAATTTCGAAGTACCTCCTCTTTTTTTTAGTCGGCTGAAGTGTTTCTTACCGTTTCTCAAGTTGTGAAGACTTCGTTTAAATAATATTACCATCGCTAATCGCGGAAAAACACGCAATACTGTATGACTTGTGCGACTTACCAGAAGTTTACTTCCTTGCACACATTCTCTGTGCTCTGCTCAGCTACCACAAACTTTTGGCTTTGATACTACTTTACACTATGTTTAGACACGGACCTAATAATAAGATGTTGGTGTTACACTGCCGTTATTAAGAGCTTCGAAAGGTCGTATGCGAAAATTAAATCTTTAATAAGTAATGAGTTATGGCTCCACAGCTAGCCTATGTTTAATAATAAACTGCTTAACAACTTTTAAGTTTTAGTAAATTTCACGCGAATAGAACTCAGTACTGAGTTGAGCAAAATTTCTTGTAAAGTTAATAGTTGTATTACTTTACGTTTTAAGGGAAGAAATTGATTGAAAATTTTTATAGGCGCATTTCTCATGTGCTAAACGTCGTAAAAAGCATAATAAAATTTAGTTTAATACAATGATTTTTAAAATATGCGAGAATTTTTGTTATTAATTTTGTCATACATAAGACGTTTAAATTTACCTAAGGGACGATGTATTCAATTACATCATTCTACGGTAATTAGCTATTAACTTTATAACTCTTAAACCTTTAATCACCAATCTTCTCCTCAACATTAGTCTGTTATATTATGTATCTATATTTATATGTTTGTTTGTCCCTTCCAGCGCACATTACCGGGTTCCCTGAATCGAAAACAAGCGCTCAGTTCTTGCACCTGAGAAATCTTTTAAAAGGTTCGGTTCTTACCTTGAAGTTACTTGGATGTTTATGTTAAAACAATAACATTGTAACTAACTTTAATAACAATTTACCAAGATATTTTTGCGTGTGAAATAATACTTTTACCGAGTGGCTTGTACAGTCTGTTCGCAAAGATAGTGTCGGTACACCTGGAGGCGCACTTATTATTTTGCTTTTATTTTATTATCCTTTATTGTGTTTGTTAAATAAATGTTTTTCTATTCCAAGGATAAAATAGAATACGATATTATTCTTATGGTGACTGTAATGAAATACGAATACGAATAATAAACATAAGTTAGGTAGCAAAATCCTTTCACTACTCCGCCGCGGCGCACAAAGTACCTAACTTTTCATGGCATATACTCAATAAATTTAAGCGCGTGGGCCCTAACGCGTGTTGCAAGCAACCATGTCTCGGCTTCTCTTCAATAGCATAGAGTCACGTGGTAGAGCCATGCTGCAGCTATATTATAGTTGTAGCTCGAATGGGTCGGTTCGACCGGGGAAGGACCACACTTTCACAATACCAGCGTAAAATAAATGCTTTATGCTGCTGTGTTTCGTATAGTGAGTGTACAAAATCCTTTTGACTAGAATCGAGACATTCCATTTTGGTCCTCAGGGGTGACAACGCATTTGCATTTTGATTCTTAATTGAGGATAAATGTCTATGCGCAACAGCATCAACTTAATCTGTTGTATGTGGCGGACTCGTTTGTCACCTTATTCTATAAAAAACCTTTTAACGCGTGTTGCAAACAATCAACTCAGGTTTTGTCTCTTCTAGTACGTAGTACAAATATTACCTCAGTGGCTAATATAACCTTTTCCCTTTTCGTATTCTTGTTGTTTTGGCTTTTTCTGCGGCGACATACTCCTGACGGGTGTTTGACGTAATCACTCCTAACACTAAAACCCTTTTTAACGTTGATTTTAGAAATACATTTCTACATAGTATATCTAAAATTAGTTTTATTTCTAAAAACTAAGATGGCTTTTTGGTATATTTCTAATAGTTGTATGATATACCCCTCCATGGGAATGAATCCTAATACAGCATATGTAAAATAATTTTAATAAAATAGTTTTACTAAAAATAGTGCAGACGTGCA
Organism: Parnassius apollo; assembly: GCA_907164705.1. NCBI lineage: Eukaryota > Metazoa > Arthropoda > Insecta > Lepidoptera > Papilionidae > Parnassius > Parnassius apollo. The sequence goes on along the minus strand of CAJQZP010001616.1, from coordinate 5,777,219 downwards.
CTCTGTAAATACTAGGAACAAGCACAAGTTATATTTTCTACGGTGTAATACCTTCATGGGGCAATGTAAACGCTTTTACAAGTCACCGAAAATATTCAAAACATATCTATTAAAAGGTTTAAAATAAGCCAAACTAGTAGGTAAGGGTTATTATACTGCTAAAGATGATTGATAATAATCCCTGGGAATGAGGTGGTCGCTACCATGCTGTTTCTAAATGTTTTCATAACAGGTTTATAAATATTATGTTGTAAGTTATGCTTTTTTTTAAAGTCACGCTAAAATTCTTGCTGGTTCTTCCCAGAACATAGGTGTTTTCCGAACCAGTGGTGAAAGTAAAATATGACTTAAAAAATATAATCAATATTGAATAAAATTTCACTACTAAATCACCTTCGCTCATGAACATCTGGTGGGCTGTGGTAAGTACCCATTTTACACTCTTATTCTATAAATCTCTTATCCCATGATTTACATGAACGACAATAGAATTACTCCAAATTATACCAATCGAAAGTATTCATTTTACTTTAGCCAATAAATTAATAGAACGTGTAAAAGTTTTTCAAAATAAAAGAAAATCAAATTTGTAAACAAAACACACGCTTGTAGAAAACTTGAAAAGCAAAAGAAAACTTTTTTTTTTATAGAAGAGGGGGCAAACGAGCATGCGGCTCACCTGATGTTAAGTGACTACCGCCGCCCATGATCAACCGCAACACCAAGGGAATTGCAGGTGCGTTGCCGGCCCTTTAGAAAGGAGTAAGCTCTTTTCTTGAAGGTCCCCAGGTCGTATCGGTCCGGAAAAATCGCCGGTGGTAAACTATTCCACAGAGAGGTTGTACGCGGAAGAAAACTCCTTTTGAAACGTACTGTGGTGGACCGCCAAGCATCCAGATGGTATGGATGGTATCGGGATGCCGAACAATTCCTCAGAGCACTCTCCATGGTATATGCGAAATAAAGTGCAAAGAGATTCAACATCTTTTTCGCAGTGCCAGTGAATCGAGCCGATCGGAAAGCACTCGGTCGTCGACGATTCAAGCCGCTCTGCGCTGGATGCGGTCAAGTAGAAGGAGCTAGTACTGGAGAGCCCCAGCCCAGAGATGTAAACAGTATTCCATGTGCGGCCGAACCTGCGCCTTGTAAAGTTGCAGGCGGTGTGCCGGCATGAAATACTGTCCCGCTCTGCTGAGTCTCCAAGCTTTTTAGAGGCCAATTTGGCCTTCTCTTCCAAGTGACCACGAAACTGCACGTCACTCGATATGTCGACGCCGAGGATTCCGATACTGGCTGAGGCAACAAGGGTAGTGCCTTGAAATTGAGGAGATACGACAAAGGGGTTCTTTTTAGCAGTGAGCGGAAAGCTGGTGATCCAATCGCACAATTTCTCGGGAAGCTCATAGGAAGGGAGCTTCGAAAGAAGCGCTTTGTGCCAAACCCGATCGAAGGCCTTCGCAATGTCCAAACTAACGGCCAATGCCTACCCCTTGCGCTCTACTGCCTCCGCCCATCTGTGAGTTAGGTAGACCAGAAGATCACCAGCTGACCGACCACGGCGAAAACCGTATTGGCGGTCACTAATCAGCTGGTGATCCGGTACTCATGAGCTGTCAGTTTACAATGGACTCCATTGTTTTGGAGAACAAGGGGGATAGGCCGGTAGTTGGACGAGTCTGAGCAGTCGCCTTTTTTAGGGATCGGGTGGACGAAAGCCGTCTTCCATGATTTTGGGACTACGCCTAGGGAGTAGGAGCACCGGAAAAGACGCGTTAAAACCGGTGCCAACTCTGGAGCACACGTCCTCAGCACAATTGGGGGGATTCCGTTAGGCCTACTCGACTTGTGGATGTCCAGGGAGAGGAGTGCTTTGCGAACCGAGCGCTGTGTGAACTGCACTTCCGGCATGGAGCACTCACACCGCGGGATGGTCGGCGGCGTACTACCCCCGTCATCGAGAGTCGAGTTGGACGCAAAGAAAGAGCCCAGAAGATCGGCTTTCTCCATTGCGGTATGGGCCAGTGAGTCGTCCTCCCTGTGCAGAGATGGAAGAGATGGCTGACAGAAATTCCCCTGGACAGCCTTGGCGAGAGACCAGAATGCACGAGTTCCAGAAGGAAGGCGAACTAGTTTCTCGCCAATTCTGCCTATGTGCTCTGACTTTGCCTTAGCAATGACTCTTTTGAAGGACCTAGAGGCGGAATTATACTTCTTTTTTATAGCGCTGGTGTTTACATCCCGGGACTCTGATGCGTCAGTCCAGGCTCGGTAGCACTCCTGCTTATAGCATGATGCTATTTTACAGGAGCGACCAAACCATGGCTGAGATTTGCCTCCAATGGGCACTACAGAGAAAGGAATAAAAAGTTCCATACCCTGAGGTACCACATCAGCGACAGAATCCGCAACAACGTTGGGATCGTCCGGCAAGAAGCAAACCCGCCCCCAGGGGTAGGATGCAAAGAAAGACCGCATCCCATCCCAATCGGCTGACCTATAGTGCCAAACACGACGTTAGCCTACAGAATGCAACTGCGATTTCAGCGTGAGTGGCACCTCACTCCGGACAAGACAATGGTCCGAGGAGCCTAAAGGGGCTTCGACGGAAATCTGATATCCGTCCGGGTGAGAGGTCAGCAGAAGATCCAACAGGGAAGGTGCATTATCCTCCACATCTGGAATCCGCGTAAACTTTGATTCATGTAAACAAAGTGCAAATTTAATTAATTACGAGCGACTTCACGTATGTAGATATTAATGACGCGGTCGAGTGCTAATTACAATGCCCACTGTCCTCTCCGCCTCTTTTAGTCGGATTTAGCAAGCTATTTTCTCGACGTCCATTGCCATGTTAGTGTTGATTTGTTTTGTATTTCTAGAGCTAATTGCATCAATCCATTCATTTCATTACAGCCAATAAAAATCAGCTGCTGAACGTAAGCCTCCCCCACAGACTGCTTCATACCGTTTTCCTTTTGTTCAATTTACACTAAGTAATGCAGCTCATCATTGGTTTGTTTACCTGTGGCAACTCTTACGATACCTACGGGGGATGATTTGGGGTAGTTTATATTTTTACACCGTCACTACGCGTTTATTCGAAACACAGTAATAACACTGTCACTAGAGATCATTAAGGAACTTTATTTCCGTTAGCTTCAAGAGATGTATTACACGTCTATTACAGTTCATCAATATCTTATGTCGACTAATGAAAGTTATCATTACTAATAAAAATATATTTCATGAAAATTCGAATTTTTATTACATACAAAAATTCATGTTCTCCTATCAAACGGAAAATCTAATCTTAAGATGACGTTATTTCTCGTGGTATTACAAGCACTTTGATTTAAAGTGATAGAGACACCACGAAACATACGGCATCTTAATATTGAACAGCGTTTGAGTATTTGGGTAATAGTCTTACATAATTTAAGGGGGAGTTAGGGGATTGACTAGGAAGCAACACCTTAAGGTTATTCATGATTTTTAATGAGTATCATGATAACGAGAAATCTTTTGAAAGGTGAGTAACAATCACTAGATGGTGGGAATCCTTTTGTACCTGGGAGTCCGTCTGGGTGGAAATCATCCTCGTATCTCTTTCTGCCGCAGAGCAGCAGTGAGTACGGTGCTATTTCGGTCTGATGGATAAAGAGAGCGAGCAAAATTTCAAGCTGTGAGTCGTTACGTCTCGTCTTAGTCCTCAGAGGTGACAAAACATCAATAGCCTTCTTTGTTTGAAGTTAGTTGCAGGTGTTTATGGACTGCAATAGACACTTACCGTCAGCTGGACTGGTAGTTTATCCTTTATCACTTCAATTTTATAAAAACAATCGGAGTTAATTAAAATGTCCACTGAAACATCAGATACCACTAAATAGCATGTAGTAAAATGCTATAGCAACGATAAAATAATGATAAACACAGAATTAAGCGCCGATATTCAATTAAAATATGAAAATAACAAAATATTAGCGTTCGTAATTAATGCTAAACCGTAGACCGGATCAAAATTTCTCGATCCAATGGAGTCTGTTAAATAATATGCAAATTAAAATTAAAATGTAGTCTGTGATGCGAGGGAATTTAAGAGACACGTTTAACGAGTCATTTGATAAAGCTTTGTATTCTATACCTATATTTGACCTTTAATTTTATCTACGGAACAGTGTTCTGCGGTATGAAGTAGATTTACCCAGAATTTATAAAGTATAATATATTATGTGTATGAATTTACGTTCCTAACTATCACAAAGTAACAAGTGGTAAAATGAAAAAAAAAATTACAGAGAACATCGTCTCTATCTGCATTTTGTGTCTTAATCGAGGATAGATGTAGACCTCTATGGACCACAACATCCACTTAACGTCAGAGGGACCGTTTATTCTTTTTCACCGTTTTTTTTTTATAAAAAAATGCGGCTGCCTTATCACCTGCTAACCTGGTAACTATGGCAAATATGTACCCTACGAGGGCGACACTTACAGTTTTTAGAACTGGCCTCTTGTAAACGACATAATAAAAAAATAAATCAAATTTTGAAAATGGAACTCTTAGCCAATATTATAGTGTATGTATTTTATTAATTTGTCATTTGTTTACGATTTGACGGTAAATTGAAAATTGTCTGTGTCAGGTCAGCATGAATTTAACGCGAAAATTTTCGTACAATGACTTTTTATGACTTTCGATGACATTTAAGTCAACAAGATAGTTATGATAGACTTTGATTGGCCTTTTACGATGAAGCCCTATCTCGTGCCACTGTTTACAACTGGTTTAGTGAGTTTAAACGTGGTCGCACTAATCTCACCGATGAACTGCGTGAGTGACAGAATTCTACGGCGACGACTGAATATAACGTCAGTATTGTGCGGCGTTTGATAGAAACTGACAAAAGAGTGACTTATCATCAGATTCGGACAAGCTTAGGCTTCGGTATGAGTTAAGTGCACAAAATCCTCCATGAACATTTGCGGTCAAGAAGCTTTGTGCTCCGTGGATACCTCATTATTTGAATTTGAATTTGAGGCCCAAAAACTCCGTCGTGTTGATTGGTGGCGTGAAATGGTTCGAAGATTTAACGGAGGTGACTAAAAGCTGTGTTCGACATACTTACTGGTGACGAAAGCTGGATTTATTGATATGATCCTGAAACTAATAGACAGTCTGCTGTCCGGGTGTTTCCTTCCGAGGAGTTTCCAACTAAAGCGAAGAGAGGTCGAAGCGTGCGAAAGAAGATGGTTCGGGAGAACAAGTCATTACGCAACAATTGTTTTAGAGGATCGAAAAACAGTTACCGCAGAGTGGTTCACTAACAATTGTTTGCTATCTGTCTTGGAAAAAGTTCGGGATAAAACGACCTCGCAGTAGGATCCTCCTTCACTACGACAATGCCTCATCGCACACTACCAAGCAAACAATCGACTTCTTTGCGACATCAGATGTGGAATTACTGGGTCACCCGCACTATAGCCTCGATCTTGCGATTTTTATTTATTTCCGAAAATAAAAGAAGAACTTTGAGTAAAACGTTTTATGGATGCCGAGGAAGCAGTGGCTGCGTTTCAAAATGCCATCGAAGAGACCCTTATGGACGAGTGGGCAAAGTGCTTTTCTCAGTGGTTCCATCGGATGTAGCGATATATTGATTTAAATGGACGCTATTTTGAAAAGATATAATAAAATTAATAACTTGCTACTTTGTTCAGTTTTTGATTTTCTAAGAACTCTCGTATGAGACAATATTTGGGAATACCTATGTTGAACAAGTGACTTTTAATAGAACGATGAACGAAAAAAGTTATCGAAGCGACGTCTAAGTTTTGCGACGACTACGGTCACTAACTACACAACGTCTGAAGAAGGCTGCATGGGTTCTTTGCGTACGTAAAAGAAAAAAGTGCAAACCTTTTAAAAACACAGTGTACAAAATTAAGTCACAGGAATATAACAGTGCTTGCACACACTCAAGCCTGATTGAATGTTACATATTCATAATGCTTTATTTGTGCGAGCGCGTGTGCCCGTGTTAGCGGAATAAAGAACCCGAAGGTGAGCAAATATTAAATGGAAGGCTGCCTAAAATTTTCCGTTACAAATGTTAATACAGCTTTACTGCGTATATGAATATGTAAGAGGATTTTCTTCACGCCGCTCGTTCTTAACGAATAAGCAGATAATTTACGAGTGACTTCAAACGTGTTTATGTAAATGATGTGGTCGAGTATTAGATTGATCTAGTAGGAAGCTCTACCGCGTATTACATTTTAGTGCGACAAAAGAAACTGTCCACCGTTGAATGTGCGCTTTTCCAATACTTGGAAGAGTCATAATTGTCAGAAGGATTGGCGAGTGTATTGACTAAACGTTTCGCACTCCTGATGATATTCCTCGTCACTTCAAGTTTTTTTTTAAAATAAAATAAGGGTGACAAACGAGCATGCAATTGGTGGTTATTAGATATCTACATCTATTGTCAATTAAAAATCGAAATTCAGATGCGTTGTCATACTTGTGGATTAAGATGGATTGCCTCGTTTCCAGTAAAAAGGGTCTCTGGTTCTCTACACTCATCATACGAAATACAGATATGAGGCATTCAATCAACACATTTGCATTTTGATTCTTAATCGAGAAGATGTCTAAGGGCCACAGCATCCAGTTACTATTTGATGGACTACGTGTTCGTTTGTCAATCTTATTTTATAAAAAAAACATTACCAAATTAAATTATAAGGAAATAAAAATAACATACAACAAAAAAAACAATTGTTTTCCCATTTTGTTGTTTTTGTGCACGAATAAAGCATTTTTACATTTCGGTAAACAATTATTTTGGCCGGAAAAGGGTCAAATATACATAACATTCGGAAAGTGACCCTTTGCTGGATTATAGACCGATTTTTATATGTATACCCTTTTGTTTCAAAACGTTCCTTTTTCGAATGTGAACATTAATATATATGACTCATATCGCGTAGGTCGGGGCCGGGACATCGGCTATTGCGTACTGGGAACTGAGAGATGGGTATGTCGATTTTGCGTCGAGTTTGCGTAAGGTTGAGGTTGCATCGGGGGAGTTCACACCATAATACTACTAAACTTTAATAACTTTTAAAGTGATAAGGTTTTATTTGTAATGAGTTAATGATTTGAATAAGTAGTTGTTTGACAATATAAATAAGTTTGAGCTGTTTGACTTCAAACTTTGAAGTTCAAACTGTGTCTCTTTTTGCGAGTAGATTACTTGGTAGATCTGAATGAAGAAACAAAATTAAAGCTTGTTCATTTCGCTAGATTTTGATAGATTTCCGATACACATACAGTTACTTGAAAGTACCTGTACATTCATCGGTTTAGAGGATTATGATAAACAATTTGCATTATTTCTGTCAAAATTATAGCTTTGATGAACAAGAATTATAATAATATTACCGAGCTAAAAATTTTTATATTTCTTTTTAATAGAATAAGATTGACAATGGAGCATATAGTCCACTTGATTGCCACTGGATTTATGACCCATAGATATCTACGTCTATCTACGATTAAGTATAAAAATGTAGATGCGGTAATTTTGGGGACTAAGTAAGAATGTCTCAAAGTGCTCTCGAGGATCTCCGGTTCTCTTCACTCACCATACGAAACAGAGTATTATTACGCTGGTATTCTGTAAGAGCGTGATCCTAGCTTAGTCAAGCCAATCTATTAGTACTGCAACCATAATATAGCTGCGTCGTGGTTCGACCAGATCCAATTTTTTTTTTGTATTATGTAAATTTGATTTGTATAAATATATAAGAAATATTTGATAAAGGGACAGTTAACATATATTATTTTTAATTTAGTCTTAATGTGTCATCAACCTAAATTTGCCAACTAATGTGACGTGTAACAGTTTGTGCGAGTCCAGGTACATTGAATTTTTTAAGCATCCACCTTGCTTCTATAGGGGTTTTATCAAGCTACGTTTAAATTTTGAAAATAAAATTCATTATATATAAAGATTTTTCATCCGAAGTGGTGATCATAATAAAACAAAAAAGGTTATAGTTGAAAGTAATATATTCTTGCCAAATAATATATTAACATCTTAATTATTTGACAACGTATTAAAGCAGTTTTTGTGGTAAAAGTTACATTAGGCCTACTTCGGGGGGTAATTCAACTATCACTCTTAAAACATTCCTAAAATATATAGTCATATAATTGAGAAGACATGCTTTTAAGGCTGTCATAAAAATAATTTGAACGCTGAAACAACACAGGATGGTCTAATTTTAAGCTTTTAATTTTGTCCATGCATAAGATAAACGTTAGAAATTACTTACACATTCATATGGATAAAGGTACGCTGAATGAGACCTAACAAATGTTTCGTCAAATGCTGTAGTTATTGAAGCCGATAAACAAAGGTGTCATTTGATCATAGGACGTTGGGGATGAGTTCTGCTGGTATACTTTGAGAACGTTGTCCTTCCCTAGTCAGGCTAACCCATTTCTGCTGCAACCATAATATAACTGCAACGTGGCTCTTCCACTTTAAATATAACATAATTTGATAAAAAATATGTAGCCTTATCATCATCATCATCATTATTACAGCCCTTCACAAGTCCACTGCTGAACATAGGCCTCCCCCAAGTAATGCCACAAAGCACGGTCCTGAGCCACCTGCATACATTGACTTCCTGCATATCTTATCAGGTCGTCACTCCATCTAGTGGGGGGTCGCCCTACACTACGGCTACCGGTACGAGGCTGCCACTCAAGAACCTTTCTTCCCCATCGGTTCTCGGTTCTTCGAGCTATATGGCCGGCCCATTGCCACTTCAGCTCACTAATCCGTTGGGCTATATCGGTCACTCTGGTTTTACTTCGGATATCCTCATTTCTGAGTCTATCACGCAGCGAAACTCCGAGCATAGCCCTCTCCATAGCTCGCTGAGCGACCTTGAGCGTCCTCATACGGCCAGCAGTGAAGAACCACGTCTCAGATCCGTAAGTTATCACTGGCAACACCCACTTGTTGTACAATCTAGTTTTCCGAGATTGAGGTATACCTGACGAGAAGATGTGTCGTAATTTCCCGAACGCTGCCCAATCGAGTTGAATCCGTTGATTGACCTCTCGGTCGAAGTTGGACTTACCTAGTCGGACTATTTGTCCCAGGTAAACGTACTCGTCAACAACTTCGAGCATAGTGCTCCCAACAACTACCGGCATAGGTGTGACATGGACATTAAACATGATCTTTGTTTTGTCCATGTTCATCTTAAGACCTCTCAACTATATATATATATATATATATATATATATATATATATATATATATATTAAATATATAGTTGAGAGACACTATTGAGGTCATTGAGCATAGTCCTCCAGCGATTCTGCCATAAGGACTATATCGTCGGCAAATCGAAGGTGACTGATGTACTCGCCATTGATGGTAATACCGTATCCTTGCCAGTCCATGTAGCCTTATACAAATATATAAAAACGCAAGGTTGGCAACCCTATTTACAGGCGATCCGTCGGCAGCTCGCAGCGTTAAATATCATTTGAAATGAAAATTAATTAAAATTGTGTTACTGACTTTATGAAATCATATATTATCCTTGTAGGGTACACTTGTTATTTTAATATAACTTGGTTTTATACATTGCTTAGTTACGATTATAATTTTTAAGATATGTATTTGATTTATGTTGAGTATTATGTTAAACGAGTAACTAGCTTTATCTCGCGACTTCGCCCGCGTACTACTTAGGGTTTTAATTTTTATACGCGGAAACCTATTATTTTTCTAAAATAAAAGCACCCCTTGTAATATCAGCTATCTGCCATTGAAAGTCTCGTCAAAATCTGTCAAGCCGTTTCGGAGATTAGCCTGAACAAACAGACAAACATTTTAAAAATTGTGTTTTTGTTATAGGTACTGTACGAGTATATACCTTCATATGCATTTAGTTAAGAACTGTTATTTTTACATTACAAACAGACACTACAATTTTATTTATTTGCTCAAATGATTTAGGAATGCTATATAAAATTACAAATAAACATTTGTAATTTATTATTATATTTTAATAAATTACGTTTTACATAGCAAAATTTAATAAATAAACACTTGCATGTATTACAAAAATTAAAAACTAACAAACTTAATTTCACTACGTTTCATGCCAACAAATTCACCAATCAATACATTTTATGAAGCTTTAAGCTTACTGTAAATTTTGTCCCAAATTGGTCTAGGTCCCGTACTATAAAGGACGTATAACTAAATAACTAAACTTATTGTGCCAATTATGTGTTAGTTACTTACATAGCATATGTAGTATGGGCTAGCCACCTATTACTTCTTTCATAATTTGCCATCTAAACCAACATTTTTGGCGAAACGTGGTCAGGGTGGCTCGATTCTCTTTAGACTATAACTTAATGTACCTGCAGGAAGGAAAATTAAAATAGAAATATAATGAAATATTTTATTCGTAAACAATGAATGTGTGTTACGTGTACTGCTTGCTCGTTTGTCACTCTTATTCTATATTAAAGAAAAATAAATTATTCAACACTAATTCCGACTTTTTTTCCAGTGACAGCCCTCCGGGAGCACTGGGATGAGGCGAATGCACGTGTGCTCCAACGCAAAGCGCAGCTTGACGCCATGCTTGGCGACTCGCAGCGATATGAAGCAAGGAGACGAGACGCTGACGCCTGGCTTTCTCGTATGGAGGCGCGACTGGCCGCCATGACACCTCCAGGACATACCGCCGATGTCCTGGAAATGCAACTTAGAGAGCAAAAGGTAATTTTTGATATTGTTTTAAATATTTTACTACGTGATATGTGGATTTACGGTCACAGTATTACATCTCGCACTTTTAACACTTCTGCCCGTCGTAGTGTTTTGCGTCTGAAGTGAGCTAGATGTTTTTATCTGTATCTATCGGAGATTTTAGGTAAATTTAAATTATATTTATTTAAAATTAATCTTTACAAAGCCAAGAGAGCTACACCATCGTTTCAATAAGTCATTTTAATAATAACAATAATAATAATAATAAAAAAATAAACCCAACCAGATAAGAAAACTATATAGATACCCCACATAATAATAATAATATTAAATTATTTATTTCGTCAAACATTAATGTTATTTCTGGAGATCATGCAAGAAAAAGCGCCAAGAAAAACACATTAGACTATTTTGCCCTCAACAGGTGCAATTAAACCTTAAGAAATATACATATACGCAAATAAAAAAAGGCGAATATAAAAAAGTCTAAGGAAGCTCATTATTTCCATTTGCAATGTTCCAATTTCTATTGTTGCTTTTTACGACACTACGGCAAGAAAGGGTGATCTCAGTCTTACAAGCATTCTCGGATTGAATATAATGAAAGTAAAAATATAAATTTCAACAAGACTTGTTATATAATATATTGAATACCAGCGATCCGCCCCTTCTTCGCACGGGAGATTTCTGGATCTCGTCAACAGCGCCACGCACGCAAAAATTTAATCAAAATCTTTCGAGTTTTAGCGAGACTAACGGACAGCTTTTGATTTATATATATATATATATATATATATACTAGCTTGCCAGGCAGACGTTGTTCTGCCCTTTTCGACGACCCTTTGTCACGTCCTATTAAAAATCCTTAAATTCACAAAAAAATTATGGGTAATTCATGGGCAAAAAACTGCTACCCCTGACCAAATTGCACACCGTATGCAAATTCTATTAAAATCGGTTCAGTAGTTTAGGAGTCCATCGCGGACAAACAACGTGACACGTAAGTTATATATATAAAGATATATATGAAATTATTTTATTCTATTCTACTGGAAATCATTAAATCTTAGATATATTTAATAAACCTTCACTGCATAAACATTATAACTCTTTTAATTATTATTTCGATTTAAAACCGTAGGTAGAAAGCATATAATTTAAATAGAAAAGGCGTTCTCAAACGAAAATATTTAGTTTCAATCTGCTCATTCAGCTCTTTTCAATTTAACCTCGCGAGCGTTGTTGAATCTCATAATAGTCATTTAATTTAGGCTATTTTATACTCATCTACGAACGCCCTACTAACATAGGGTTGCTATACTAATGGTAAAATGTGTAACGTTATGCATCATTCGAGATCGTCAGAAATTAGGCAAACAAAATATCTAAATATGGCAGGAGAGAACAATCAAATTATTATTCCCTTAGTTATTTCTGCAAACGAATTAACAACGGTCAGCCTCGGGACTGGAAATAAATGACCGCTCCAGGGTCAAATCTAGAGGCAGTGCTTCTCGATACCACCTCTTCCTTTCCTTAACTTCTTCGATGCCGAGAACTATCTGGTCAGGTCTCATCTTTTTTTTCACAAATTCTACTAATTTTCTCCATAGAAAAATGGCAAACCATCTATTCCATTATATTTATTCACGATTATTCTAAACAATAGGGTTCATTTGTCACTTGTGTAATATGTTAAAGTAAGGTAACCATCGCAGTGGTTACAAGCAATCACTTCACCAACAAGACAGGAAAACATTTAAATAATGACCTCCAGACAAATGTCGGTCACGGCGGCCAGTTTTAACGGAGACTCTGTGCAGGATTTGAGTATAGTGAACGAGTCTGATGGGACGGCGATCCGACATGACCGAAGAGAATCTGGCGTAGGACCAACGGGTTCAAGTGCTTTCCAAGTCGGATGAGACACCGTCTCCTTCTTGACCAAAAACTAATTTTGACCCGGATTTCAAGCCTGACCGCACGATCACATACATACAAATAAGTCAAATAATAAATATAACAGCTGTGTATATACTATGTAGTTGTATACAATATACGAGTAATAGTTGTTACATATTCATAACTATTATATTTGTTTGCTTCGGCAACCCTGAATTATAGCAAGATGGAAATGCTCTCATTCGCGTAATTTTTCCCACTTATTGCGTTACTTTAAACACTTTTTATAACCTTAACGACCTATGGAACGATCTATAGAAGCTCCATAATTAATAACTGCGGCAATTTCTAAATTCTTTTATCTCAGATCTTTAAAAGGTAACATCTTGTTCTTGTTTTTATTTTATTATTATTCCTTCGGGTCAGTTGCTTCAGGGCGTAGATTTCTTTGAATTGTATTGCTTGGTACCTTTAATATAAACATTTAGCTCAGACCTTCATTTTATTTCTTCTTGTCGGTAGTCGCTTCAGGGCGAGGTTTTCTTTGAATCGTACTTCTCTGTATTCCAAATATTTTCCCCGAGCAATGTTAGTTTACAGGCTACATTCTGTAAAAGAGCAATCAAAGAAAAATCTTTGAGTTGTAATATTGAAATATTTTTTGTATTAATGTTGCCTTTTTGAAAAATGTTCATGTTCTTTTCATCGACCAGTAAAGTGTCATCGCTGTACATAGAGAGTGTGACGATTAAATTCCTTCCTACAGAATTTCCTTAATAGCCACGTTTGAGGGGTGAATTGTCAATCTCAGTACCAGACAGCTTTTACTCCTGGCTTTTATTTGTTTAGTACAATTGAAGTGACAAAACTTATAGTCGACCTGATGGTCAGTGGCTACCGCGGGTCATACAACTTCAGACTTTATTTGAAGTTGGCTGCGTTGATTTGAAGCGCGTTATCACCTGCGGAATCTAAGATGAAAGTATCACAATCTGTAACTATACTAGCTCTATGTCGTTCAGACTGGAACACATGAGTGCATGCATTGCTATTTGATGGCAGATATAGCTTAGAAGGTGGTACCTGAGACGGACTCCCAGGCAGAAAACAAGTTCAGGCAGAATAAGTCTTAAAAACATTACAGACGATATACAATTAAAGAAAATAATTGCAAAAACAAAAGTTACAAGTTTTTTGACGCTAGCAAAGCCCGAGTTTAAAGCAGAAATCTGCCTTGACGACGACTAATAAAGATCACAGAGCACGTCATAACTCTCCACAGAGCAGACGCTAAATCTAATTCGGATGTAGTAAAAAGAAACATGCAATAAAATTGTTAGCTACGTGGTTTATGAGCGTAAACAACTGTTCCGCACTCGACCAACAATAATGGAACCGACGCGACGCGAGCTAAAATTACTGTTGTACTGTCGCGCATATATACATACGCATTCTAAATCCTGGCTTACACTAGACTAGACCTATGACAGCTACAAGACTTAATTATTTATTAAGTAGTATAGTAGAAAAAATTAATTTATCACATTTTGTTATAAATTAATTTTTTCTACTTCCACACGGTACGTTAATTTGAGTTTACTTGTTCAATGAGGACTAAGAATATTTCGTTCACCCGATGTCGCTATAAGATAAGATAAGATAAAGGTGACAAACGAGCACACAGTCCACCTGACGGTAAACGGTTGCTGTGGCCATAGACATCTACATCTATCCTCGATTACTAATCAAAGTGCAGATGCGTTTACACCCGTGAGGACAAAGATGGAATGCGTCTTTTCCAGTAAAAAGAGTCTCCAGGTTTCTACATTCACCATACGAATCACAGCAGCGTTAAGCTGCTCTTTTAGGTTGGTATTCTGTGAGAGCGTGGTACTTCCCCGGTCGAGCCAACCCATTTGTGCTATAACTATACAGTTAATGTAGCTAAGGTGAATTATTTTTACATAATGTAATTTCATTGAGAAGTTAGTTTTTAATAAAAGTTTATCAGTTGTAGGGTTTCGTACCCAAAGGTTAACCAACGGACCCTATTACTAAGACTCCGCTGTCCGTCCATCCGTCTGTCAGCGGGCTGTACCTCATAATTCATAACAAGTAGACAGTGGAAATTCTGTCGCAAAAAAAAAATTAAAAAAATAGAAAGGGCTCTCCCTAGAAACGTGTTTTTATATGCTGTTTTTGCTCGATATTAATAATGGCAACGAGTAAACACTTGAAATGCTCATAGAGTTTGTACTGCTATATTCTACCAGCATAGTATTAATATAATGGCAGATAGATGGGACTCGCCGCTGCTTGAGCACTGGATACGGCTTCATGCCAAGGTATAAGACGCTGATCTCAACATCTTCTTTCTTTATATTTGTGTTTATTATATTTATTTAAATAAAATTGATTACTAACACTAAAATTCATAGAAGTTATATTTCACTTTAATTTTACTAACATACTATATGGATTTTCTGTTGCCTGAAATAAAATTATTTTATTTTATTTTTATTTTTATTTATAGTACCTATCTATATGGAATAAAATCTTGTACGATGGTATGTACTATGGTCGGTTTTATAGATTATTATATTAATTCACAAAACAATGCCTCAGTGGTTTGCTCTTTATATTTTGTATATTTAAAAAAAATATAACTTTTAGGAATATCCGTAGTTTGTTTTGTTAATTTCTCATCTAATTAGTATAAAATATACGTATGTATAAAATAAATATGTAAGAGTCAAAATGTGTCAAAAAAGGCACGTATGGCAATTCACAATGCTGTGTTGGTCCCTACTTTAACGTATGGTAGTGAAAGTTGGGTGTGGCAGAACAAGCACGAGAGTAGAATTAACGCAGTAGAAATGCGGTCGTTAAGGAGTATGTTAGGGTTGAATCTGAACAACAGGGTAAGAAATTGTGTAGTAAGAGAAGAGTGTAGTTTTCAAGATGATGTTGTGACCAGGATTAAGAAAGGAATGCTTCGGTGGTTTGGTCATGTGGAAAGAATGAATGAGGAAAGAGTGACAAAGAAAATTTATGTTGCAGAAGTGAATGGCAGAGTCGGCAAGGGACGTCCTAGGCGAAAATTTATCGACCAAATTGGCGATTTATTGAAAACGGGCCAAATTAGGAGTACCCGTAACCGACGAGCATGTATGCGTAGGTGTATGGATGTGAAGGAGGCGAGAGAGGTGTGTGAGGATCGTGCCAAATGGAAGTCTGTAGTCTCTGCCTACCCCTCTGGGTGACAGGCGTGAGTGTTTATGTATGTATGTATGTATATACATACATACATAAACACTCACGCCTGTCAATAAATCGCCAATTTGGTCGATAAATTTTCGCCTAGGACGTCCCTTGCCGACTCTGCCATTCACTTCTGCAACATAAATTTTCTTTGTCACTCTTTCCTCATTCATTCTTTCCACATGACCAAACCACCGAAGCATTCCTTTCTTAATCCTGGTCACAACATCATCTTGCAAACTACACTCTTCTCTTACTACACAATTTCTTACCCTGTTGTTCAGATTCAATCCTAACATACTCCTTAACGACCGCATTTCTACTGCGTTGATTCTACTCTCGTGCTTGTTCTGCCACACCCAACTTTCACTACCATACGTTAAAGTAGGGACCAACACAGCATTGTGAATTGCCATACGTGCCTTTTTTGACACATTTTGACTCTTCACAATAGAGTGCAGGGCCCCATTTACTCTATTTCCCGCATTCACTCGTCGTTATATATCCTTATCATATCTCCCATCCCTGCTAAATACGCAGCCCAAATATACAAACTCATCTACTTGCTCGATCAACTCCCCTTCTATTCTTATTTCACAAATCGTTTTACTTTCTTCTCTTTCAAAAACCGTAACCTTCGTCTTACTTGCGTTCACTTCATACTCCTTTCTTTTAATGATCTGTTCATTAATGTAACCATCATTTGCAACTCGGCCGACGACGTCGCAAGGATAACTTGATCATTGGCGTACAAAAGGCATTTGAAATTTGTTAACTTACCCATTCTTAAACCGCATTCTTCAACTTTCAAATTTTGTAAACAACTGTCCATAAATAGGTTGAACAGCCACGGGGAAGCCACACAGCCCTGTCTGACACCTTTATGGATGTCAAACCAGTCCGATTAGACCCCGTTGATCCTAACACAAGCACTAGAGTCCCTATAAAGAGACTCCAACGCCTGTATCAAGCCAGCGCTCAACCCAAATGAGTTCAGTGTTTGCTATAGCACATCCCTATACACTCTGTCATAGGCTGTTTCTAAGTCCATGAACGCACAAAAAACCTTTTGGTTTGTGCCCAGAAACTTCTCCGCGATCATGCGCATGGAAAAGACTTTATCTGTACATCCCATTCCCTTTCTAAATCCCGCTTGCACATCCCAAATTTTTCCATCAGTTTCTTTCATGACCCTTTCAATCAGTACCTTAGCATACAGTTTTCCCACAATGCTAAGAAGGCTGATGCCACGGTAGGTTTTACAGTCCTGCTGCGACCTTTTTCCTTTATATACTGGGACTATCACGGCTTTGAACCAGTCTACCGGTACCCGCTTCAGTTCCCAGCATAAATTAAACAAGGTGTGCAGCAGGCCTGCCACCACTTCCTCTCCAGCCCTTAGCATTTCGAGAGAAACTCTATCATATCCAGCAGCCTTACCTGCTTTCATGCTTTTCATTGCTTTCATTATTTCAAATATACTTATCTCACTACCTCTTTCCTCTTCTTTCGGAGTTTCTACTTCACTTAGTACACACGTTGTCTCCTCACTCATGAACACGCTTTCAAAATATTACTTCCATCTCTTTAAACTCAAAACTTCATCATTCAGAATATAGCCATTCTCGTCTCTTATAGCATTCATCATAGGCTGTTTTGAATGTCCCCTGGCAGTTCTTACAAGTTTCCAGAACATTTTAATATTTGCCTGGAAGTTATCCGATATTCTTCTATCATTCTTATCCGTTCTTTCTTGCTTTTTTCTTTCAACTACTTGTTTTACTATCTTATTAAGATGTCTAAAGACTGCCTTTTTCTTTCAATATCATCATTCGTACCGCTAGAATTACCAGCCTTTGTTGCTAGTAAATCTAGCCATGCTCTCTTCTTTGCTTCAACTTCCATACGTATCTTATCATCCCACCATAACGTATTATTTTTCCTTTCATTCTTTCTCTTACTAACACTACATACTTCGGTAGCTGCATCCACTAAACCTTTCTTTACGTTTTGCCATACATTCTCCAAGTCTAACTCCTTCATACATAATTCATCCAAACCACTTATATTTTCTTTCAGTCTACATTTGAACTTGTTTTTCTCACCTTCATCTTGTAAGCTTTCTGTTCTAATACGCTGTAACGCAGTGATAAACACAGATGATCGATGGCGCCAACGCCTGAATAGACCATTAATTCGGCATAAAACCAAATAATGATCCGTTCCTACGTTAGAACCCCGGTAAACCCTTATATCTACCACTGCGCCCCTCAATCTTTCATCCACAATTATGAAATCTATCATGCTTCTATCGTCACCTCTTTCCCAAGTATACATGTGAATCCTCTTGTGGCGAAAGCAAGTGTTCGTCACAAAAAGATTCTTTTCCATACATACGGTGAGGAGACTTTCACCATTCTCATTTATACTTTCATCACCAAACGTTCCCAATATCCTTTCATAACCAAGCCTCATCACCCCAACCCTTTCATTAAAATCTCCTAGCATAATAATATTTTCATTTCCCTTACACTTCATTAACACCATCCTTACCATTTCCCAAAACTGCTCTCGGATATAAGTGGGCTTAGACATATCTGGGGCGTAGACCACTAACACAAACAACTTCTTTAAGCCCACTTTCATTCGTATCCATAGCGGTCTTGGGCTTACACATTCATACTCTTTCACACATTGGCCCATTCTTTCTGAAAGGATGATACCTACTTCCTGGCATGCCCGCTCGATCTCGTCTACACCAGACCAGTATGCGGTATACATGCCATGTGTAGTGACATCCTTCCCCTTCCTTTTCGTCTCATTTACACATAACACATCTATTCCTCTATCATACATCATATCGCATACTTCATCCATTTTATCATTAATTGCCCCACATACATTCAACGTAGCCAGACGGGCCTCTGCAATCCACTTTTCGCCTCTCCGGGAGACAGAACGTGACGGGTGGCGAACCTCGTCGCCGGTTTTCCTCCCGGAGATTCTTCGAACCCCTGCCCCATTAAAGGGGCGCCGGGAATTCGGGGCCATTTCTTTTATATGGTTCCTCATGGTGCGAAATATGGGGTAGTATATTTTACGCCGCTACCACGGCGTGGAGCCGAGTCTGTGGTATCGGCTTGTCGCTCATTTAGCACCACCCGGAGGACACGTGTAGGGTGGGACTAGGAATAGGTGGTCAAAGCCTACGGACGCGAGCGACTTATCCCTTATTAGTATAAAATATAACTAACGTTACTGAAAGAAACATTGACTCTTACATTTTTCTAACAAATTAACTTACCGCCTTCGATCAATAATACTAGTATAATCATTGATCGAAGCTTGCCGCTATGAAATTTGTCAAATATTTATTATAATAATTATTATATAACAATAATTAAATATTTACAAAACATCGTGTGCATCCACGATTTCACTATTGAAGTTATTCACTAAGTTGTTCACTATTGCAGTCGTTCCACGCTGAGGTGCACCAGTACAAGCACCAGATCGAGCTGTTCGGGCAGCTGACCCAGCGGCTGATCGCGGTGTACCGCAACGACGACACCACGCGCATCAAGCGCGCCACCGAATCAATCAATCATCGATACAATGAGCTAAACAACAGGTGAGAGATTTTTTTATTGCAAAAATTTTTATGTCATCATTTTACCTCATATTGGTTTATCTCATATCTAGTAAGTCACTTGTTTTAAGAAGATGAACGGGAAAAGGTATTTTTATTATAACATTATTTTCTATGTACAGACACGCTTTATTGTTATAAATGTACGGAGACGGCTTCATGGCGTAGTGGCTTGGCATTGAGTTGCAGCGTAGAAGGCCGCGGGTTCGAATCCTACACAAAGCAAGTGCTTGTATTGGCTTCGAATAATTGTTCCACGTCCGGACGTTTGTGCTTTTTCAATGTATGTATGTAAACTACCTCCACGATATAGGAGAAAATCCTAGGGGTAATGTTTTTTTTTTTTAATTCAAGGTATTGCTTTTTTTTTATTAAGCAGGCAGGCAAATTGGCAAACGCAGTTTTTGTAGTATAATTAAGTTGTTATCAGTAAAACGCTACTGCAGATCTTCTTTTTGAGTTTCCCTCGGTCTTCTCTTGCGACAACCACAGGATAACTTGGTGTAGTGGATATTCTCATACGGTTGGGATTTTTAAAATAATATTACTTAGCCGTATAATTGAAAATCTTTGAACTGTGTCTTCATCACGGTAGCTTATTTGAAATTCTAAAAATCTTTGGGTTCATAAAATAAAACGAATGTTACCTAATAACTGTTGTCATATAGTTCTATGAAGAATTAGGAATTCTTTATCTATGCTTCCTTAAACAACATAATTTCAACTCGGTGTTGCTTTCTGGTTTAAATATTTATTATTATGTCCGTTAACGTGGCAGAGCCATGGTGCAGTTGTATTGTGTTTACAGCGTGATAAGACTCGACCGGGGAAGGACTACGCTCACACGGAATACAAGTCTAAAATTTTAGAAGAATGCTGTTGTGTTTTGTATGATAATTGACAAGAATTGGAAACACTTTTTCCTGACAACGAGTGATTAATAAAAATCCCCAGGGATGACAATCTCAATTTTGAAATTAGATGAACTGTGGGCTCGCTTATCATTATATCAAAAAAAGCCGAACCAAATTTTAACGTCTAAGTTATAATCGCAACACTGTGGAAAAAGTATGAGGGCTCTGAGAAATTTCCATTCATTTATTTACAGCCTATTAAATGCCCACAGCTGAACATAACCTCACCCATGAGTTGTCACGTGGGCGGTGCAGTTTGTATTAGCAACCGCAGTTTATGATTATATTAGTTGTTATCAGGAAGATGCAGCTGCCCGTCTCCCGTTTCATTTCCCTCTTGGATCGTCCACGACACCTACCGAATGATATAAGGTAGCAGATTCTCTTACAACGCCACTACACTACTTGAATTTACAAAAGCAAAAGAGCAATTAACAAAAGTAATGTTTGGGAATTAATCATCCTTTAAAGGCCTCATTACTCAACACTGAAACTATATCATGCCCTTAGAGATGTGTAAAAAGCAACGGCAAGCATTTCAGCAGTTCTGCTTTATCACATCTCTTCACAAAAATTATAAGCTACTAATTTATTTACTTGACAAAGTCAGTGAGAAATCACAGGATAAAGGTCAAAAGCTTCAACGACTTCACCTGAACCAGGCGCACATACCAGAACTGGAAGTTAGTTGTTAATGCAGACCGCTGGAAAACTTTTACGTTTATTGTTGAAATTTTATATTTTACCTATTACCTAAATAAAACTTTAAATAAATATAAGATATTACATTAGAGATACAACGCAATTGTAAGTAAAGTTAAAAAACCTTTTTTAGGACGTATTTATGTGTATTTTTACTCAGGTGTGTATTATATTGTATGAGTTATAAATTTACCGAAAATAATTTTAAAAAATATAGCGTTTCTGTGCGCAGAAAATAATGTAATTAAGTTTATTATATACCTTTTCCCGTTAATCTTCTTCATCAAACGATAAAGACCATTTTAAGTATCTTCCTCTCACCCATAATCGGTTTCTTCTATCCTCTATAAATTTTTCTCTCACTACTCCTTTTCAATACTGCCTGCAATCTTTCTCCTTTTTTAAGAAACCCTTTACTGTCACTGCTGTAGGTTTGTGGAACTCTTTGCCTCTCCCCATTCGTCATTCTAATCTTATTATGCGTTCAAAAGTCTTGTTAAATCGTATTACTTAGAACGATAATACTACATAAAATTACTTTACCATTTTGTACTCTTTTCGCATGGGTCCACTTTATAAGGATTATCCGGGAGTGATCATTTTCAGAGTGCTAAGACTGCCTGTTGTACATATTACTTGAGATATTAAATATATATTAAACCTTACTCGTTTTCTGTATTATAGTGTACAATATAGAATAATCAAAAATAAAGTATACGTTAGACGGGAGACACATCACAAGCGCGCTGGCGGGTGCATTGACATTTGGCGAAATTCCCTATCGTCGGTCTTGATATTACCGCCATCTATTTGAAGCTGAGATTTTTGGACATTTCGCCTCTTACGATACTCACGGGACGAAACGGGCAAAAAGCCACCACACGGCTTTTTAAAGCGCCATCTATCATAAAGCCTAGTACACTAATGGTAGTGTATGATAAGCGCCACATATCTTCAGTTTTTAGTGATTTTGTTTAACGCCATCTACAAACAAGTTATAATACTAAGCATATTCAAAAACATTAAGCTTTTGAAAGCTCTTGCTAGTTCTACTTTATTGATTTCTTGGTTACATTTGTCTACTTTTTTATACTTTTATTTAAATAATGAAGGAATTACAATTACTACGTAAACATGACAAATGAGTTTACAGATTGTGAACCTCGTGTAAAGTGGTTGGCTTGTGGCAACTATACTAATTACCTATACTTGTCAAATATATAATATAGATAAGAATGTTTATTCCCAAACGAACTCCTAGGTTAAAAGGAGACCTTTAGTTATGGAAGCCTTTTAAAATTCTTTAACTTATATTAACGGTGGTTGATCTGAATTTCACAGACTAATTCAGAACATTTTCTAAATTTATTTTAATTTTATAATAGTGCTTCAGGGGTAATTTAGGTACACTGTTCTGTACTCGTCTTATATGGATACTTATATGACTGTAGTCAATTACCAGACCATTATGACCCCGACTTTAAATAGCTGTATTATGTGGAAGCTAGAAAACTCACAAAGTTAGTTTCTTACCAAATATTGCGCTTAGAAGTAAATGCGTTTATTTCTTTTGCAGTATTGTGGCTCGCGGGAAGGCTTTACATTCTGCTGTATCATCACTGCAGAATTTCGATCGTTCGCTGGAGAAGTTCGTTGCTTGGCTGAGTGAAGCTGAATCACTGCTAGATGCGGCGGAGCGTGATCCTCATCTGCTAAAGGTAAGTGAGAAAGTACCTTGCAATTTCGAAGTGTCTTTCAGAGGAACTTTGATTTAAACCTGTGTAGAGAGTAGAGACAGGTTTAAAATTCAAATGTTTTAGTTCTTAAGAGTAAACATAGATGTCATCATTTCGAAGGTTACCAAGAACGTGGAGGAAAGAAAACATAAAGCTACGATACAAATACGGTAGATGGCGTTTTGTCGTTATAATTTTGCGCTATCTACTGGAGTATTTTTTATTCATAAAGTCGTACAGTGTGTTGAACAACAAAATAGAAAAAGCTTAATATATTTTATTAGATGGCGATAGCTGTTTTTAAAATTTCAATAAATTTGGTTAACATTGTATTCAAATTTCGTAACAATGTTCATTTCAAATTTATGAGGATAAACTAAATTCGTATAAATAAGGTTTACGACCTAATCGTTTATTTCCATTTTTATGAAAACGTAGTCACGTAAAATTTTATTAGTCGCGATAAAAAATGTAATACTATAAATGTTAATATAATTAAAATATTCTGGTTTCCTCTTAATAGGTAATCGAACCCCTGCAATTATACATATCTGGTAACGAGATACGAGAGTTCCTAACAAAACAAGTAGTTTCACTCAACATAAATTGGAACTAACACCTGGAACAATTATATAATGGTAATACAAATAGTTAATTTATACGGAATCATCCATTGTGCTACCTATCCTTTTTGATTTGTTTACGTAGTAACTATTAGTTAATCTGTGGTTTTGCTATCAAACATAAGGCTGATCGCATCAGTGCGAAGCCGAGGCGAAACTTCTTGTCCCATATATATTTGCACGATTACGTAAGTGAATTTGTCTATCGAGCTTATAATTATTATAGCCCATGTGCACCTTCCGCGTACTGCGCTGCCATGTAGTGGGGGGAGAAGGTAAGAAAATCCACACTCCGATATACCGTGGGAGTCGTAAGAAACGATAGAGAAAAATTAAACTGGAGATGGGCAGCAGCATCATCGTGATAACATCTCAAAAGTAATAAAACACAGCGGTTGAAAATCCCCTCTATGAAGCAATCTATGGGAGGAGGCCTAAGTACATTTTTTGTACATTTCGTTGATATATCTTGACTACCTCGTTGGTCTAGTAGTCGTAAACGCGGTTGGCGTTCATGAGGTCGTGGGATCCAATCCCGGGTCGGGCCAAAATCAGTTGTTGGGATTTTTTCCCAATAAATTACTACCAGCGGCCCGGAGTTAGATGGTTAGCGGTGTTTAACCCCTGTATCTCGGAAAGCATATAAAGCTGTAGGTCCTGCACCTGATCTTTCTCTGGTCGTGTCGGGCTACTTGCTCCATCGTACTATAAGAGTTAACCTGTAAGGTAATCCTGTCCTGCAGGTGGCTAGTGTCTGTTGAGACTAGGTGCCGCGACTGAAATTCGTTCTGGAGGACATAAGGTACATGAGAAGTGCCGTGTTAGATCAGGGATTAAGCATTTACCGTCAATGTCACAGTACGTGAGCAAACCGGCATAAACGAATGAACATATTGCGGGAATATCTCAAGTACAGAAACGCGGCGGAGTAATGAGGGCCAACATTCTTAGGCTCTAGATGTAACAGTGTCTTATGATTGAAAATTTGCGTTTTTTAATAAAAGTTTTTCAGTTTCTACCGTATATATATACACAAAAAAATGTATCTGTATTGTATTCTTAACAACTAACATTGCAGAGAGAAACATTCACCTTTACACGTTTCTAACAAATTTACTTCCGCATGCCATGAAATCTGTCAAAGATTTCACTTCATCCGAAGTGGTGGCCCTGGTGGCAGAAAAAGTCGTGGTCTGCCCTCATTGATTCATAAACCTCTCGGAAATGAAAGAAACCTTTTGACTTTAGGTATATCTTAACAACCGCACTACAGTTATTTTAAATGAACAATTATCGATTGTTCAATTAACCGACCCCTGTTATGTATAGATAAAGGGTTGTTCAATTAAAACAAATTGGCTTTTTGGCGGAGATGTAACAAATAGTTTTGTCGATTATCGGACGCGTTGATTATCTTATAGCGTTTTATAAAACTTAATAGTTTGTGAATATTCATCATTACAAACCTTCACAAGTCCACTACTGAACATAGGCCTCCCCCAAAGAATGCCACAAAGCACGGTCCTGAGCCACCTGCATCCATCGACTTCCTGCATGTCTTACCAGGTCGTCACTCCATCTAGTGGGGAGCCACACTACACTTCGCTTACCGGTACGAGGTTGCCACCGGATAAACTTTCTTCCCCGTTGGTTGTCGGTTCTTCGAGCTGCTTTATGGCCGGCCCATTGCTGCTTCAGCTTACTAATCCGCCGTGCTATATCGGTTACTCTGGTTCTACTGCGGACATCCATTTTTAGGTCTATGATGCAGATAAACCACGAGCATAGCCTTTTCTAATCTATTCAGGAAATCTATTCAGCAATGTTTACAAAGCATATCTCATACAAATATAATATTTTGTGTTCCTACATATATATGCGGAGCTCCCATATTTAATTATAAAATAGAAATGTTTAATAGCTTATTATCCATGAATGTCCTATATCTTATAAATTATGCATATATTTTTGATTCAAATTGTAATCTCTCGTATGACATGTTTTCTTACAAATATGGTATAATCAGCAATTATGGATTACAGAATATATATAAAAATGTTATGCAACGAATACTTGTCGATATATCACTATTTCCATATGACATAGACACTATGTGTAGCATTGATGAAGCAAGAAATGATATATGTAAATGCACTGCAAAATCGCCAATCGCAATGAATTCTATGGGTGACGCTCGGCCTAATACACCAGAGTTACACACCTGTGATGACCATGTAATTGCAGAACAATCTAAAACATTTTTTCGTTAACTGTAAACATATAAATATAATACATCAAAACATTAATGGTGTTATAAGTAAGTCAGATCTTTTAACTTTAAATCTCAATTCTCTTTTGGAACAAGGTATCCTAGTTGATGTAGTATGTTTAACTGAGCATAATATGTTGAAAGGTGACACCAAATTATTATTCATAGAAGACTATATACTTGCAGCGTCTTTTTGTCGTAAAAACCGTCATAGCGGTGCCTGTATTTTGATTCACAATCATCGTGAGTTCAAAACATTAAATTCTATAGAAAAAGATGACGTTTCGGGTATAATTGAGTGTTGTGCCATAGAACTTACGTTGCATGGTATAATACACAAAGTTTTGATCAGTTGTTTTGCTATATTTAATGACATACTTGCTGCATTGTGCTTCGCAAGGAAAAAATAGTTAAATGTGGAGATTTCAATATAAACACTTTAAAAAAGAGCAAAGAGGCTAACATGCTAAATCAAACAATTATTGGCTATAATCTTAAATTAGCCATTAATAAGCCAACGCGTAATGTATGTGGATCTTGTTTATATAACTTTATACACAATATTAGGGGAAGTAAATATAATATTTTTGAATTCGCTCTGTCTGAGCACTCAAGCCAAATGTTAACTTGTAAAGTCAAAGAAACTTGTTCTCTCTCACATTGGTGGTCAGTTAACATGCTAACACACTACTAACACTTAAATTATGAAATTATTATTATCAATTTTATTTAAGTAATAGACATACCAATAGCAGGAATTCCAGATGGTATAATCATTAAATCTATATGTAGCTCTGCAGGTATCACTGTTTTATTAATTTTGTATAGGTAACCAGTAACCACATACCTGTAAAATAATAATTTATTAGTCTTACACTGAATCATTTCTTATATTTACGCGAACACTGTACATTGATTAAAACTACTTTTACGGATTTTATCGCGTTTTATTTATTTTATTTTTAATACCCGACGTTTCGGGTGCTTTCCAGCACCCATGGTCACGGGGGACTGAGGTGACTGACGTCCCGATGTCAAAGTCAACCCGGAGTACCTTCAGTTTTTTTAATTATTGTCTTTGGTCCGATCTACGCAGAATGAACTAACTGTGTTTTGAAGTCTTGCAGTGGTATGCTTGGGTTTAGTTTTAATTTTATTAATTATAGGATCCCAAGCAGGTGGTAGTACCCAGCCTCCATCTCTATTGAAATTAGGATGTTTTTTAATTTCAATAGCCTCACGTATCATCCTTGGTAGGAATCGATGTTCTTTCGCGAGGAATTTGTGGTCTATCAAGTCTGATGTAATGGTTGCGGCCATCTAGGATATGATCGCAAGCTGCAGACTTCCCGGAACGTTGATGCTTCACGTCAGCTATGTGTTCTCTAATTGGTTTATTTGTTTGCCCTATATATGAGAGATCACAATCAAAATCAAGCTTGTACACTCCTGCATCTTGTAGAGGAATGTGACACTTGACGGATGGTAAGAACTAACTAATCTTCTTCGGCGGCTTGTAGAATGTTCTAATAGAAGCTCGCTTCAAGATGTAGCCAATCTTGTCTATGACATCTCTGACATATGGCAGTACAGCAGGCACACGCTCAACTGTGGCCGGCTTCACTCGGTCACTGTGACGGAGGCGCGGGACCCGAAGCTTGTTGTCGTGCCGAACCTGCTTGACATGCTGAAGCTCGGCGGTCAGGTTTTTGCTGTCACAGATCCCTCGGCTCTCTGTAACAAAGATTTGCCCACGGTAGCTAACTATGAAGGATGATGGTGAGATTTGCCATTTAAGTGAGGAAAGCACCCGAAACGTCGGGTATTAAAAATAAAATAAATAAAACGCGATAAAATCCGTAAAAGTAGTTTTAATCAATTTTACACTGAAGTTATTTATATTCAAATATACATTATTTTTTTCTGAGTTATATATTTTCATTGAGAAAGTGTAGTCATCATACTATCATGTTAAAATGAAATGAATGTTCTATTTATGTTAAAGCACCCTGTTCTCTTAGTATGTGAGAAATATTTTTAATGAATGCTATGAGCAGCTTTATTCATTTTGGCCACTTCTTTATTTAAATCACTCCACACTAGTTAAGCAAATCAAATAAAACGACAGTGAACTCAAAATTCATGAAATGAACTATGCATTTAAAACTTTATCTAAGCGCTCTTGATTTGTATTGAAAGGTTTTAGAACAATAAAACTAGAACTTACTTTTCGCAACTTTTTTTTCACTGTGAGATTTCGATTCCTTGGCTGTGGAGCAAATTACATTGCTCCTCGTACTTTTGAATACACCACTGTAATCCGTGCACTAATTTTGTGCTTTCTATTAATCACCATTCCCTAGAAATAAACAATAATCTTTGTTTAACAGAACGAATCAATATCAACAGACAATGAATATACACACTGAAAAAAAATCCAAACTCATGTTTTAATATAGTTACTTACTTTTACATGAAATCTACTATTATTGTAAACTGTGTGGCTAGTTCTTAACGACATCATTATGAAATTCAGCAAAAATTAACTAAAACCAATCTAAAAATCTAAAATACAAAACTATTAAAACAACACGAAGCGCGAAGTCAAATATTTATCTTAAGAAAGTCGCGTTCGGAAATCACAATTCATAAAACGTGTAACATGGTTTTATAAACATAAAAATGTTACTCCGTAAATAATTATACAAACAGTATTTTGTTAATTAACTGTTTTACATTAACTAACACATTAGTATTAATAAGTTTCAACACTTTTTCTTATTTTTACACGCGGTAAAAGACTCTACAAATATAATAATATCAATTTATAAACGTATCATTCCTTTTCATTCGTTCGTTTTAATATTGAGTCACAAGGTTTGTTTACATATAGTTACAATGTAGTATCGAGTACACGTAATTAAGAGATAAGCGTTCGTGATGCCGACGACTGTAGCCACAGTCTGATAAAAGTTTTCGTTTAGTTGACTCGATACGAATTCTTGACGCTATTGTTTATTATTCATGCTCGGGGTACAGGTGGGTGACACCTTAGTTCCGATACAGAAATCACCCGCGCAAAGCCGAAGCGGCACTTTGTTCTATCAGACCGGAGTGTTCACACTGTTGCTCGGGGGCAGAATTATTAAATAGAAAATTGTACCAACTCAGATAAAGTCATATAATACAACATAATATAAACAACTACCCCATCGCTCTACATCTTTGTCATATTTACCATCCCTGCTAAACATACATCCCAGATACACAAACTTATTCACTTGCTTAACCGACTAAATTTTCATTTACAAAATACTGAAATTCATGGAACACATGCTCCCATGCAAATGACTAAAAGCACTGTACGGAAGCGCTGGCCAAGTTTAAGCAAACACCTCAGACCGCTTCTGAGCTGTGCAAACATCGAAATATTCGCGAAGCGATGCGAAAATAGATGACGCAAAGTTTGCGTTGCGCTTTCGCTTCGCTTCGGGAATGTCATAAGTGACACGCGAAGTTTCTCCGAGCTGTGTTGTTTCTCTCCAGATTCGATCATTTGATTTGATTCGATGTTTGTTGATTTAAGTTTTTTTTTATAGGATAAGAGTATTAAATGAGCACACAGTCCACCTGATGGTAAGTGAATGCTGTTGCCCATAGACATCTAATTAGATTAAGAATCAAAATGCAGATGCCTTGTTACATCTGAGGACTAAGATGAAATGCCTCGTTTCCAGTAATAAGTTAAAACCGTGTAGTGGCACTATATGAATTTCCCACATCCACCACCACCCCATATCGTTCCGTGGATGTCGTAAGAGCTGACAGTGAGAAACAAACCATGAGGCTGGGCAGCAGCGTCTAATTAAATGTCACTTATCTAATTAAATGTGACTTATAAATAAATTAATGTGCATCAATTTGTCATAGAATTAAAATCTTTCAGCTACTTTAATACTTCAATACTATTGGATTTATTGAAAAAGAGCTAACTTAATCTGTGCGCAACAGAGAAGACGCAACTGACTCTGTGTACACTCAAAGCTCTATTAATGACCCTTTTAACTCAAAATTGACTTAAGATAATGCGAAAGATATATTTTTTATTCTCCTCCTAATAACCTACGTAAACGGCAAGATGAATATAAACGAAATTATCATTGAAATTGCTTTACATATACTTTACGTAGTCGAGTCATACTGCAGCTATATTATAGTTGTAGTACGAATGGGTCGGCTCAACCGGGGAAGGACCACGCTCTTACAGAATACGAGCGTAAAATGCTGCTGTGTTTCGTATGGTGAGTGTAGAGAACCGGATACCCTTTTTATTGGAAACGAGGTGTTCTACTTTAGTCTTCAGGGATGACAACGCTTCTGCATTTTGATTTTTAATCGGGGATAGATGTAGATCTATGGGCCACAGCATCTGCTTAACATCATGTGAACTACGTACTCGTTTATCACCCTTTTTCTATTAAAAATACATGACTTCAGTACTGTTGTTTATGACAGTTAATTGGCGAAAGACAAAACGCAAAACTGAGATTGATAAATGTGCTATTCGGTTTATAGTTTACCTGGATAATATAAGTGCAGGAACTCTGGACAGTATTAGTATTTTAAAATGTAATATCACGGTGGAAATTTTGCGAACTTAAATTGTTTCTCAGTGTTCAAATTTCTTCGGCGGGCGGCGCAAGGCTTGCGAGTAAAAATTGCATTGTTCAGAATATTGTCCTTTATAAAGATTGTGGAACACTCAATGCTATGTTACGTTATGCTCTTATGTTAGAAACACACGGACACACTTATATACGTCGTGACCACAGGCCTCCTCTCGTTTTTATGAGGGTTATAGAACAAGACTCCACCGCCGGTCTAGCGCCTGTTGTCGGACTTTACATATCTTGCAAATATATATTATATCGTAAGCGGTGAAATGGCGCCTTTAAAACCTGCGCAACTGGTGCGCAATGGGCTAACACTTTGGTGAAGTTTTTCCTCGCTAACAAGTCGCGTAGAAACTGAAATTACTCACGCAAACTACAAAACTTCCATTATTTCTTGACAATAGGATCATGGCGTAGTTTATACAAGACTTTACGTCAACGACGTGATTACATATCTTTCAGTAACTTTCCGGTTGGCTGATAGAAAATGCTATGAAACGTTTGTACCTATAGTACAAGAAAATGTTTTTCTTTTTTTATAGAATAAGGGTGACAAACGAGCACACAGTCCTTGTGATGGTAAGTAAATACTGTGGCCAATAGACAT
The DNA here is from genome assembly GCA_907164705.1 of Parnassius apollo. Taxonomy (NCBI): domain Eukaryota; kingdom Metazoa; phylum Arthropoda; class Insecta; order Lepidoptera; family Papilionidae; genus Parnassius; species Parnassius apollo. The sequence continues at coordinate 5,746,066 of CAJQZP010001616.1, read as the reverse complement.
TTAAATCTGACTTCGATTAAGAATTAAAAAAAAACGGATAAAAGAGAACAGAGAAACAGAAGAAAAAACAGAACCCCTAAGGACTAAGATGAAATGCCTCATTTCCCTTAAAAAGGGTCTCCGGTTCCCGACACTCAACACATGAAACATATCAACATTAATCTGCTATTTTACGCTGGTATTCTGTGAGCGCTTGCCCCCCCCTCCCCCCCCCGGTGGAACCAGTCGATCGATTCGTGCTGCAACCATAATACAGCTGCAGCGTGGCGCTACCATGAATACAGTTAATAAGGAAATAAATAAATAATTATTTCTATCGGTTATTATAAAAATATAAGCCGACTCCCAGCCGTGTGGTGCCGTATGCGAATCAATTACTCCCATATCGTCTCGTGGGTGTCGTAAGAGATAGAGATGCTGCCATCATTACAACGCTTCAAAATTCCACTGCTTAACATAGGGCTCCTCCAAAAAATTTCCACAGAAAATAACATACTATAGTAACTTAATATCCTCTATATCTTAGAATATATTTTTAAAATCTACTTATTATTTGCTTTAATGCTAAATTCCGAGTTATTATTTTTATAGAATATATTGAATTATAGAATTTTATTGATTATAAAACAGCTATGGTAAATTCAAAACTGAGATAAAAAATATTACTTAAACTAAGATGGTTGGCTCTATTTCTTAATCCTAAATTACCAGCTTCATTTACGAAGTCCTCACCGCAAGAACCATTAGGTACGCTTTCCAGACGACTAACAACTTTTTTAACCAAGACTATAATAATCATAACTACCCTTTTAAACATATTTAAAAATTCCCACGGTACATTTTCACTATATTCAACTCTACAAAACATACAAAACTGAAATGAAGCTTTAATATATAGCATAATGAAAACTTTTGCGTAGTTTTAAATTGGCCGGTTAAAGTTGGGAATTAATGCGGTTAAAAGCAGCCAGCGGTCGGATGCCGTTGGAGCTCAGAAATAGTTTATTAATGTTAAACAATCAATACTGGAATATTTATGATACAACTTCATTTGAGAAATTGCAACTACATTGTTCTAGAGCTTTAATCGCTTTTTTTTTTAATTTATTAACACTGGTGTAGAGTGGGCTGTCGCCAGCTGGTGCTGTTGTAGCCACCCTTCACCTCTCCCCCGCCCTTCTCCTCATATTTGCAAATACTTTAAAAATATAAAATATATAAAACTCGATGTGCAATATTAGAAATTTTATATAAGTATACATCTTAAGGCCTATGTTCAGCAGTGGACTTGTGAAGGGCTCTAATGATGATGATACATCTTAAAGGGTAGGAATAAGTCCCTACCGCTGACCTGTGTCTGTGAAGACTGTCTATATTTTGAGACTGCTTGACTGCTGTAGCTTATCTAATCGGGTGGACTGTAGTTGTTGTAATTCGTTTGTCAACTCAATTTTATAAAAAAGTCAAATTGATTTTCCACATCCGTTATATCTAATAGAAAGCTAAAAAATAAATGCGAATTACATGAATGGATCATCAACGACCGAGTTTTTCTGATCAGTTCGAGTCACTGACTTCACTCTTAGGAGTTGTTCGCATGCATTCCAGCCGCCAAATTTCTCACACAAACGTGGCAAAACTGACGTAATCGGACATAAGACTGCAGTTTCGACTACTGCCGTATAGGTGGGATACGAGAGGGAAGGGTTTATAAAAAAATTAATAAGCTTCGTATATATATATATATTCAATAAGCCCTATGAAGTACTTAGATAATGATATGCCACAGGTGCGTCTTTGCGATAATCTAAATATCCGATGTAGTCCTCGGATACGGGAGGGTAACGTACACTGAACTGAATTATCTGAATCATCAATATGCGCATTATGCATAAGCTGATTGACGTACGCAATAGCAAGCACTCTCGCGGGAACTTAGTGTACCCGCGTCATAAACAACGATAATATATGGGAATCCGCTTTATAATTTAAATATCAATAATAATAATTAAAATTAATAATAATTTTGATTATAAATAAGAATATTGTTACGTAGAAGAGCCATGTTTCGATAATATTATGGTAGTACGAATAGGTCGGTTTGACCACTCACAGAATACCATTGTGAAATAGTAGATTAATACTGCTGTATTTCGTATGGTGAGTATAGAGAACCGGAGACCATCTTTACCGAAAACAAGGCATTCTGTCTTAGTCTTCAGGGGCAACAATCTGATTTTGATTTTTTATCGAGGATAGATGTAGATGTCTATGGGTCACAACAACCACTTACCATCAGGTGTACTGTGTGCTCGTGTGTCACTCTTATCCTAAAAAAATGTTCTGTTTCTTCAATTAGACAAGTCATTTAAAAGGTTGTTGGACAAGTCATTTAGCTACTGTTGTTGAAGTGGGGTTTTACAAACATACTAGTAAATTGCATAAGGACAGAAACTATAAACTAGACCAATTATTTGGAGGCCATGAAATTTTTTTCCGGGCGGGAATGAACTTGTAACCTGTAACTTCCCCGTCAATCGTTAATTGACTAAGCTGCTGCCTAACCACCAAAATACACAAAATTTTGTCATCGTGCAACGTACAGAATAGTATTTTTTAAACATTTATTTTTGACGCAAATATAAATTTACTCGGTAAGCGAAGGAAAGTCTCAAAAACTTGCCACTTGATACTATCAAGAGTGTGCTTGATATTAATACCCGGTTGTGGGCAAACCAAAAGGAGGGTAAATATTTTTTACTAGGATTTATTTAAATATGTCTAAAATATTTGATGGTTTTTGAAAAATTATATCACAGTCGATTGATCATCGGGTGAAATGGACATTTACTACATCAGTATAAAATTATTATCGCAGATAAGTAGGTACTATTAAAAACCTGGGACCTAAAAAATATTTGAATATTGCGCAGTGAGCAATAGCTTTAGAATTGTACTTCAAATTCGTCTACTGATCATTTTAAGAAGAAAGGTCCTTAAGAGGATTGTGAAGTGCCGATACGCGGGCGCGGCACAAGTAGGTATTTTCAAAAATGCTATGTTTCATAGCGTTCGCTCCGCTCCGTGTCGCCGTATCGTGCGATAGTTGCAGGTCTTGGAGGCAATTGCCTATATTTCCTTTTTGAAACATTGTTTCGATAAGATAACTTTTTTATGCCCTTTATAAAATGAGGCAGTTTTCATACATCAGATTCAGTACACCTTATCTAGGTCTGCACGTTTCTTTTTTAGTAATTCAGTTTAGTTTAATTTAAAAAAGAAACGCTCAAGGAAGTTTTTTGGTCTAAAATATAGATATTTAGATGCTGATAACTTATCTCTTATGCAATATTTATTTAAAATAAAAACGCACAAACCTATGTTTTCATTATATCTACGTTTCAAAATTTTATGAAAATTAGATTATATTTATGGGCGTTATCACTTTTTACGGCTTCACAATCATCCTAAGTGCCAAATTAAAACTAACACCGAGAATCCCACTGCGTAAAGAGCGACGGTTAAATACTTTAGTATGACTACAAGCTCCTTTGTAATTTTATTTTTATTTATGAATAATAAGAGTTTAAAAAATTTATCATGAGCTGTTATGATCCCAGCAAGAATACTAGACCAATTCGACTTCGAAGGAATACTCGATTGTTATGTCTCCTCTATAACATTTTGCACAACCCTTCCTCTCCCGCATACCTCATAAGCCGATTTTCCTTCACCCATCCTCCGGACAAACCATGCATCCCTTGTTAAAACTCTTCTTGACTTTCCCGTCTATAATTCCGGTTTTTACTCCCACTCCTTTTCAGTTCACGCGGTAAGGTTATGGAACTCACTACCGTCAAATATAATAAATTCCGAAACTTTATTGGTATTCAAGATACGTCTTAGAGATAACTACTTCGCATCCTGTTAATTAACATATATTATTCTATTATATTAGTTTAGTTTATATATATCATATGTAACTATCGTATTTATTATTATTATTATGTATTGATTTATTTTATTTTTATTTATTGTTTTATTTTATATAATTTACGTAACATTGTGTATATTATTTATTTTTAGTAGTACTAATGTATGCACTAAGTTTGCAATTTCAATATAATTTCCTTTATGGGTCTACTGGAAGATATTTCAGCTAATTATGGAATAAGTAGAACCTTTGTACGAAATTACTATAAGACTGCTTCTGTATCTTGATGTGTACATAAAAAAATACTAGGTAAATATGAAAATTTTACTACTAGGTAGGAAAATTTTCATATTTTTCAGTCGGAAGAGGGTGAAGACTAAATTCTGAAAGTACCTACGTTTCATTCATACATACAAACAAAAAAATAACTACGAGTAATAAAATCATGGAATTAAATTATTTTACGAATTTTATCAAATTTAATTTTACTTAAAATTAGTTTTGTTTCATGGGTAGTATGGGCGTAAATATAAAAAAAATCATTAATAAAATCATCTTAAAAACAAATAGATTGATTCCTTTTATGTGCATTTTTTCATCGAATAGTATAGGACTATGACACCACTAACGAAAGTGGAATTTTGATATATGTCTTTATCTTGAATTTGATTGTTCAAAAACACGATTGTATAATTTTGACTCGATCATAATTATTTGCGAAAACACCTCTTAAAACACTATAGTTAAAATTACAACGAAATTACTTAATTTATATGCTTGGGGATCACCCAAATATATTCATAACATCAATATTCATAATTTACTTGTTCATTATTTTAATTACTTAAATCAATAATTAAAAAAAATATTTTAAGATTCTTATAATTTCTAAGCGCTTTTAACCGTCGCTACGCTATTTTAGACCTTATGACGGTGTTTTTTTCAAGTTTTTGTAGAAATTATGTATTCATTCGGATCAGTACGGCCTTTTCGATGTGTCGTCTTAACAAGAATGTTACGCAATGAATATAACTAATTTTTACGGAACCAAATACCGACTTGTTCCGGAAAGCCTGCAATTCAGTACTGTCCCGGCCATTACATCGGATTTGACAGATCATAAATTCTCACAAAAGGGCATCGATTCCTTCCATGGATGATTCCCGACGTTTAATATTTATTCCCTCCCGTTAGTAGCCTGAGGTCCTGTATTTAATACAATTAGTTCAAATCTTAGCATACCACTTCAAGATACAGGTTACATAAGATACAGATACACATTTTGCGTAGATCGGACTAAAAATTAAAAAACCGAAAGACCTAGACCTGATTGGTAGTGGAATTATAAAATTATCGAGAATGTAAAATAAGGCACAATTTGCGAGACTATCTTCATCAAATGTATAATTTATATTGGCGGTTTATGTCACGAAGTGAAATTGCATATTCATTTATATAGGATTAACACATTTACATATTTCACTTATTGTTTTTTTAAATATCACAATCACTATATGTCCTAAATAAATAAAAATGTTCTGACATATGTCAATTTTAAAATAATTACAGCTATAAATCAATATAAATGATACCTCTCTTATTCACTTCACATCAACTAGATAAGTGAATTATTGCAAATTCTTTTGTAATTTATACTCGAAAGCAAGCTTTCACTCGAGTTGAAGTTTTTAATTACTTAGGTAATAACATGTTTAGTTTTACACAATTCTACGCATAACCTAATTCAAAACACAATCTCTACCAGCTACGTCAGCTGTAGTTGCAAAAATAAAACAACTATGCTGTGTTTTGTAAGGCATGTGAGAACTAGACTCCCTTTTTGCTGTTTTTTGACTATCTATTTTAGTTTTTTACCCAGTGGACAAGACATTTGCATTAGATATATTATACATTTGTATTAGATATATTGTCACTCTTAGTTTAAAAAAATCCAATGAAAGAACGGAGACCCTCTGTATCTAGTTGTTTGGTAATGGACAATCATATTATTACTTCGCACATACTGTATCACTAGGGAACACTAGAGACTGGTTAACTGTGGTCGAGTTCAAAAATATGTAGGTACTAAATCAACGTCACCAAAAATTCTCTTGACATGTTTCTAATTTGAATCCAAAACTGCTAGTACTTAAGCATCACCTACCCATAGCCAGATTACTCCACAACCGACCGGACCTGTGCTTTGTACGCTCAGAAGCTGCGATGGAAGTATTTCAAGAGTAGGTCTTGAAATAAGCAAAGACGTATAACTCTCTAATAATGATAGAAGAATTTTACAGGAATTTACTAAAATATAATACGTGGTAGAGCCACGCTGCAGCTATTTTATAGTTGTAGCACGAATAAGTTGGCTGGGCTAAGACCACGCTCTCACGGAATACCAGCGTAAACTAGCAGCTTAATGCTGCTGTGTTACGTATGAAGAGTGTAGAGAACCGGAGGCTCTTTTTACTTTTTACTTTCAAATGCGGCTTCCATCTTAATCCTCGGCGGTACAACGCATTTGTGTTTTGATTCTTAATTGAGGATAAAAAATTTTGTGTCTATGGGCCACAGCATCCACTTACCATCAGGTGAACTATGTGCTCGTTTGCCACCCATATTCTATAAAAAATGTTGTTGGCCATCTAAATTTTAGATGAATTATGTAATGATAATAATAAAAAATATTGTTTCGTTTAAAAAAAAAGTTAAAGTTACAGCCTACATACGTCCCACAACTTGGCACAGGCCTCCTCTCACTTCTGAGAGGATGACGGGTACATTTATGTGATGGAAAATACATTTTCAGCAACGCTAAAATTATAATTATTCTTAACTTCGTCATATACAACTTTATTTTAGCTATCATGTTCGTTAAATTTCAATGCCCAATGAAATTCCATCCATTGTAAGGGAAAACCCTCTGACATTAAGCATCAAATAAATTAAAGAGCAGACAAGGCAAAAGCCTGTGTGAAATCTGACGAGTTCGCGAATAAGAAAGTATTCCGGGAGCGATAACAAGTTCCCTGTTATTATCACTGTATTCTTCCAGCCCTCTCACTTGGAAGAGTTCTAATTTCCCGCTAAAAAGGTTGAACGAAGCTGCGCTCCGAAATTTTTATTCATTGTTTCCGATTTTGCTTCCATGCCATCAGAAAATAGAACAAAAGTCTTAACTATTTAAAAGAATTAGTATTATGTTATTTTTTCCTTTTTCTCAGGTGTAAGTTGAAAAAATATGGTGAAATAATAAGTGAAATTATAGTAAATTTATCTTCTTAGGTCTAATGCTTCATATGATAGTTTCCCTAAATTTATTACGATTTAGGGTATCCCCATACGGTCTCTCTTAAAAGTATATTTTTATATAGATTAAGGGTAACAAACGAGATCACTTTCCACTTTAAAGTGTGTGGATGTGTAGATGTATAGCCATTAACATATATCGTCGATTATGAAACAAAATGCAGATACGTTGTGACCCCTACGGACTACGATGGAATGCCTCGTTACCAATTAAATATATATGCGGTTCTGAATACTCACCATATGAAGCAAAGCAGCGATTTACTACTGAGAGTGTCGTCCTATCCTATCCTATACGTCGGTCGATCAAGCCAACATTTTTGTAGTTTGTATTGGCACCGACACCTTTTTATGGTAACGTATCGTAATTATCAATTTAACTATTTTTTAACTTCTATAGGTATTTACTTGGAAGAAAACAAAGTGGTAAATAAATTACGAACTTTTATTCTTAGCAGCAGTCTGAAATAAACCAAGCGCTGAAATTCGCGTCGAAATCCATTCACAAGATATAACAAAACCTCTAACAATCATGAAACAATGCGAAACAACAATAGCACATTTATGTAATGCAAACAATTGTGCACCTTAGTGCTGTGAAATAATGAATGTAATTGTGTGGAGCTTAACCAGAAACTGTTATATGAATGTTGGTGCTAATGACTTTTTAATGTAAGGGCACTTCTTCATTTTTAAGCTTAGTATGAGCTAACTTAATTTGTTGCTCGTGTACTTATTTTTCATTTTATTTTACCGTGTAGTGGCGTTGAAAGCATATCCACTACCACAGAAACAAAAAACTTTTTTATTAAATATCTAAAAATATATACTTAAAAATATCAATTGCTTTCCGTAAGTCGCGATAAAACTAAAAACAGCTCGACCGATTTTGATAAAATTTATTGTGTGTGTTTGAATGGGTCCCTATACAGTTTAGATTCATTTGGAACCGGTAAGTGGCACTGTTATCGAGATCTAGAGATTAACCATGTACAGCAGCGGCGGATCCCTAGTAGAATATAAATAATAAATATTCAAAGTTACTCTTTTGTTTAATTCGCCACTGGTTTGGGAAAAAAACCTCTGTCCCAGGAAGAACCGCGGGCCTGAAAATAACAACTTATAAAGTGCAAACTTACGACAGTATATTTCTAATCAAATATATATAATACCATCTCTATCCACTGAGATCCTGTGTCATGTTTTATTTAAATAATTTATTACTTTCTGTTCTTACCATACAGTTTCTTGAAGTGGTAAGATTCTTGCACCGAAAAATTCTGAACAAAAATGGGAAATCACTTAGGTTTTTATTATATATTTATTTAATTTATAACGGTAAAACATATAAGATTTAAGTCTAGCAAAATTTTAGTATTAACCTTTTTTACACTTGAATACTCAGTTATAAACAATTTTAATTTAACTGTCGATAATGCCAAACAAACTCAACTTGATTTATTTTTCCGAAACTGTTAAAATTGAATAACGAAGAAAACTAACTTAATCTTATACTGTCAAATATATTTCATTGCCGACATATGAATTATGGGAGTCAATTCTGATAAAAGGGTTTTACTGTAGGCTCCACACATTCAGCGACGTGTGTCTAATAGATCACGAATTATGCGGATAGAGATAAGGTTGCGATGCGAACCGTTATTCCGACTGTAGCCATATTCTCAGATTATTGGAACACCTGTGACTTATTATCGAAAATATTTTAAATGGTTCGTATCAGTATGTATAACATATCTAGCTAATTTTCATATTACAATGGCTTACTGTCTCGCTGGTCTAGTGGTTGTAAACGCGGTTGCTGATCATGAGAATATTGGTTCGAATCCAAGGTCGGGCCAAAATCTATTATTGGGTTTTTCATATTAAGAAATTCTAAGTAGCAGTTCGGAGTCAGGAAATTGGCTGTTGGAGGTGTTTCACCCGCTCCTCGGAAAGCACTTAAAGCCGTTGCTCCTATGCCTGAGCTCTCCCCGGTCGTCTCGGATAACCATACCATTGGATTATAGCAGGATTACTTAAAATACACTTGTGCTCGCGCATACACCTGGTATAACCACGCTGCAGTTATATTATAGTAGTAATTGACAATTGAACATAAAACACAGACAAACAGATAAAGCACGCAAACAAACATGGCACTCGGCTCTGCCCGCAAGATGACTACTTGACTGCGTGCAGCCGTATCCATCGAGCAAGCATCAGCGAGTCCCAACGGTCTGCCAATGAGCGCAAGATACTGTTGGGGTTGTCGCGAATGCGCCCAAGGTATGAAGCGCAACGTTTACCATCACCTCCATCAATATCCGGAACGCGTTATTGTATTGTACGCGAAGATCACTGTATGTCCTCTGCGTAAAGTTAACCCACAGACTGCACGTATAAAATAACTGACGGTAAGCCTCGAAAAGCGTAATCTTTGCTTCGTCGGTACATTAAGCAAAAATCCAACATATTACAGCGGATGGACTTCGATCTCCGCTACCTCTCAATGTCTTGGTTGTCTTTCAGGTCTTCTGTGATCCAGTGGTCCAGGTACTTAATGGTCTTAACTTATTGATTAACGTTTTGTTCCACAGAGCTTAAAAAGTGGCACATTAGTGTATCGTTTGTGGTCCGGATTAAACATCATGAATTCGCTCTTAACAGCATGTTATTTGAGCCCCTGGACCACAGCATAAGACTCGCATTTGGTTAACATTTTCTTTAAGGCTGCACTTGATGGACTCAGCAGCACCATATCATCTGCATAACTTATGTTAACTAACTAACTGCTGAGCTCATCAAGATGCCTATTCATATATAAGTTAAAGAGCGTAGGAGAGCTTGGACCGTTTTGCCTCACGTCGCATTCTAATCTGTATTCTTCTGAGAGCGAGCCAGCCCATTTGACATTGTTCTTTTGGTTGCTGTACCAGTGCTGAAAGAGCAATACAACTTCTTCGGGTGGGCTAGTCTCTTGGTAAGCTACTAAGTCAAACGCCTTTGATAGGTCCAGGTAACAAACAAACACAGGTGTCTTCTTTGCTGTGTAATACTGGACAGTCTGCTTGATACACAGGAAAGCACTCTCGGTGGAAAGACCTGGTCTAAAACCGAATTGAGCATCATTGAGCGAGATGTACTTATCCAGGAACCCGTTAAGCAAACTGTCCAGTACCTTAGCGATCACAGAAGCAAGGGAGTTATGCCTATAGTTGGACACGTCAGAGGCGTCACCGGTCCTGTTTTTTGAAGTAGGAATAAGAATAGTTCGCATCAATTTGTCAGGGAGAAAAAAATATCTATAGGCCACAGCATCCACTTACCATCCAGGTGCACTGTGTGCTCGTTTGTCACCCTTATTCTATAAACAAACTCGGGCACTGCAGTCCTGTAAAATGCTCACGACGCTTCTGCTACGGTTTCACAAGAAGATTCTTTAGTTGTTATTGATTAATTTACTTGATGAATATTTTGATACATATTTTAACATCTGCTATCAAAATAATCTAGACATTCACAAAAAATTCCTAAACATTAAACCAAAGGACTTTGTTTTCTTCAAGTATTTTAAGATACTTTTAGCGTGGTTCCAATGAGTAGAATTAAAACAATCTTAAATAGCTAACACTATAACAAATATCTAGGCGACTTAATACAGACAAATATATAAGGCTATAATATATATCAGCTGCTGGTATGGATACATAAAATTAAAAAAAACTGCGGTTGGCCACCCGCTTGGTAAGTCCCGCCTACGGGGTAATCTGTAAGAAGGCCTATGTTCAGCTCTCCAATTTAATACTTACAGCCTATAACTCCAGTAACGGTGTGTCTAAAATAAAATACAGTATTGTATTGTAAGGTGCTTCGGGCTATAAATCAGATGATCCCTTTCTATATGCTACAGGTTACTTCGCTCTCAAAGTTAGACTTTTAGTATAAAAATGCGAGAGAAAAAGACAATTGATTCAATAAGTACCTTCAAAAATAGTTTGTGCATTCACATTCTCCTGGGTACAAAATTTCACCTGTTGCGAAATTTGCGAAATCCTTTACGATGCTGAATCAAATAATTTTGTATTGCAAAAGTTTCCTTCTCCTTAAGGAATAAGGTGCGAGGTAGAAACCAAACCAAAATCTGTTCACGAGATAATACAAAGCCACTCTGATGCATAAGCAAAATACAAACTACGCCAATAGTACACGTTTTTGTATTTATATAGCGTGCAACTGTGCAACCTATCGCGTTGTAGCACTGACTAGAATCGTGTGTATAATTCGCAACAGCCTGGTGTCGATGTTGGTGCTAATGACATTTTAATGTGCAGCACTTCTTTTATTTTACTTTTAACGCTTTTTGATGAAGTTACTGAATAATATGTTGTACACGTATTTGTAATATTGGAATAAAAAACGGATACACTGAACCAATAATGTTGCATGTGCGTTTTTAAAAGTTTGTTTTGCTTTATCGGCCCGGAAAGGTCCAACAATGTTGAACCTAGACCTCTTGTTGTAGCGGAGATTCGACTTAATCGTCACACTTGATTGGGTGTGTTAATGATCGCACTATCAGAAGTACCGTACCTTTGCTCTACTGCCCGTCATTTGTCTTTATTTTTTTATTGTTACGCCGGGCCTGGCAAACGAGATGTTGATACCGTCATCCATTGAAATCTATAAGATCTTTCTGACATTTCCTACAGTCACCTCTTGTGTCCACCACGGGACAAAACGGAGAAAATAAATTCTCTTACGCCGCCACAGAACGTCGATTGAAGATTATTATTTGTTCATTTTAATAAAAATGCTATAAAATAGGGCACAACATAAATTAAAAATATTTCGATTAATTATAATAGTCGGAAATCGGCCTGAAGAAGGAAGTAAAAAAAAACTTCTACTTGTTTTTTAAAAATGTTTTCTCTATACTATGATTTTCTCTTGTATCATTACATACATACATTCCACAAGGACAAACATACAGAAAGAAAGAAAGGAACACTTTATTTTGACACAGACCAATTGACGTACAACAATACACTAATTTATAACAAAAAAGCGATGTTTAATAAATATGAATTTGTACGTTGAAGTCTTGCCAAAAAAATTAGCATGAGTTGTGGCGAAACCACAACCCTGAATTAGGATTAGGAAAAACATAAGAAAAAGATTATTTTGAAAATTTATTTTAACTACAATCGGTAACTTTAACCTATGTGATCTGTAAATGCCACTGAAAAAGGCCACGTAAGTTCTGGTGTTAGGCACAAGCGTACTCTCATCACCAACACTGATCTGTTATGTGAATTGTTATAAGCATCCTTAAAATTATAATAATGCTACAGAGGTCTAGTGTATCTACTGGCTTTCTTATAAATAAAATAAATACATTAATATATAAATACCAAATTAAATAGTATATAAATAACGAATTACCACTGACTGACTGACTGATTCAACATTACTATATCTCTAAAACTATACACCCGATTGACTTGAAATCTAGTATAGTTTTACTCATTTCGCAATGTAGAAGCTCACTAAAGACGGATTTCCCATATAAAAATTCGTGATATATTGTATCTACGTTATTACTTATTATCGTCTACTATCGTGCGCCCAGCGAAGCGTACAATATATTAATCATCATCATCATCATTATTAGAGACCTTCACAAGTCCGGAGGTCCAAGCAAAGCAAATAAGGCACAGTCACAGTCACAGTATGCATGTCTTACGAGGTGGTCACTCCATCTAATGGAGGGGCGCCCTACACTTTGTCTACCGTTACGATAGTAATAAGAGTAATTAAATAACTGTAGACGCAACATAGCTTTTTTCTAGTCACATTTAATACCTGAAGATTTTTGAACCATGAATATGGATTATTTTTTGAAAAGATTTTTTATTGTAATTATGATTAAATGCAAAATTATTTACGATTTTCTGTGAAAATTTTAACAGTACCAAAGTTTAATTCAAAATGTTCTTATCTATTCAAGATTAACTTCCAGCCGTATCACAGATTCTGTGGTTTCTAACGACACTTTAATGTTTAAAGTTTTCGATCTCGGTTTATTACGGTGAATTCGACGGTGATCGACAGGTGTCACATCGTGATATGAAGCTGGGAGTTAGTAGTTTACTTTCTCTATCGGAGATCGTTTACTATAACGAGGCACTCCATTTTGGTCCTCATGGGTATCAATAAATCTACATTTTGATTCTTAATCGAGGATAGATTTGGATATTTGTAGGCAACAGCTTTCACTTACGTATAATTGTTGATAACTTTATTTAATAATCGAATGAAGTTGTTATATTTTTTTTCATGATCTATACAAAAAATGAAAATTTCTAATAAAAAAAATTAAAAAAGTGTTTTGTTTATTAGTTTTTTACTTTGGTTTTTACTGAGTGTAAGATCAAACGATGCGGGTTCGGGACTTAGGGCATCACGACTCGGACAGGTGTCGTGATGCCCTAAGTCCTCATGTCCTAAGTGGGTTCCTCTTTGTTCACCGCGGGTGACCAAGCCACGGCTACTAAGCCCCCTATCACGACAAGGCGGGAACCATCTCCGTATGGGGGGGGGGCGCCATCTCCTTCTAACCTAACCTGTCCGAGTCAGGATGCCCGGAGGAAGTCCCGAGCTCGCTTCGCTACAAAATGAATAAATAAACATTATGTGATTTTTTTTAAATGTGCATTATTTAGATTTAGATATAGCAATCACTGTCAAAGATTGCATATTTTTTATTTTTTACAAGATTTTTTCAAGGATAATATAAGTTATTGATTTATTTTTGAATATAATACATAGTTAATTCTTTTCATTTTGGTCTTTCCCGTAAAAGCAAAGATTAAAAAAAAGCCCATCGAAATCGGATGATTTTTCGATTTTCTAGAGTGCTTATGATAACATTTAAAGTCAAAAACTTAAAGTAAGACAAAAAATTAATAAACAAACATTTTTCAATGTTTTTTTTAGATTAACAATAAAAATACACAAACTTCGTTTAACGCTTTGCAAAAAAAATTATGAACGATTATATTCGCAGAAGTGCGTTTATGATCACATTTAAAGTCATAAAACTATATAAAATCTTGAGATGAGATATGTTCCATATATTTTTTTCCATAAATCCGCCGTAAAGACAAATATTTTAAAAAAATCCATCGAAATCGGATGATTTTCAGATTTTATAGAGCCAAAAACGAGGTGACTGCGGTAGTATAAAATTATTAATTATTTGTTCCGATCTACGCAGTACGAAGTTATAGTATCTTGAAGTCTTGCAGTTGTTTGCTTGGGTTAGGATTTAATTTACTAATTATAGGACCCCGAGCAGATGGTAGCACCCAGTTATCTTTTTTGTTGCTTATATAAAATAAGTTACTTATATACGCGATAATTAAAATTAAAAAAATTGTTTGCAGCACCTTAGTGCTATCTTAGTTGCCTTAGTGCTGGCCGCGTGGTCGAATCCCGTATAGGACAAGTATTATGGCCCGTAAAAATTGGTCCGAGTTTGGATGTTTGTCCACGTGAAATTTATGTATGTAAACTACGATACAAGAAAAACACCTATTGTGGATATCAAGTTTTATTTTATTTTAAAATTACTTTCATAAAGAATAACTTGCGATCTATATTGAATAAAATCTAATTTTATTCTATTCTATTCATTTGTATTTATCACATGCTTGGCGGTAGAGCTAAGCGGTAGAGCACTTGGAAATCTGCATGTTTGAACAATTCCACTGTAAAGTCCACTGCTGCTCATAATGTCTCCCTTGCCCCTCTTTAGATTACTTCATTAGGGGGGACGTTTGCCACGTTTGCCACGCTTGGCAAGCGGGTTGGCAACCGCAGTTTTTTATTTATTCTGCTATTATTAGGAACATGCTGCTGTCCAACTCGTGGTAAAGTATCCCCCTGTCGCCACTTACGACACCCACGGGACCGAGTGGAGCCTAGTGGATATTCTTACACTACACGTAACAATCAATAACCAGATTGTTGCTTAACTTTTTTGAAATAACTTTCTCCGTAAAAATCTTTCAATTTCTAGTTTATCTTATTCACTTGTTGGCGAATAAAAAACGTGTGGCTAAGTTTGTTGACAATTGCATCGGCTTTGCAGCTTGCTTTTGTCACGCGGAAAACTCCCACAACTTTATTTACGTTGTTGTTAGCGAACGTGTTTCAAGTTTAAAGAAATTCAACGCGATACGAAACTTTTAAACTTCAATGCGTTTTTAAGGATCAAATATTTCCTTTAAAGTCTTATTGTGATGAAAGTAGATATACGTCAGTCGTGAATGGTTGGTTTAGACTTGGGATGCATCAAATTATTGATGATTGCAATTATTTTTATAAAATTCCGAATCAAACGATTGTCAGGACCTACATTACCGACAATATTGAACGGATTTCACAGTTTAAAGAGTACCGACATTTGAAATTATCCATTTTAGTGATTGACTCAAACAATCCAGTTTGTAAGTAGACCAATCAATACTTTAATGGTCCGGTCACTAGAAATAAATAAATGTCACATATCTAGATATATACCAATTTGACTATTTAATTTTCAATTATTCCATAACACTGAGGACTAAAATGGAATGCCTCGTTTCTAATGAAAAGGTTCTCTAGTTCTCTACATTCGCCATACGAAGTACAGCAGCAGTAAGCTGTCATTTTACGTTGGTACTCTGTGATTATGTTACTAAACTACCTTTTAGCATGGAATAACAAGTTATTCCAAGATTTATTTGCTAATATTATTCTCAGTGTCAATTTTAAGCTCGCTTTGTGAGAATATTAAAGTTCGTGAGGTTAATATAATTACCTTAAGTTTGCCGCCTCATAACCAAAACTATGAGTATGATAGGGACAAAAATACAAAGTAGTATACTATAACTAATATATTAAGAAAAAAGCTAACAAGCTTTAGCAGTAACTAGAAACACTTAGAAAAAACAACTTAAAAAATGAACTACGCTCTACAATACTAAAATGGAATAAAATATTTACTATTATGTCAACTGTCAAAATGGCATCAATAAAGCAGCGCCTTTTTATCCTTTATTATTTGATTTACTAATGAAGAGCTATCGTATCACAGAGGCATCTATGCAAACAAGATTGTAGTTTTTGAGTAATAAGAAAGTCACCGGAGTAACCGGATGGCCAACATACCCTCACGTCCTATATTATATTTTGTGTTTATCGTCATACATTTTGTATTACAAACCCAGAATAATATGAAGAAGTACTGCACACAATAAAAACAAACAAAAACAACAAAAAAAAAAAACTTCAAACCTTGCAAATAACTCGACATTGATACTTGATGACAACTATTTTCGATACTGTTGTAAAACTGATGTAAAAGCGAATGAATGTGATGTATGTAACCTTCCATTATAGAAAAATATTTATTTGCCGGTTTTTATATTTGTTCATCATTCCTCTGCTACTCGCGTATAGTTATTATTCCAAGTGGCTACATTGCGCGGAAACGATATATAATGTATAATATCACTCGAGGTTCAAATCGTGGAAAAAATTATTCCTGGTATGAATCGATGTTTGCTCGAACCTGCTCTTAAAGTGATAATATTAAAAGTAAAAATAAATGAATATTAAGTAAATATAACTATGGATAGATATTGTGTGTCGACTCGTGCGTGTCGTAAGAGGCGACAGAGGGAAACAACTAGGAGATGTGCGGTAGCGTCTTCCTAAGAACAACTAAAAAAACTGAGGTTGCCAACCCGTCTGCCAAGTGCAGTAAGTTTGGCAAATATCCCCCCTATTAGGCAATATGGGAGGAGGCCTATGTTCAGCGGCGGACTTTTGATAGGCTGTATTAGTAACAGTATGGATAGAAACAGTTCATGACAATGCCTTTCAATCATCACTCACCTTGAGGAGTAACTTTAAAAACTATGATAGTTTATGGGTTTGTATTTAGTTAGAATACGATATTTAAGAAAATACTACGATTCTGCACAACAGTACTGTTCCACTGGGCGTTAACAACAAGTGTCGATTCTGAAGCACATTCGGACAATGTTCCCGCCCGAACCCGATCGCGCGGAACGGCTTCTAGGGTTGTTTACAACGGTATCGATATTCATGTCGATAAATATGTTGGTTTAAAACTTTTGATTTAAATGCAAAAAGAGTCGGTCACAACATTTACTATTCATTATTGGGGTCCACAATAATTTTTAATATAAAATAACACAACTTCATACAAAATATTGCCAAAAAGTCATAAAATATTTTTATCTTTAAATATATTACACTTACGTAAGTGTGGTAAAATATCAAGAATGGACAATTAACCATTTTTTTATTTTATTTTTTTCTTCAGCTTGCGTTTTGTATGAAGCAATTTGTTTGCACTATTGTAGGAGTCATGCTACATTTGTTTATATTATTGTTAATTTCTGTATATAATTATTATATAATATATACTTTATTTTTTATACAATAAGGGTGACAAGTGAGTACACAGCCCACTTGAAGGTAAATGGATGCTGTGGCCCATACACATCTATATTTATCCTCAATTAAGTATCAGAATGCAGATTCGTTGTCACCCCTGAGGACTGAGATGAAATGCCTCGTTTCAAGTAAAAACGGTCTTCGGTTCTGTACACTCATCATACTAAACACAGTAGCATTGAGTTGCTATTTGGTGCTGATACTTCGTGAGAGCTGTTTATCCCCCGTCAAGTCGACCAATTCGTAATATAACCATATATATATAGCTGCAGCGTGGCTCTACCAGTTAAAAATATTTACGTTTAAATTATAAACAGCGATAAAATTGTCGTCCATACATCCAGCACTACTCAAACAAAGACTTGCTCAGTGAATCGAGTCAGCCTTTTCTCCGGGTTTCACCAAATTGATTTATAGTTCCATATGAACATTGCGTCTCACGCAACCCCACGATCGTATTAAAGCATTGTTAATAAGGACCCCTGCGTTTTCTCAGCCCTTTGATCCCGTTGCGGTACCTCAGTTTTGTTTATGGCTGGGATTAAAAGGGATTTTCCTTTATTACTTTTAGAATTACTTATTTTTTTCCGGTAGTATTAAGACGGTACCTTCCATATACAAAAATGTTTCATGTATAATAAAACACGGAATTTACTGTTGGAGGTAGAAGGTAAAGATTATTTTCGTTTTGTTTACTTACATTTGGTTACGGAAGAATTACTGTTACTGCTTTAAAACACCTTTTAGCTTTCATTCTTTTCGATTTTGTTGTTATAATTAAAAAATAACATCCAATATCATTTTACGTTATGGGTTAACATCACCAATTTCAATATTTATAAAAAGTCAATACAATGGGAATGAAGATTAAAAGGCATAAGATAGTGTTGTTAAGAATTTAATTAAATTATATAGTGTAATTACTTCATTAAAGCAGTTAAATAAAGCATCATAACTTTTCAACAGTGCAAAGATAAAATAAATGCAGGACTGTTCGATGCAGAGTGGCGATAGAGATTAAAATACGGTATCTTTGATTGTAAGTGCAGCAACAAAAATAGCAATACTCGAGAGCATCAAGTAGTGGTTTGGAGTTCAATCCACCCACTTCACTCTTACCTTCATGACCCTACTTGCGGTTGTTCCATCGAGTGGGTTCAGTCCCCGCTGGCACCAATTAAATTGTTAATTGCAATTTTCAAAAAAATAGTATAGCGACGCGGAAGTTTCTGCTGTTGCATTGATGGGTTGGATAAAACCGGGGAAGTACCACAACCACAGAGAATACCAGCGTGAAGTAGTAGCTTTGCTTCTGCGGAATTTTTTAAAAGGCCAGCAATGCATCTCCAATTAACCTAGTGTTGCAGATGTTCATGGGCGCTAGTCTTCACTTACCATCAGGTGACCCACATGCTCGTTTTCCCGCTTATATATTTAAAAATAGTGATAATAATTAGTAATAACTTTTAATTATTTAGGGCTGGTTTATCATTTGTGGGAACATTGAAATTTAAAAACTGTGAAATTTAAACAGTCGGGGACTTTTTAAGTCAGCCAAACCGCATTGGAGCAATGCAACGGAGTCTTCTCTGCTGAGATAGATAAATAAATGAGTGAATTATTTCTCGACTCCAAAGAGTCAGTAATTCTTTCATAGGACAATTTATACATACGTTTTTACAACAAAGTCCCCGAATATATGCAGGACCCATCTATCAAAAAGCTTATTACGAAAAAATTGCTTAGTAAGGATTATTCTAGTACTAAAGAGTGGTTGATAATAATACCTGGGAATGAGGCGATCACTACCATGACGTATCTAAAATGTTTTGGTACCTATTTATACAAAATATTTTCTTTGCTGGTTTATTGCCAAAAGTAGGTACTACTTATATATAACTTATGACATAAACTTACATACTACTAAGATTTAAAATATACATGTGTGTTGCAGCTTTACTAATATGTTCTTACTCAACGATTAGTATTGCTCAGGGAGCAAACACAGATTTTTAGCTATTACTCGAGATGACGTGATAAAATGAGCGCAACAGAAAAAACTCTTGTTTTGATAACTCTCTCAGAAAAGGAAAGTGCGTGAGTAAAGCAGAGGGACGTTTACTTTTATTCAACTTTCAAAGGAGTAGCAAATATTTGAGAAAATTAATAATAAGATTACTATTATAAGAAATGCGTGTGTTTGTGAATTCGAGCTACCTTTAATGTTAGTTTTCTTTTGGTAACTAATTGGACTTATTACGCATTAGAGATTTAATCGATATTTGGGTTAAAGGCTTGTGTTATACGAAAATGAACTTTGAGTTTTACACAATATTATAGTAAAATACATCCACAAAAAGGTATGCACGAAAAAAATCCATTAACAATATAAAATTCAAATATTTTTCTTTCAATTTTAAATTTGATTTCTTTTAGTTAAAAAAATACTCAAAATGGACTAAATGAAAATTGAATTAGAGTCGAATGTCGCCATTTGCTTCTCGAGATTAAGCGAGACGATCTTAAGTAGATTGATAAGACCATAAACGGAAACTATAATTTGTTTGTTAGGAACGTTCGTTAAGAATGTTTGAAGCGTGGACGTATTTTTAGAACGATCAGTTCTATTATTGCCCTGAGTATTGATGTAGAGATTATGAATTTGGGCAGAGTTAGTTTACTCTTAAGTTTTATTTAAGGAAATAACTTTAATAGATTAATGTATTCCTCAGTATTTTATGTTATCTGGAACGCTGCCAACAACTGGCATCTATGTAATAAAGGAAACGAATTACTTATTTGTTTTAGACATTAAATTGAATAGTTTCAAACTTTCGGTTATAAAATGTCTATTATAAAGACAAGTTATACTCGCTTATTCGTTGTGTATTGGCATTGGTGCAGTGCGGCGGACACTTACTTGCCCTAAAACCCTCTCAGAAATAAGAGGAGGACTATGCTCAGCAGTGGGACGTATATGGGCTGCTACACTGCAACTATATCATGGTTGTGGCACGAATGGGTCTGCTTGACCGGGGTAGGAGTCCTACCGTAGAACCATGCTCTCACAGAATGCCAGCGTAAAATAGCCGCTTTATGCTGCTGTGTTTCGTATGGTTAGTGTAGAGAACCGGAGACTCTGTTTACTAGAAACGAGGAGTTCCATCCCAGTCCATAGGTGTTGTGACACATTTGCACTTTGATTCTTGATTGAGGATAAATGTAGATGTTTATGGGCCACAGCATCCACTTACCACCACCTAGACTGTGTCCTCGTTAGTCACCCTTATTCTGTAAAAAAACAAACTTTTAACTGTTGTGTATGTGTATGACTCACAACATGTACATTGTAAACATGAAAGAACGAAAGAAAAGCCTAAATACATATTAAATAGAGAAGAAGAAGATAAAAGACTTTAATAAGGAAGGAGAGACAATTTAATAAGAGCATGTGTGAAAACCAGTGATTAATATTCATCATCATCATTACAGCCTATCAAATCTCCACTGCTAAACATATGCGCTTCCATAGATTGCCTCATGGGGAGGATATTTGCCACAGTGATCACGTTTGGCGGACAGGCTTGACCATCGCAGTTCTTTTTATTATTTTGACTATTTAAGCTATTAAGATGCGGGGGTGAAAATAAGATAACAAGAGTTAGTGAATCATAAGCAAAGATGATGATGATAACTATAACGATATATTTTAATTATAGAATCTGAGGCATTTAATCTTTGTCTTCAAAGTTTGGCTATAGTTTTCTTGTCACCCCTGAAAACGCATCTGTAGCCAAACTTTAAATAACTTAATAAACTTTAAAAATAATGTAAATCAGGTGAATATTAAGCTCATTATTCACTATGATAATATAAAAGATTAAAAAGCTAATTTAATTCTCAGTTATATGACTCGAAAACAACCAATCGGTTCCGCCGCAGTGCGAACGAAAGTGAAGAAAGCGTAGCATAACAATCGTAGCATTAAACTCGTAGCAGTAAACTCTCCAAGTGTAAGGTTACATAGCAGTGTCGACTCTAAAAGCAACTTATTTACTTTTCTTAAGTCTCAACGTTCACGGCAACTTTCCTAGGTGCTACAACACGTGCGCAATGGAAATTTAACTTAAAATGCACTTAAATTTGTAGCGAACGAATGCGATGGAGTGAAATTACTCCTTTAGTTGTAAACTTGTGATTTATGGTACATTCTCGGATTGGTTTAAGATAACTGCCCGCTCCTAGTACCCTATGATGACAAGTTTGTTACCTTTTCATTAAGTATACCTCCTCTGTTTCGTAAATCGTGTAGGGGAAAACTAATAAAAACGTCGCTATCTTTACTGTTATTTCACACTATCCATCCATTCATTGCATTTAAATTACACAGTTTTACATAGGAAATTTAATGCGACATTAGACTGATGACAGGTTATAGACCTCGAATTGTATAACGAAGGGTATAGGTTCGAATCCGCATTCCGACTACTGTTGTGAACCATACCTAACGCAAGTATTTTAAGCTTAGTAGGAGTGGTAAATGGTAATACATACTAGGAATGTTGATAACATTACTAGTATTTTCTATTAAAAGATAAATACAATTTATAAAGTTATATATAATATACCTCTATTGTGATTTTTTTCTGTAAACACCTTCGACGTTATATTACTACCCTGTGGTTGACTGGGAGAGAATGCTTTTAGTATTAAGTCGTCTTTGTTCCTATAAATTGTGTGAGCATGAATAAATAATAAACACATAAAAAATAAAAGTTCCTTGTATAGTTCGATGAAACTTTATTCTTACCTAAAAATACGCTTTCATCACCTAAGCCAACCAAGCGTTAAAATTACTTAAGATATTAAATGTTACACTGTGATTCACTCACGTAAAGCTATTTTAATGAATGTTCGCCCTAAGTGGACTCCTAAAATTAAACATGTTGTTTAACGCCACTGAAAAAATTACAGCTGCATAGAATATAAATATTTTATTCAATATAGATTGCAACAATACTTATTAAAAGTCATTCAAGCTTTACCACTAGTTCGGAAGAGACCTCTGTCCTGGGTAGAACAGCAAGAAACCCGGAGGGATTGTTTTTAAACATTAATTTACAATACCTATAATATTTTACACAATTAGGTATGAAAACATTTAGAAACAGCATGATACCGATCAACTTATTCCCAGGGGTTAAGTAGTGTCCATCCATCAATACAAACTACAACAGTCCACTGCTGAACATAGGCCTTCCTAATAGATTGCTTTACGGGGCGATTTTGCCATAGTTGCCACGCTTGGCAAGCAGGTTGGCAACCGCAGTTTTTTTAATTATTTTGCGTTGTTATCAGGAGCTGCCGCAACAAACATCACCTGTTTAATTTTTTCATTCCTCGGGACGATATGGAGTAGTGGATACTCTTACACTAGACTGTTAGAATTTAGTAGTATAGTAAACTCTTATTAAGTACTATTGTTTCATAAAAAAATTTACTTTATGATAGATAGGTCCTGCATATATTCTGGGAAATTGTTGTAAAAGCGTACACATTGCCTTATGAAGGAATCACTGACTCTTTGGAGCCGAGAAATACATATTTATATCTAAGCAGAGAAGACCCCGTTGAGTGATTCTAATGCAGTTTGGCGGGCTTAACAAGTCCTTAACTTTTTTGTTTCTCACATTCAGGTTTCGTAACGATATTTCCTTTCACCGCTAAGCAGTTGATGAACTAGTACTATAAAATATAATATAAAGTTATTTCTAATTCACAAAAATGAACCTGTTTTACCAAGTGATACTCTCACTGTGTGATGATCCCAACTATAAATTATAAATATATTTTAATTAATGTTCACCCTCTGAAGACTCAATACACTAAAGCCATGTCTATCGCCGTTAAAAAAATAACCGCTGAAAACCAAAACATCGGCGGGAACTGCGTCGATGCAGGGCGGGCGGCCGTCAGTCGACCGGCGGACGCCGCGAGCGACGCACGTGCCGCGCCATGTGACGCTGCCGGCCGCGGCCGCCATGACCGAGGGGGCGGGCAGGCCTCGGCCAGCGCCGCCCCGCAAGCCGGACTCGCTGAGCCTCGCTTGGACGCGCTGGGAAGACCCACCACCGCCTGCACCCGAACAAAAGCCCACCCAAACCGCAGTCAACGATGACTTTGGCGGCTTCTCCCCCTACTCGTATACCCCGCCAACTCCGATCCAGACCGAGCGGCGAACCAGACGACCACAGAGTGTCGTCTCCCCACGACCCCAAATCCAACTCACCCGACGCCCGCACTCCATTAGCTCCATCGACGATGAGTGGTGTGGGCAAATCCTGCAGCCGGTCCCTCGTCGGCCCAGACCCGTTCCGATGTCGACTCTCCCGCGCGCGAGTTTCATACCGTCCTCGAGAAGTGATTATCAGTTGCAACGGCCTGCTATTATGACGAACGGTTACGGTGCTGTGCCGCCGTCGACGTCCAGGCGGCTGTCGTTGCCTGGTAGCGGGGTCCAGAGTGCCCCGAAACCTTCGGCGACGTTCCACGGACTATCAGGTCTGATGGGACCCAACCCTACCTTAGGAACTCCGATGACCCCTAGCACACCGGCTGCCGTGAGAGAGGCTGTACGCCATTTGTTGCAGCAGCCAAGGAATGGTTTTCCTATTATGGACCACAGGTTATCACTTTTCATCGATATCTTGGACGCGCAGGAAAAATTCTCACAGGTGAAGGAAATAAACTATCTATTGACAACTTTATGAGGACAGTAAACATTCTTTGTTTAATTAAATTGGTGCATTATAATGATGAGGTCAGAAATAAAAAAACTCAACAAAAATATCTCAGATTCAGTTTCCTAAACAAAATCTTTACTCAGTTAAGCATGTTATAGGAATTTCGTAGGTCATAACATTTATTCGTTTTGCGTTTTGAAACTGTGATATTGTATACTTGGGCTGCAAAGTTTAACAAAGTTAGTCAAGTCCACTGCTGAACATGGAACTCCCCACAGACTGCCTCATGAGGGGGATTTATGCTATAGTTGCCAAGCTTGCGAGGTGGATCAGCAACCCCAGATTTTGTTTTTCTGGTTATTATTACGAAGGCGCTGCAACCAATTTCCTGGTTGTACCTGTCTTTCCCTCTTAAGATATCCACGGGAAGACATGGGCTAGTGGATATTCTTTACACCATTACGCGATTTCACTCTTTTTTATATCCAATTAAAATATTCATTATTAGTTATTTATTGATTGTTGTTATTTAAAACAAAAAAATATGAGCTCATAACAAAAGTACAAATTAATATTTAAAACAATGGCTCTAATTTACTTTTATTCAGGTTTATCAGATTACAGTTATAGTTAGAGCTCTTTACTCTAACTATAACTTATGAGACTTTTTCTTATTCTTTTCTGATAATTACCTAGTTTTCCTGTTTTAACAGATTTAAAAAAATTGAAAAAACCTCTTCCTTTCAATCAGTCTATATTATGTTTTTTTTTTTGTATTTTTTAAATTATATCTTCGCCATTGGTGAACCGAGTTTAATGATCCTTTTTTTATTAAATAGGCTATATCTCGAATATTTTCGTTTGAAGTTACATAAAATTAGAATTTTTAGTGTCAATATTTAGAAAACATTCTATTTGATTATTTTAATGCTATCTAGGACTAAGCATAATCCACTCAAAAAGATCAAAAATTAACCTATAAAAAGATATAAGCCGATTTCAAAACTTAAAAAGAATTTAATAATTTCCACATAATTTCATAGCATTTGAAGTTGGTTCTAAAACAAAATGTACTGAAGAATTAAAACCTCTAATTCAGATTACGTTATCTTATGTGAAAATTATTTTATTATTTTTAGTTTTTTGATGTCGGTTTTAACTTTTTTATAAGTTTATTTTTCGATAATTCAATAAATAAAAAAAGGTTTTATGTTACCAACATCATTTAAATAAATGTAATTACAAAAGTTTCAAGAATTTATATAAAATCTTACTATATGATCGAAACATTAAGCATAACATACTATACATCTTTATACAGCTCCTCACGTCTTTTGTTAACAGAAGTGACCGCGACTGCAGCATGCTAAACGTTGAATTTCAGTTCTGAAACAACTCGTAAGCGCCGATCCGATCGGAACCATTTCCCAGAATTTAAGGGAACTAGAAACAATTACGTCTCGTGTTCCAACAACGTTTATCATCCGTTGTCTTTCGGGCCTCGATAATTGAATATTCGACGGCGTTACATTCATAACCCGCTTTAGTAGAACCGGTTGATTTTCAATCTGATGCGAAACGATAGCGTTAATTGATGAAAAGTGTTTTTGAGTCTTCAATCAAATATTTTTTTAATAGAATAAGGGTGACAAACGAGCACACAGTTCACCCGATAATAAGTGGATGCTGTGGCTCATAGACATGTACATTTATCCTCGATTAAGAATCAATATGCAGATGCGTTACCACCCCTGAAGACTAAGATTTAATGCCTCAGTTCCAGTAAAAAGTCTCTCCGGTTCTCTACACCCACCACTCAAACATAACAGCATTAAGCTGCTATTTTACGCTGGTATTCTGTCACAGTGTGGTCCTACCGGTTTCGCCGACACATTCGTGCTACAACCATAATATAGTTGCGGCATGGCTCTACCACGTTAATCCGCAATCGAAATTGTTTTAGAAGTTCCATAATTGTTTATTGTGACGGCTGCACATTCGGTCTTAGCGGTGAAATATTTGCTTAGGTTCAACAGCGATCAAATATGCTACGACATAGATTCATGATATTATGTTTATTCGATTATACATTACTGTGTCCATATTTCGTCCATTTATCCATTACAGCCTATTAAAGTCCAATGTTAACCATAGGCCTCCCCATAAATTGCCTCATATGCCTATTTGCCGTCGCTGCAGCGCTTGGCAAGCGAGATGGCAACCGCAGTTCTTTTTTTAGTATTTATTAGGAAGACGCTGCTGCCCACCTCTCATTTGTTTCCCTCTGTCGCCTGCTGCGACACCCGCGGGGCGATGTGTGGCGGTGCGTGTTCCTACACCGTTACTAGACGTCTTCTTTCCTAGACGTTTTCTTCCTAATGCAACTCAAATTATCTTTATTTCAGCACCTACTCTATTTCATATATTAAGAGGGTTTATAATATTTTTGTCCCATGTTGATCTGGGACTTATCTTGCGTTTATTAGAGACTTATAACAAAAAAAACAATTGCCCCCTTTGTCAAAACCAGTTTTGAAAAAAAAATTATGTTTTGACTTCGATTTTACATTACTTTGTCCGTGTTTCGTCCAGTGTTGTCTTCTATTAAAGTCCAATGTTAAACATAGGTCTCCCCCATAAATTGCCTCACGCACAGGGAAATTTGCCACAGCTACTACGGTAGGCGGATCGGCAACCGTGGTATTTTATATTTTTGAGTTGTCATCAGAAAATGATGCTGTCCATCTACTGTTGCAATTTCCCTCTGTGACTTCTTGCAACACCCACGAGAAGGTATCAAGGTTCAAAAGATGAATCCAGGCTGTTCTTTGAACTAATCTTCAAAAGAGGTATCAGTCGGCAACGATGAAAGTGACCCGACAATGGAATGAACACAATAGATACAAACTGAATACCATTATTATTAAGGTTAAGAAATATATTTTAATTTTCGCCAGATGTCAAGTCAAAGATAATATAAATCAGAATGAAGCTTCAACGCCGTTCCCAAGTTGACTTCCGCTGCGCAAGTTGGTCGTGTTGTCTGCCTCTGAATTATAATACTTACGACGCTTTATTCAATAATCCGCTTCCTGTAAGAAATAAGTTTCATGCAATTCTGAAACGCCCGCCACCTCAAACGAATTTTAAACAAAACATGTATATTTAAGTTTAAAAAGGTTAAATTCTAACTTTAACATTAGAACGTAATTAAATTATTTTTTATGATCATGATCAAAGGGTAATTACCCTTTGAAGTAAATGTCAACTAAGTAAAGTAATGATGGCATATACGCAACAGCTTTTAAGTGCTACATCTATATTATAGTTGTAGTAGAATTGGTTGGCTCGACCGAGGAAAGACCACGCTCTTACAGAATACAAGCGAAACAGCAGTATGGTAAGTGTTCTTTTTATAGTAGAGGGGGCAAACAAGTATACGGCTCTCCTAATAGTAAGTGATTATCGCCGCCCATGAACAACCGCAACACCAGGGGATTTACAGATCCGTTGCCGCCCTTTAAAAAAGGAATAGGCTCTTTTTTTGAAGGTTCCTAAGTCGTATCGATCCGGAAAAATCTCTGGTGGTAGTCGATTCCACAAGGAAGTTGAGCGAGGAAGAAAATTTCTTTTAAATCGCGCAGTGGTGGACCGCCTGTCATCGAGATCGTATGGATGGTATTGCGATTTTTGTCGCGATATGCGATGGTGAAATTGTGCGGCCGGAATTAGTCCGAACAATTCCTAAGAGCTCTAAACCCCGTGGTAGATGTGATAAAATATAAAAAGATCTTCTTTTCACAGTGCCAGTGAGTCAAGCCGATCGGAAAGAATTGGTCGCCGGGAATTCGAACAGCAGTACGAGTATATACTTTTAACTGCAAACGAGGCATTCCATCTTAGCGCGCAGGGATGACAACGCATCTGCATTTTGATTTTTAATCGAGGATGTATATGTTTATTGGCTCAGCATTCACTTACAAATAGGTGAAGCATGTACCCGTTGTAAGCATGACATACATTCAAACCGAACAGTTTGCTTCATCGTCCATAGTGGGACAGCGAAGGTGTGGAATAATTTACCAGCATCTGTCTTTCCACCAGATTATAATGTGGGTGTCTTCAAGGCAAGAGTGAATAGGCTTTTGTTAAGCTAAGTCAGCTGTCCGTGTGCTGTACTGTCTTCATCACCACTTATCTTCAGGTGTAAATTAGTCGAGTACTGGTATATATTTGAAGAAAGTAGTCTTTTATCATCAGCAGTTAGGTCGTTTATATTGTATAAAATCACACACAACAACAATATACTTTTAGTACAAATATTGGCTTTCGCTCTATTTTGACCTAATCACTCCTAAAAGCAGTCTCTAACCTTTATAATACGTCCATTAAGCATATACAGTGTGTACCTAAATACTGCATTTTCATTCCTCCAATAGCACACTACACGCTCATAAACGAAGACAAACACAAACGTTAACATTAATATTTCTTACGAGAGACATATGATAGAAGCGCGTTATAAATTTTGCTCTAAGCAAAATTCAAATTTGCTGCAAAATGTCTTACTACAGTTGTAGTGTTTCGATAGATAAATATAGTTATTACTGTTTTGCTAAGTTTTATTATAATATTGTTAAAGATTTGAACATTTTAATAAATATGATTACGTTTGATATTGCTGTTTAACTTTTGTAACGTATAGATAATGCGCTGGTTTTAATTTTCGTACGTAATCAACCCAAATGCGATCTCTGTCGGCACAATTTCTTTTATAGGATAGGGTGACAAACGAGCACACAGTCCACCTGATGGTAAGTAGTTGTTGCGGCCCATAGACATCTACATCTATCCTCGATTACAAATTAAAATTCAGATGCGTTGTCACCCGTGAGGACTAAGATGGAATGCCTCGTTTCCAGTAAAAAGGGTATCCGGTTCTCTACACTCATCATACGAAACACAGCAGCATTAATACTATTTTAAGCTGGTACTCTGTGAGACGTGGTCCTTCCCCGGTCGAGCTGACCCATTAATGCCGTGCTACAACTATACTTCTAATACAACTGCAGCATGGCTGTATCACATATAAATTTCTGTGCCGGCACTAATGAAATGTTACTACGTTTACTAGTTTGTAGGATTCCTTTACCTGCCTAGGAGTCCGTCTGGGCAGATTCCACCTCTTAACTATTTGTTTCGTCGAACTGCAGAACGTGCACTGATGCGTTCTGGTCCGAAGGTCATATAAAGTCAGTATAGCTACAGACTGAGAGGAATGCCATCATAGTTTTTAGACTAGGCAACTTCTTTGCTTGAACGTTCTTTGCTTGAAGTTGGCTGCAACATGGACTGCAGGAGCCACTTACTATCTCGTAGATAGTAGTTCATTTGTTGAAAAATAATATGTTATTTTCCATTAATTCAAGGGAAAATATCGTGAAAAATCGTTTCTGTGAAGTTAAGAAAAAAATAATATCACTTCATGTGAATTTCACTAAAATGTATTGGAATATCGCTTTGGATTTTCTATTGCCTTTTAGGGCAAACCTTAACAGTCGGAATATATTATGTTATGTAGGCTGTTATATTTTTTTATATTACTGTCTTATCCTATAGCCGTTTTACGAACTGTTTTGTAACTCGTAGGTAGTATAGTTGTTAACGTTAAATGCTATCAACAGTCCACTGGTGCTTTTAGGCCTATCACACATATTGCTTTACATTTGCCGCAGTCGCTGCGCTTAGCTGGCGGGTTTACAATAACACTTTTATATTTTTAGTTGTTATTAGGAAGATGTTATTGCCTGTATCATGGTTTGGTTCCCTCTGTCGCTTTCTACGACATCCAACTCATGTCATCCGTATGGAGTAGTAAATGTTCTTACACCGCCAGTAAAGCTTTCTGATAGTGCTACCACGAATACCGTTTTATTGCTTAGCTTGACTCTGCACGGCTTCAATTCACTGGTGTTCACACTCAAATTTTACTCTAAGAGACTCCTTCAAACTTAGTTTATATATTAATCTTAAGTTATATTCTGCACAATAAAGTAAGTTTCAGTCGCATTACCCTTTAGAAATATCCCATACGATATTATGGGATGGGCATTATGCTATGAAAATTACTAAAATAAGCTAATCGAGACATTTCAATACATGTAAGGCTAAGAAGTTTTTTACAGCACAGAAGTTTTTTTCAACAGGTATATTTGTTTAGTCGAGATTAGGTTCATAGCTATGCGAGATTTCATGTCATAGCGTTGTATTCAATCAATTACAAATTCTATGATTATGAAACAAAATGACTTGTACTCACAACATAGTGCCAATAAAGATGATTATACAATCTGGACCCGATAGGTGATACTATGGTTGAGTTAGTAATAAGCTTTATATTTACACTTTGAAACTCCGCAGTGAATTCGGAGTGAAATTCATTAACAAATCCGGTAGGTATCGGAAAGGAAAGTTAATAAAACAAAAGTTTTATTTTTATTTTGTATTAAACGAAATTTAATAAACCATCTTTTTATTTTTATGTTCCTACATTTTTTTAGTGGCGGTTAAGAATATCCACTACCCCATATCTTCCCGTGGGTGTCGTAAGAGGCGACAGAGGGAGACAGGCAGGAGATGGGCAGCAGCGTCTTCCTGATGACAACTGTGACGTAATAAAAAACTGCGGTTGCCAACCCGCTCGCCAAGCGTGGCAACTATGGCAAATACCCCCCAATGAATAAATACACAAACAGACGGCCCCCAGTCCCCGGCGGCCCTGCTATTCCTGGCTACGGTGGCGACCATGGTAACGGCGGGGCAGGGGGTGCTAAGAATCTCCGGTGGAGGTTCGGTTGCCACCTACGACGACTCGACCTGGCAACATATAACGCACGCACCCTGAGGACTGACGAGAAGATACTAGAGCTGGAAGAAGAGGTAGACAAGTTGCGCTGGCATATTATTGGATTATCCGAGGTCCGAAGAGAGGGGGAGGACACGGCAATCCTCGAGTCCGGCAACTTGTTCTATCACCGGGAGGGCGACCATCTGTCCCAAGGAGGTGTCGGATTTATCGTCCACAAATCTCTCGTCAACAACGTTGTAAAGATTGGGAGTGTGTCGACGAGGGTCGCGTACCTGATACTCAGAATCACCAAACGGTATTCGCTGAAGGTCATTCAGGTTTACGCACCAACCTCGGCACATCCCGATGAGGAGGTGGAGGAAATGTATGAGGATATTTCCAGAGCCATACATTCCTCCAAAACCTACTACACGGTGTTGATGGGAGACTTCAACGCAAAACTGGGCACAAGAGAAAGCGGTGAGCTGAAGGTAGGGAAATTTGGAGTAGGGCAACGGAACCGAAGGGGCCAGCAGCTGGCCGACTTTATGGAGAAAGAGGGACTCTTTATGATGAACTCTTTCTTCCAGAAGCGGCCCCACAGGAAGTGGACCTGGTCGAGCCCCGACGGTTCGACAAAAAATGAGATTGACTTCATTATGACGACCAGACGCCAACTGTTCAGTGATGTCTCAGTGATCGCAAGGGTGAAAACTGGCAGCGATCACCGAATGGTTAGAGGCACACTGAACCTAAACGTTAAGTTGGAGAGGTCTCGTCTAATGAAGTCAACGCTCCGTCCCCCCTCGTGCTCTAATCCAGAATCCCGAAACCTTTCAGCTCGAGTTACGTAACCGCTTCCAGTGCCTAGAAGATTGCAATGCAGTGGACGATATGAACGACAAGCTCGTGGAAACTGTCCATGCGGTCGGAGCTAAGTTCTGCAAGACCCGCCGCAGAAGAACACAAAAACTCTCCGATCACACTCTTAATCTCATGGCTGTTAGACGGGAGATGAGGCTGCAATCGTCAACAGATTTGACAGCATACAGGCAACTGAACAGACAGATCTCCAAATGCATACGGCGAGACTTACGCAACTTTAATACTTCTCGTATTAAAGAAGCGATCGAGCGGAACCAGGGCTCCAAAGTCTTTGCCAGAGATCTGTCTGCCAGAAAGAGCCAACTGTCAAGGCTGAAGACTGAGTGTGGCAACATCGTTTCCGGGACACCTGAGATTTTGAGTGAGATTGAGAGGTTCTATGGGCAGCTGTACACATCATCGTTGGAGCCACACGCAAGTGTGAGTAACGATCCAAGAGCAAGTCTTATCCGACACTATTCCGATGATATCCCGGACGTCAGTCTAAGCAAGATTAGAATGGCTCTCCAGCACCTTAAAAACGGCAGGGCCCCAGGCGAGGATGGAATTACAGCGGAGCTTCTGAAAGTGGGTGGAACACCGGTACTTGAAGTCCTTCAGAAGCTCTTCAATTCCGTCCTCCATGGTGGCACTACTCCAGAGGCGTGGAGCAGAAGTGCGGTGGTCTTGTTCTTTAAGAAAGGCGACAACGCTCTCTTAAAGAACTACAGACCGATTTCCCTTCTGAGCCGCGTCTACGTGCTGTTTTCGAGAGTCATTACGAATCGTCTCGCACGCAGACTTGACGACTTCCAGCCTCCCGAACAAGCCGGTTTCCGAAAAGGCTTCAGTACCATAGACCACATACATACCCAGTGATGACTTACGGATCTGAGACGTGGTCCTTCACTGCTGGCCGTATGAGGACGCTTAAGGTCGCTCAGCGAGCTATGGAGAGGGCTATGCTCGGAGTTTCTCTGCGTGATAGACTCAGAAATGAGGATATCCGCAGTAAAACCAGAGTGACCGACATAGCCCAACGGATTAGTAAGCTGAAGTGGCAATGGGCCGGCCATATAGCTCGAAGAACCGATAACCGATGGGGAAGAAAGGTTCTCGAGTGGCAGCCTCGTACCGGTAGGCGTAGTGTAGGGCGACCCCCCACTAGATGGAGTGACGACCTGGTAAGACATGCAGGAAGTCGATGGATGCAGGTGGCTCAGGACCGTGCTTTGTGGCATTACTTGGGGGAGGCCTATGTTCAGCAGTGGACTTGTGAAGGGCTGTAATGATGATGATGATGATGATGATGACATTTTTTTCGATGATTCCAATTCTGAGCTATGCTCAAAATTTCAAGACCAGCTCATCGGGAAGTGCTCGATATTTGAGTTGCAAGCTTCCACACGGAACGACAGATAGAAAAACAAGAAAGTGACTTAAACACCACGTGTTTATGTAGTAATACGAGTATATTAAATTTCACAATATACTTATAAATTTTTAAGTAAAAAATATATTCTGCAAAAGAATTTTCGTTTTCGAAATTTGATTTTCTAATGAAGTGCACTCATTGTCAGCTCGTACGTTCGAAATGTCAGCGTCATCTTGTAGTGTTCAAAAACCTTTTGAAATGAAAGGTTCACACAGCTGTGCTCAACGGTGACGAAGATGCGAAAAGGTCATTAATATCTATGAAAATCCTGCAATGAGAAACACAGGAGGTATCCCATTAAAAATATGATTCAGTTGAAACACTCCCGCGATGAAAGAAAAGGGGGTCCCTTTCCCTCCTCGTCGTATTGTCGCTATTTCATGGACGCTCTCGTCACTTGACCCCGTTCTTTACCGCTTTTGTTTCAATATGAAATATCGCCGAAACGAGAAATGTAGAGAGCCACGCTGAAACTGAAAACTTGCTTATCTCGCGGAAGTGCTTTTTTCGTCAAGTATTTATTTCCCTTAATTTCTTTTATTTCCGAAAGCTGCGGTTTTTGAACATCCTTCAGTGTATTTTATCACATCGCTCTAAATGTTCTTGCTTTTTCTTACCTATAACATAAATTAAAATAAATTAAATTGAAAGCAGAAATCTAGAGGTGGATAATATTATAGTATGTATTCTAAGAAAACACTTAAATGTAATTCTGGAACTCAAGTATCTAGGTATACGATAATTGTCGACAGAAAACTAACTATAGAGTATTTTATTATTATACACATTTCGTAGTGAGCGTAGCGTAGCTGTAGCGCTTACGTAGCAGTTGCAATATTCTACGGTTTATGAGTATTCTGTCTTGAATTCAATCTATATAAATTTAATAAAATTGGAGTGTCGGTAATATTAAAATATCTGGCTTCTATTAAGTTCAGGGGACTATTTACAAATATGACTTAACTTTTAACTTTTTTATACAATTTGTTCGTCCGTCCAGGCTAATCTTCGGATCGGCTGTCCGCACTGTGTGATTTCGTTAAGTTTAATACTTAACGAACATATAGAGCACAATATCAGGCTATCTAGGCTAATTTTTTTCGGAAACCTTGGCAATTAAGAAAAATAATAAAACAAATGGTCTTTGAGGATCTTTAATTTAACGCTACGACATAACGTAGATTGTATACAGGCGAAACCAGGGCGGATGGTTAGTCTTGAATAAAAATAATTATACGGATTTTATCGTGTTTAATTTAACTTGTTTATCTTTTAAATTTAGTGAATGTAAGGCCGTTTTTAGATAAGCTACATACAAGTTCAGTTGATGATGTATTCGGTGGTCTATTGCCGGCGTTGCGTTGTCGCCGACATCATTATTATCATTACACAAGTCCAGTGAACAGGTCTCCCCCAAGGAACGCCACGAAGCACGGTTCTGCGCCACCTGCAACCATCAACTTCATGTATCTATTACCAGGTCATCACTCCATCTAATGGGAGGCCGCCATTCACTTTGCTCACTATTATGAGGCTACCATTCGAGAACCC
The DNA here is from genome assembly GCA_907164705.1 of Parnassius apollo. Lineage (NCBI taxonomy): Eukaryota > Metazoa > Arthropoda > Insecta > Lepidoptera > Papilionidae > Parnassius > Parnassius apollo. The sequence goes on along the minus strand of CAJQZP010001616.1, from coordinate 5,710,850 downwards.
ATTCTTATACATCGAATGTCGGTTCTTTGAGCTATATGTCTGGCACATAGAGATTACTAATCCATCGCGCTTTGTCAGTTATTCTGGTTCCATTGCAGATATTCTCATTATGAAGTCTATCACTGAAAGAAACTTTGAGCTTAGCTGTCTTCATAGCTCGCTGAGTGACCTTGAGCTTCCTGATACGACCAGCAGTGAACAAATACGCCTCAGATTCATATGTCATCACAAGCTTTTATGATTAGTGCATAAATGTCACCACAAGCGTATATATAATGAACACACCCCATGGCACGCCAATAATAATGCCTTAAACTTTATTTTATTAAATTTTTGGAAAATTTTATCGAAAATAATACAGAGACGAATTTTGACATTGTCTATTAGATTTTATTAGAAGTCAATATTTGTCTAAATTCCATGGCTCTCGGCTTGCGCTCACCTATGGCAAAAGCAAAGTCAAAAGCAATTAATACAGAGAACAGTCATTGCATATCACGACTTTCTATTATTTACTTCCATACTACGTTTATAGTACCACATGTTTGTACCGTTGATCTATCGTAAGCACTATCGATTTCAAGTAATTATTGAAAACATAATTTTAATGTTAAAGTTTATTTGTATAAGTTTTTATGTTAGTACGCCGAAGGTAGTCTTTTTATTACTATCACATCATCATGACATGTAATCGACAATTTTGACGATCACGTTCACTATATTCATTTATAGAACCTGTTATACCCGAGACATGAAATAATTTTTACTACGCTGAAATGAACCCACCGTGATAAATAAGCCATTACTGAGTCCCGTGTCGTTACAGTCTCGTGCGCTGAGAACAACATCCGGCTAGAAGCGAATCGTTCATATTTATTTTGTTGTCGGAACTAAAAATTTGTAAGTACTGCTTGCATTTGGTTTTCTTTTCTAACTGCATACGGACGCTACAGTTTTTTTGCTCTGTTAATAAAGCAAAGATTTTGCATAGGAAGAATATACTTTAACGAAGTTTATTTTTTATCGGATTGTTATCGTCACATAGACTGTCTTATAGGACGACTATTTGCCATTGTTGGCACGCTTGGCTAGTGGATTGTTATCGTGACATAGATTGTCTTATAGGACGACTATTTGCCTTTGTTGGCACGCTTGGCTAGTGGATTGTTATCGTCATATAGATTGTCTTATAGGACGACTATTTGCCTTTGTTGGCACGCTTGGCTAGTGGATTGTTATCGTGACATAGATTGTCTTATAGGACGACTATTTGCCTTTGTTGGCACGCTTGGCTAGTGGATTGTTATCGTGCATAGAGATTGTCTTATAGGACGACTATTTGCCTTTGTTGGCACGCTTGGCTAGTGGATTGTTATCGTGATATAGATTGTCTTATAGGACGACTATTTGCCTTTGTTGGCACGCTTGGCTAGTGGATTGTTATCGTGACATAGATTGTCTTATAGGACGACTATTTGCCTTTGTTGGCACGCTTGGCTAGTGGATTGTTATCGTCACATAGATTGTCTTATAGGACGACTATTTGCCTTTGTTGGCACGCTTGGCTAGTGGATTGTTATCGTGACATAGATTGTCTTATAGGACGACTATTTGCCTTTGTTGGCACGCTTGGCTAGTGGATTGTTATCGTGACATAGATTGTCTTATAGGACGACTATTTGCCTTTGTTGGCACGCTTGGCTAGTGGATTGTTATCGTGACATAGATTGTCTTATAGGACGACTATTTGCCTTTGTTGGCACGCTTGGCTAGTGGATTGTTATCGTGACATAGATTGTCTTATAGGACGACTATTTGCCTTTGTTGGCACGCTTGGCTAGTGGATTGTTATCGTGACATAGATTGTCTTATAGGACGACTATTTGCCTTTGTTGGCACGCTTGGCTAGTGGATTGTTATCGTGACATAGATTGTCTTATAGGACGACTATTTGCCTTTGTTGGCACGCTTGGCTAGTGGATTGTTATCGTGACATAGATTGTCTTATAGGACGACTATTTGCCTTTGTTGGCACGCTTGGTTAGTGGATTGTTATCGTGACATAGATTGTCTTATAGGACGACTATTTTCCTTTGTTGGCACGCTTGGCTAGTGGATTGTTATCGTCATATAGATTGTCTTATAGGACGACTATTTGCCTTTGTTGGCACGCTTGGCTAGTGGATTGTTATCGTGACATAGATTGTCTTATAGGACGACTATTTGCCTTTGTTGGCACGCTTGGCTAGTGGATTGTTATCGTGACATAGATTGTCTTATAGGACGACTATTTGCCTTTGTTGGCACGCTTGGCTAGTGGATTGTTATCGTGACATAGATTGTCTTATAGGACGACTATTTGCCTTTGTTGGCACGCTTGGCTAGTGGATTGTTATCGTGACATAGATTGTCTTATAGGACGACTATTTGCCTTTGTTGGCACGCTTGGCTAGTGGATTGTTATCGTGACATAGATTGTCTTATAGGACGACTATTTGCCTTTGTTGGCACGCTTGGCTAGTGGATTGTTATCGTGACATAGATTGTCTTATAGGACGACTATTTGCCATTGTTGGCACGCTTGGCTAGTGGATTGTTATCGTGACATAGATTGTCTTATAGGACGACTATTTGCCTTTGTTGGCACGCTTGGCTAGTGGATTGTTATCGTGACATAGATTGTCTTATAGGACGACTATTTGCCTTTGTTGGCACGCTTGGCTAGTGGATTGTTATCGTGACATAGATTGTCTTATAGGACGACTATTTGCCTTTGTTGGCACGCTTGGCTAGTGGATTGTTATCGTGACATAGATTGTCTTATAGGACGACTATTTGCCTTTGTTGGCACGCTTGGCTAGTGGATTGTTATCGTGACATAGATTGTCTTATAGGACGACTATTTGCCTTTGTTGGCACGCTTGGCTAGTGGATTGTTATCGTGACATGGATTGTCTTATAGGACGACTATTTGCCATTGTTGGCATGCTTGGCTAGTGGATTGTTATCGTGACATAGATTGTCTTATAGGACGACTATTTGCCTTTGTTGGCACGCTTGGCTAGTGGATTGTTATCGTGACATAGATTGTCTTATAGGACGACTATTTGCCATTGTTGGCACGCTTGGCTAGTGGATTGTTATCGTGACATAGATTGTCTTATAGGACGACTATTTGCCATTGTTGGCACGCTTGGCTAGTGGATTGTTATCGTGACATAGATTGTCTTATAGGACGACTATTTGCCTTTGTTGGCACGCTTGGCTAGTGGATTGTTATCGTGACATAGATTGTCTTATAGGACGACTATTTGCCTTTGTTGGCACGCTTGGCTAGTGTATTGTTATCGTGACATAGATTGACTTATAGGGCGACTATTTGCCTTTGTTGGCACGCTTGGCTAGTGGATTGTTATCGTGACGTAGATTGTCTTATAGGACGACTATTTGCCATTGTTGGCACGCTTGGCTAGTGGATTGTTATCGTGACATAGATTGTCTTATAGGACGACTATTTGCCTTTGTTGGCACGCTTGGCTAGTGGATTGTTATCGTGACATAGATTGTCTTATAGGACGACTATTTGCCATTGTTGGCACGCTTGGCTAGTGGATTGTTATCGTCACATAGATTGTCTTATAGGACGACTATTTGCCATTGTTGGCACGCTTGGCTAGTGGATTGTTATCGTGACATAGATTGTCTTATAGGACGACTATTTGCCATTGTTGGCACGCTTGGCTAGTGGATTGTTATCGTGACATAGATTGTCTTATAGGACGACTATTTGCCATTGTTGGCACGCTTGGCTAGTGGATTGTTATCGTGACATAGATTGTCTTATAGGACGACTATTTGCCATTGTTGGCACGCTTGGCTAGTGGATTGGCAACTGAACGTTTTTAGTTATTGGTAGGAAGACGCTGCTGCCCATCTCAAGATTTGCATTGGATTGTATTTGGGATGTTTTAATCAAAGTTATCAATTTATTTATTTGTTTATTTGATTGCTTAGTTTCATATATCTTTAATTAATTTTTTATTACAAATTGAGTAAAACTTTTATTTAATAATTAAATTGTTAGTAAAAATACAACGGCTTTTATGTAAACTTTAAATTCCTCAACAAAAGAAAAAAGCTCAGTATCCACTTCACCGAATAATAGTTTTATGCGAGCCAGCCTCGTCTGCAACCTACATCCAGGTCAAAAAGCAGGATCTAGGCAACAAAGAACGAATGTGGACTATTTAAAGTTGAAAAAAAATCTATTTACAACACTATAAGCCAACTCTGAAGTATTTTTTGTTACCAACTTTTCATTTTTAAAATAACTCATGCATTTTGTAATAATTCCATTTTAGTTGAAGAGTGTTTTTGAAGTTACATTTGCTGACAAACATGATTTAATTGTAAACAAATTTGACCCAAATTTTGAATGATTTCGGAATGGTGTTTGAAACTATTAAGTATTTCTTCTTTATATACGTAGTAGAGCCACGCTGCAGCTATGTTATGGTTGAAGAACAAATGGGTCAGCTCGCCCGGGGAAGGACCGCGTACTCACAGAATGCCAGCATATAATAGCAGCTTAATACTGCTGTATTTCGTTTGATGAGTGTAGAGAACCGGAGAAGAGGTGGTCTCTGGGGTGACAACGTATTTTGAATTTTGATTCTTAATCGAGAATAATAGGATAGAATAGATTATAGAATGATATGAAAAGATGTAGATGTCTATAGGCCACGGCATGCACTTAACATCAGGTTGGTAAGGTTAGGAGGTGCTCGTTTTTCACAAATAAAAACAAATCAGGGGTGACCTTCTTTCTTTTAAGTTCGTTGGTAGCAGATTGCCGTGGGTGGAAGTCACTTTGTATTGTAAATCTTATGTCAGATTGTGGTACTATATCTACAGATCCTTGACCCTAACCTATATAAAATAATAAGGTTTCTTGCTGTTTTTCCCCAAAACATAGGTTTTCTCCGATCAAGTGGTAATACTGAAATGGCTTTCAATAAGTATTCTTTTAATCCATATTAAATAAAAATGATTGTATTTTATTCTATTCTTGATCACTTTAACCGCATATATTGTGTAAAAATATTTTCGTGCCATTTATTGCGCACAAAATACTTAACCAGACTTTTCTAATTTACTTAAACAATTTTTCACGCAACTTAGTAAGTCCTAATTAAGGGTATTTACATATAGCAAACACTAGTGCAATATTTGTCATCACAGTTACTCTCAGCAAAATAAAACCCGCGCGTGCAGAAATTTGCATTTGCAACTTACTCGGTTGAGTTTAAGTATGGCTTATGATCGTCAATAGTGTACAAAGATCTGTCCAACGGTTGAAAAGTGATATCGCCTTTGAAATAATCGCATAGATGTATATTTATGTGTTTACATGTATGTGTATTTATGTTTGCATATATAACGTATTCTTATTTCCAAATAATACTTACTTCTTTGAATGTTTTTTTTTTTAATTTTTAGCTTTAGGTAATGTATGTCCATCCGTGAAGTCAATATTACGCTCTATTTAAAAATCACCGCTGCTGTTATTTTGTAGTTAGCAGTTAGCTGAAATAGTGACCTAATTTGACTTAACAAAAATCTGTGGATTTTGTTAACTCTTGTTGTTTTTTGCGGTGTCATATCATCAGCGTTGTATCCTTTCGCCGACCTGTGTATTAAAGATACGGTAAATATGACACGACATTCGTAAAGCGGGAGTAATTTGGTGTAGGAAGCCGAAGATCGTGCCAAGGACGTGATCTCACTGCGGCTTATGTCTAGTTTTCAGGCCTTATACGCTTTGATATAAAATATAAAATATTAGTTTTTATTATTAGAATTATTTTAAGAGCATATCCGGTAACTAATAAAACTAAAGTGGCGTGGTAATTCAGGGGCAAAGTACTCGCTGTAAGTTTTTGAGTAAGAGGGCAGTTTGGGTTCGATCACCGCCGACACTAAAGAAATATTCAATTGGAATTTTAAGTGCTCATACTCGTGCTTGGTGGTGAAGAAAACCTAAATGTCTGAAAAAATCTTCTAATAAACAGTAAAATTCGAATTTAAAGAACTATAATTACATAGACTAGTGTGAAGTATATAAAATAAATTCACACTCACACATTCACACACGCAAGTGTACAAAGGCAACATAATACACTTATTTTGTACTATGTCTATTTTAGTCGAATTTTAAAATCGTTTTCCATCGCTTCACTGCCTATGATTTTTTTTTAATTTTTTTTTATAGGATAGGGTGACAAATGAGCACACAGTCCACCTGATGGTAAGTGGTTGCTGTGGTCCATAGACATCTACATCTATCCTCGATTACGAATCAAAATGCAGATCCTTTGTTACCCGTGAGGACTAAGATGGAATGCCTCGTTTATAGTAAAAAGGGTCTCCGGTTCTCTACACTCACCATACGAAACACAGTAGCATTAAGCTACTATTTGACGCTGGTGAAATATAGTTTTTCAATAGACGACAAACGTCAATCCATTGAAGGCGATTGTTACCTAACCATTTGGATCTTGGTACCCGCTGTTACTTCGTAGCCAACTGCTCAATAGTTTGGAAACTTTGACGATGTCGTTTCCGTTCTAACTGTTGAATTACTTCAAATCAAAATAATACCCATATTGATTTGGTTACACATTTTATTTCCAGATATTATATAATTAAACATATTATGAATTCTATGACATTTTTTATGATATGATAAAGGTGACAAACGAGTAGACAGTCTACTTGTTAATAAGTGAATTCTGTGAACCATTAACATCTATATTTCATCTTAATTAACCCTTCAACCCCCATAAAATTCCCATGCAGTCGCATGCGCCTGGCAAATCCCGAGCGGTCGCATGCGACCGCACCCACCAACAGCACTTAAAACCATTAAAACTTATATTTAGAGACTACTTTTATATGAAGAAGTTTGGCATTGTAAAATCTATACATAATTCTCTATCCTATGGTCTAAATAAAAGTCAGGTTTTACATTATTACAAAATAGATTTAAAAATAAATGAAAGGCGTACATAATGAACGTAGAATATAAATTAATATCCATAGACCAACTGTTTTTTTTAATTCCACTAGAGGATAGAAAATTTCATATTGATTCTATAATGCCAAACCTCTTTATAGAAAAGTAGTCTCTAAATATAAGTATTTATAGGTTAAATTGCTGTGGGTGGGTGCGGTCATATTTGACCGCTTGAATTTCCACGGAATATCGAAGCGGTCAGATTTGACCGCTTGGTGTTTGAGAGGTTAGGAATCAAAATGCAGATGCGTTGTCACTCTTGTGGACTAAGATGGAATGGCTCGTTTCCAGTAAAAAGGGTCTCCGGTTCTTTACACTTACTATACGAAACACTTTCGTACTCTGTGAAATCGTGGATCTTCCCTGGTTGAGTTGACCGTTACAGGATTGCTCTACCACGTATATGACATACAAGATTATTTTTTAACTTTAATTTAACCTATATTGAATAAGTAATTGTCTTGCGTATGTATGCTATAAGAAAGCTTCCGATTAAAAGACGGAAGGAGACGGACGGAACTACAATTTAATTTGTCACGTCACTTGGATTACAAAACTTCTCATCACGTTTTGCTGTAATGACTAGGCTACAGAGTGTGTCAAAGAAATAGGCATACAATCATACACACATACATTCTCTCGAAAAACATTACCCTCTTTCTGGGGGTGTCGGATCAAAATAAACTTACCGAGTATATTCACCCTCTTTCCAAGACAAATGCACAAGTTTTCTTCATTACGTAATTTCTAACCGTGCCGATAATTAAGCGCGCTAATTAAGCGTATCGCTTGAATAAAATCGAGCGGCAAGTGGCGGCACTAAATGCAAGAGCGGCTGCAGGCACCATTTGTCATCACAATTTATTACTCTGTGCGCAGATGAAAAATTACCATTTATTACTCTGTGCGCGGATGAAAAATTACCAGCGACTCGCGTTTCGTTCACTACTCTGCGCTTCGCTCGTTATTGAACGGGTTCCAAGTTTATTCATAAACAGTTTAACTATGATCTCCCGTACACTCTCAAGTGTCTTTGTTTAAAAGGGCTATTAAGTAGTGTCCCTGATGAAAAGAGGCGTGTTCAGTATTGGGCTGATTTGACAGTAACTGAACTCGAATGGCTTGCATTGCAATGAGATATTAGATTTCAAGTTAGAAACAACTATATGCAAAAACCGTGTTCATCACGTTCTATTGTTTACTACAATAGAGTAGGAACAGCGTAATTTAAATTTTAGCTTAGATAGTAATATAACGTGATGTTTTCGTGATCGTTCGTTTTAACGCACATCCATCCATTACAGGTTGCAGCCTATAAAAGTCCACTGCTGAACATAGACACACACACACACACACACCACGCACGCCGCACGCACGCACGCACGCACGCACGCACGCACGCACGCCCGCACGTACGCACGCACGCACGCACGCACGCACGCACGCCGCACGCACGCACGCACGCACGCACGCACGCACGCACGCACGCACGCACTCACGCACGCACGCATACACGCACGCACGCACGCACTGATTGATTGATTTCTGGATGTTGAGCGCCACTTACCGGGTCTAATTGCGAGTTAAAACCATTCTCGAATCGACCACGCAATATTTGATCAAAATCAACCCAGTTGTTTAGAAGCGGTTAAGTGACATACACACGGACAGGAGAATTATATATAAAATTCTATAACATCCTTTATGGTCTAAACATTTATAATTGAATGATTGCATTGTAATGCATTTGTAATTGAATGAAACTTGTTATACGGATTTTATCGCGTTTAATTAACTTATTTTGTAATCCGATGTTTCGGGTACACCCATGTTCACTGAGGGACTGATGTTCGACCTCACGATCTTATGATTAACCATGGCTTACTTCATTTTTAAATTATGTAATAAATATTATACTACATGTGTAGACATGTTTTAAATTTTTGGTCCAATCAACGCAAAACGAACTTGATTTATGAACAGGATTTAATTTTATTAATTATAGGATTCCCAGCAGTGTGAAACGATAGTTAATGATAGCACTAAGTAAAAACTAGTAACATTCAATGTGTAGTGTCCTCGTAAATATTTTTTCTGGCATTCCTTATTAGAAAAAAAGTACAAAAGGTGGAATTAATGACATAAGACATTCTCTACAAGTTAACTTAGTTATGGAGTCGTGAGAATTTTACGTAGGTGTAGCAATTTATTAAACAAAAATTGTTTCGTAAGGGTTATTATACTATAATATGTACTATAATAACCCTTAGAAATGAGGTGACCGCTACCATATCGTTCTAAATGATTTCGTACTTATTTAAATAAAACTAATTTTTACGGATTTTATCGCGTATATTAACTTCTTTATATTCCCGACGTTTCGAGCACTTTACAGCACTCATGACCACGGGGGGACTGAGGTGTTCGACGTCCCGATGTCATATGATGTATATGGGCCGCAGCATCATCAGCTGGACTGTGTGCTCGTTTGTCACATAATGCCATAAAAATTTTTAAGTCAAATCCTCCTTACAATGAGACAGGCACATGCTCAGCAGTGGGATTTAACGGGCTGATGACAAAGAAGAAGAATACAAGGAATAACATTGAAGAGCATGTCTATGAATAATTATACTTCCATAAGATGCTAAAAGTTAAGAAGCTAAGTTCCGCGTAATAAAATAAAATGATGTGAAGTACACCTCCCGCCTCTCTCAATTACGTGCACTATCACCGTCACCACTCACAAAACTACTACACTAGCATAGACACATCACCTTACACACCACATCACCACGATAATACGACACGTGTTTCACCCCTAAACGAGGCAACCTCAGATGAAGTAGACTCAGCGCTAACTGACCGCTGAAAACTTACTTAGGACACATCATTTTGTTTTATTACGAGGATTTTAGCTAATTAATTTAACATCCTTAATATAATGAATGGATTTACGTAAAATAACGTCTGGTTCTATTAATGATATTTATTTTCGTCAGCTTTCAAAATCCATTTAAACCGCTTTACTGCATAAACATGCCCCATAAAAACCTGAGTAAGTCGAGTATTCATAGTGTAACTTTCCCGTATTTGTACAGGCTGCGTTGTTAATTCGAATTGTAGTAGAATTTTCTCGTTTCGTACCTGGTTTTAGGTCAAGTGGCCCCGCCTTTGATCCGCAAGTCCGGTGGAGCGTGTACGAGTGTTTGTTTGTATCACAAGCAAAGCCCGCTCACGTCCATGATGATCGATTCGTTGCGAATTCCCTTTGCGGAGTTCCGTAATTGGAAGTTAATTCTTGACAATTGTAGACCAATATAATCAATTTTCAGATATTTAAATTCTCTTTTTTATAATAAATTAAAATGTTTGTTATGTTGAGTGGCCACTCTAGTCCATGCACACTTGCAGGGGTCCAGATGGAACACCTCCACAGGATGTAAATTTTTTGACTTTCTATACCTTCCGGGAACATAGTGGTGCACGCACTATTGTTTGACGAAAGAAATAGGAGATAAGAGGAGTCATTCTCCCAGAACGAATCCCACCACCTACGAGAAATTATCCCACTTAAACAGGACTCCTGTTCCTACGTTCTATCGCCGAAAATGTGTAGAATAGAATATAATAAAATGATTAACATGACAACTTCTCATGAATCGAAGAACGCCGACTGCATGCACGAAAAATGATGACTTATTGTCCTGTTACGCTCCAGCCGAACCGAGCAAGATCGAGCAAAAGGCACGATCGGCTCAAGCCAATGTAGATTGCATTTCACTCCTTTGTGTCCATACAAAATAGTGATATTTCAATAAAAATAATTCAATTTTATTCATAAAAGTATGCAATAATTTCATGAATGTTTTGTTATGACGTTGTCACTTTAAACTATCGTCCGTAAACCGACTCTACAGACAACCAATTTTTTAATTCAATTTAGATTATATGTAATTCCCATTGAAAGTCATTTTATGTTTATAAAATTGTACTGAATTTTAGTTGGATATTTTTTTGTTGTGATTGTAAGTTGGCGAACAGGAAGAATTATCACTTTATTTTTGTTTCATCACTTTGTCACTTTAGTTTTATAAATTAAAAAAAAATATTAAATATGCAATAGTAAAAGGTTTTTTTTTAAGCTATTGCATAGCTTCTATCGCGGGCCTTGAGCGCGGGGACCGAATCCAGAAATTCCGTAACGAAAAAAAACCTCACGCTCCCCACTCCGACGGGCACGGAGGTGTGGCGGTGAAAGCCGTGCATCGTCTAACGTCGTTTTAGTTCGGCAGACTTCGGCACTCGGTAGAGTTCGGCACGGTGTTTGTGTGCGTGCGACTAGACGTATGCGTGTACACTAGCTGCTAACTCAATGATAAAAATTCCTGAATAACCTACATGTATTGTAAGATATTAAAAATATTTTAAACAATATTAACTTCTCATTTATTCAATAAGAGAAAAAAATTGTTTTCTTATCGGTCACCACGCTCAAAAAGTGTAACTTGGTTTAATATCAAAGACTTAACTGCATAAATAAAATAAATAAATAATTATAATTGCATAAGTTGATAAAAAATGCTATGCAATAGCTTTACCGCGGCAATCACCGAGTGCCGCACGTATTTTTTTTTGGATAGGGTGACAAACGAGCACACAGTCAACCTGATGGCAAGTGGTTGCTGTGGCCCATAGACATCTACATCTGTCCTCGATTACAAATCGAAATGCAGATGCATTGTGAGTCGTGAGGACTAAGATGGAATGCCTCGTTTTCTATATATTTGTTATTTTTAGGAAGATGCTGTTGCCGTCTTATTGTTAGTTCCCCTCTGTCGCCTCTTACGACTCACTCGGAACGATGTGTTTTTGATATTGATATTCTTATACACAATCGAAGACAGTTGTAAACCAATTATTATAAAAACACGTATTTTAAAAATATTGTCACTTATATTAATTAAATATATTTTTTAATTTTGTGGTAATATTATTAAAATTAAAATCTTTGTTTTGGTGAAAAGATCCATAAGAGCTATTTATGACCTTAGCCCTAAGGAATCCCTTAGAGACAATCTGCCTCCACGAGAAATTACTAACATTTAAAAAAAAGAATATTACCTTTGGCCTCTCAGTACATTTACTAAAATTTTTGCATATACACAAAAACAAAATAGTTTTATTAAAAATAGTGATGTACATTCTGTAAATACTAAGAAGAACTTTGTTGCGATCAAAACAAAATAATCAATTTAAAACACGACACGGACATTTTTTTACTATTGCAAAATTAATTAAAATTAACTATAAAATCAACTGTAGTAAATTAACTGATGGCAAAATGTAACGTAAGGGTTGCTTTATTAAAGATCTTTAGTCCATAGCCTGGCGTCTCGTTATATATCGAGGGAAAACATTTTCTATTTCGCCGGGTGTTTGCCTGTCTGCGGTAAGAAGTTCGTATCGCAGTGAAAATTGTATCAATAGGGAAGAAAATTAATATGTTCTTATACGTGGTAGAGCCTAGGTAGGTGTATTATAGTTGTAGCACGAAAGGATCGACTCGACCGGGGTCCCAACGTAAAATAACAGCTTATTGCTGTTATTTTTCGTAATAATTTTGTTCGAGAGAAAGGGGGACCCCTTTACTGGTACTGGTTACTTTACTGGTAACGAAGTATTCCATCTTAGTCCTCAGGGGTTAGTTACATCGCATCTGCATTTCGATTATTAATCGAAGATAGATGTAATTGTCTGTGGGCCACAGTATCCACTTATCATCAAGTGGACTGTGTGCTTATTTATCACCCTCAATTTATAAAATAAAAATCTTTCGCCTACATGTGGGGACTTCAAAACCCGTCACTTACTTCGTCGACTATTTACGTCGGGTATCCAAGTATTTTTCTTGAGATAGTGTTTAAAGATTTATTGAGACGTTTCTTTAAAATATTTGTATAAGAGGTATCTAATTTTTATATTGAACATTATCAAAAGTTAAATTCTATGAAGATCTTAGGACAAGGCAGTGTCATCGAAAGAAGAAGTCCTTTTTGTTTTTACTTCTCAGACAGATTTCTCCATTAATAGATGGATGGATTCTTGGTGGTCGTCACTTCATATACTGGGGAACTGGTATAAACTTCACTTACCGGTATGAGGCTGCCACTCAAGAACTTTTTTCCTCATCTATTGTAGGTTTTTCGAGTTATATGGCTGTCCCATTTCCACTTTAACTTAATAATCTATTGTGCTATATCATTTACTTTTGTACTTTGAATATCCTCATTTTTAAGTCTATCACGCAAGGAAATTCCGAGCAAAGACCTCAGATCTATTAGCTCGCTAAGTGACCTTGAGCTTTCTCATGCGAGCAGCAGTGAAGGACCATTCCTCAAATCCATATATCATCATTGGCAATACGTACTGCCTGTGCATTCTGCTTTCAAGTTATTATGAGCGAATAATATTATTTAAACCATTTTTTCGTCGTAGAGGCGGTTTCCAAAGATGAATCTCGCAAATACAAGCATCTAAACACGAAAAAATTATTTGTAGGTCGTACTAATAATACATATTACGTGCGGGATTGGAACCTGCCAACCTTATCACACTGCAGCTCATCTAAGCCACTGCGCCACTAAGCCGACAAAATTATTAATATTTTCGATAATAATTTGGGAAAATTCACAAAGAAAACTTGGAAAATTTCGACGAATATTCCGACCCGTAAGATAAATTCGTATTTACGCGAATAAAAGAGTCGCCGTCAAACAAATTTGCGACTACCGTAACACGCATGAGGAATCCTCATGGGCTCGGTATGCGCTTCAGTTTCTTTGACTTAAATCTCTCTTTGTTACATAAATTTTAAACGTAAAGAATTTTATACGTGGTTGAACCATGCTACATCTTATAGTTGCACCTATAATATGTATTGTTATACAACTATAATATGTATTGTTATAACATTTACATATTATAGTTGTAGCACGAATGGAACAGCTTGACCTGGGAATATCACGCTCTCAAAGAAAATCAGTGTGAAATAACTTAATGCTGTTGTTTCATATAATGATCAGTGTAAAGAACCCAAAACCATTTTTACTTAAAACGAGGTATTTCATCTTAGTCTTCAGGAGTTACAACGCATCTGTACTTTGATTCCTAACTTAAAATAGAGGTAGCAATGTGTATGAGGCGCAGGATCCACTTTACATCAGGTGGACTGTGTGCTCTATTATTTTTGAAAATTACATATTATCGGAATGCACGCAGCTTTTCAACTAAACTAACCTTTACATGTCTAGTCACTTTATAACCTTAAACATTAGCAATATTTCTGTCAGTCTGCTACAGATATTTTTCTCTGATACTATTTTACGTAGATGATTGGAATGTGTCGTTACACAACCTAGTGAGGTGAGAGAGAGGCGAGGAGGTTAGATTTAATTTTATAATAAAATGCAAATGAAAATAATTTACTTTTTAAAATATTGTGCTATATTATTGAGGGCTTATAATCTTCCGCTCGCCATATGTCGCTAGTTGCAACTGAGGTGAAAGTTTTTGTTACATAGTGTTGAATAATTGAGGAGTTGCGTTTTAAATAAAATATTACCGGTTTTAAGTGTATTACAGAAATACACAAACAATTCTTCAGTAATATGCTGTGAATGTTTTTCACAATTTTTAACTCTTTTTATTAATTATTCTACTTTCAAAGTATATCCGTTGTTTATTTTATTGATTTTTTATCTATTTATCATATTTATATAAAATATAACTAATATTACAGAATTAAACATTAATCCTTACATTTTCCACTTTTATGGGATAGGGTGACATACGAGCGCACACTCCACCTGATGGTAAGTGGTTGCTGCGGCCCGTGGACATCTACATCTATGTGAGGATTAAGATGGAATGCCTCTTTTCCAGTAAAAAGGGTCTCCGGTTCTCTACACTCACCATACGAAACACGGCAGTTGCCATGTAATCTGTCAAATATTTCCTCTCGACGACGATGACTTTTAGAAACACTAAAAGTCAAATTTTTGTGTAACTATTATTACATAATATTTTCTTGTTGCAGGTAAGCGCTCGTTTAATTACTGTAAAGTTGGGTAAGTCTTTAAAAGGAAGAAAAGAAGTACGATTGTTTTTATTATAACTAACCTTGGTGTGATGGCCACCATCTCACCATCCACCTCATCACCAAAAAGAAACAAACCAGCAGCATATTCCTTATATGTACTTAAAATAATAAAATACGTGGCTGCCATGCGCCTGCCAAGCGTGGCAACTCTGACAAATATCCCTCTTATGAGGCAATCTATAGTCTTAAGGTGATAATAGTCATTACTAATATTCATCCCTATTAATTATACGTGGTAGAGCCAAGCTGTATTATGGATGTAGCACGAATGTGTTGACTCGACCGGGAAAGGACCACGCTCTCATAGAATACCAGCGTAAAATAGCAGCCCAATGCTACTGTGTTTCGTATGGTGAGTGTAGAGAACCGAAGACCCTTTTTACTGTAAACGAGGCATTCCATTTTAGTTCTCAGGGGTGACAACGCATCCGCATTTTTTATCTTAATTGAGGATAAATTTAGATGTTTATATGCCACAGCATCCACTTATCATCAGGTGGAATGTGTATTCGTTTGTCACTCCTATACTATAAAAAAATTATACATTCGCAACCAAAAATAATTTAAATTATGATAAAATTTGATTTCGACTATGATTCCAAAACTAGCCTTCCAGACATACATCAGGCTCTGTCTAAAATCAAATAGATATCATAAACCGACCCGAGGGGTCCGTCAATTAGTATATTCAATTATGAACACCTGCGGCAGAGCTTGATCAAGTTAGCTTTTGGTAAACTAGAGTTCGTATCGTTTAAATACATTTTCTTCATTTTGCTGGCATTTGACGGCTCAATAAAGGCCTTGTAAACCCAGAACTACCATTTTTTTATATATCGTTAAGGGTTCTATATAAGTAAGGGTGTCAAACGACCACACAGTCCATCTAATGGTTAATGGAAAAGGTGTGCCAAATAGACAGAAGATTAAGAATCAATGCAATTGCGTTGTCACCCCGGGTAAATAAGATGGAATGCCTCGTTTCCCGTAAAAAGGGTCTCAGGTTCTCTACACTCACCATACGAAACACAGCAGCATTGAGTAGCCATTTACGCTGCTATTCTCGGAGATCGCAATCGTTACTCGGTCGCGCAGACCCATTTCTTCTCCGGTCGAGATGAACCATTTATACTACAGCCATAATATAGCTGGACCATGGCTATGATATAAAACGTGGCTCAAAATACATGGTGTCAAGCGTCTCATACTGCGTTTAATATTCCAAATTGAATTAGGCATATTCTGACGCCTGAAATATGAGACAGTTCGTCACTAAATATACGCTGCAGCTATATTATGCTTGTAGCACGAATGGGTCGTCTCGACCAAGGCAGAACACTTCACACACACACACATGTGTTTTGTATGGTTGAGTGTAGTGAACCAAAACCATTTTACTGAAAACGAGTCATTCTAAATTAGTTTAAATTAGTTCTCAGGAGTAAAAACTCATCTGCATTTTCATTTTTAATCGAGGATAGGTATATATATACCATCAGGTGGATTGTGAGTTCGTTTGTCAGCCTTATTCTATTAAAAACATTTCCAAGTACTTCATCTCCGTAGCTCCGGCCGCGTTTGCAACTTATTCGTCGACGTAAAGTTCTCGCAAAATGATTTTCAATTACTGTTATTTCAACGCCTTGTCTCCCTTTGATGTCTTTGACAGTCGAATTAAAAAGTCACTCCCCTTCCGATCGTGTCTTTGTCGAATATTCACATCGTTTGTTCCTGGTGAAATACGCGATATTATATTTGTTTTGGTTTTTATGTATCAAATTTAGGTAGATGCAAGAATAGTTAACAAACATGCAGTTCACCTTTTAACGGCCTTTAGTGTGATTATAGCAAATAATTTATAAAATGGGAAAAGCGCAGGCTTTGCAGTTTCATCATTTTTTGAAAAACGTTCCACATTTGGATTTTATCCTGTATCGTAGGGGTGGGGGGGGGGGGGGGCAATTTACATAAATTTCACAAGGATAAACATCTGACACGGAACAACAAATTGTAAAAAAAAGAACAATTGTAGGTCATACTGTTGTGACGGGTAGGCCCACGACAATAGGTGTATTATATTAGGTGTAGTATATAATATTACTATTCACCCAACTACTCTTTATTATAGACTTAACTCTACCGTAACTATTACCGTAACCATTCCGTGCGGGATTCGAACCGGCGACCTCATTACGAAGCCACTGCGCCTTGGAGCTGGAGACGACCGTTATAGGCTGATAAAGAAAACTGCCAGTGTTGTAGCGAACGAAGAGAATTAACTACGCTTGTTACCCCGTGGGTGTCGAAAGAGAAATTAAATAGATAGGCGGCAGCGTCTTCCTTATGAAAATTCAAAGTAATGAAAAATTGTGATTGCCAACACACGCGTAGCAATTTTGACTAATGCCCTTCCAATGAGGCCATCTATAAGGAAAGTCTTGTGATCAGTAGTGGTCTTTTTATAGACTGCACTATTTGAATAAAATACTTTTTTATACAATAACGATAATAAGCGAGCACACAGTCTACCTGAAGGTAAGTGGATGCTGTAGCTCATAAACATCTAGATTTATCCTCAATAAATAACCAAGATACAAATACCTTGTCACCTCTGACGACCAAGATGGAATGCCTTGTTTACAGTAAAAAGTGTCTCAGGTTCTCTACACTATGCATACGAAACACAGCTGCCTTAAGCTGCTATTTTACGTTGGTATTCTGTGAGAGCATGGTCCTATCCCGGTCGAGCCGACCTATTCGAGCTACAACTAATATAGCCGCAGCGTAGAAATGCCACGTGTATCTGAGATTTAATAATATTATTATAACTTCAAAAGAAAATATAATTAATGTCTGACTCAATAAACAAATATTTCCCGCCAAATACGAGTACGTATTTATCAATAAGCGAAATACGTTGTCAGAAGCTGTCACAACAATTTTTCAGAGTAATTAAGAAAAAAGGCGATCGAATAGCATGTACAGCCTAATGATCCGTGCAACAATTTTGTTAACTCATCCCTACAACCAGCTTGTAAAGACCTACCCCCACCCTCTGTCAAGACATAAAAATTAGTAAAGAATCGGGGAGATTCCTGTCACGTCATGGGTCTACCGCGAGTGGTAGACTTGTTACAAATTACATCTCGCTGTAAACAAGTTTACTGAGGACGTCAGAATAAGACGAATGTACTTTTAACTTGCCTATCGAAAGACTGTATTGTGGTAACGGTTCGGTGTAACGGTACATTAAATTGTTAAAAATTGTCTCTTTATTCTTTAAAAAACGTATTCCCTATAGTAGGATTTTCTCCTGTATTGTATAGGCGGTTAACATACATAAATTGACCCAGACCTGAAATAATGTTTTGTAGGCCATACAAACACTTGTACCATGCGAGATTGTTAAATTGTATAAAAATCGTTAACCCTGTATTATACGAATTTATTTTGTATAGTAGAATAACTTAATACATTAATGGTAGAATAACCAACAATTAGACCGGTACCAATTATTTGTAGGCAGAGATTTTGAGAATAGTGTTGCGCGCCTAAGTTGACGTCATGTACCCGGCACTAGCGCCACCTAGTGTCGGGGACGAGAGCGAGGAGAGCTTTCCAGAAAATATCGAAACGAAGAACTAAGCTTCTAGAAGCCCGACGCTCGAACTTTCGACGCCTTGTCGATTGGCGCGCGTATTTACCTGAATATTCTGGATGTTTTGGTGATAATGTGTATTTAAAGGCGCTGCAAGATGCGATCGGGGAAGTATTGAATTTGGCGAGACAAGCGAAGCTTCGGAGCGAAATAAAGTGAATCAGTGTGATTAATTATTAATGTTTTAAGTTTAATTAGTAAAGTAAAGTGAATTAAAGTATTAATTTTGGTAATTCAATCGGCGGTTTTTATAGTAACGAACCTCAAGCTCGTAACAATTGGTGTCAGAAGTGGGATTAAATCATGCCGGTTTTACCTAAGGAGGAAACGGAGGGTGTCCGTACCCGAAGTCAACGCCAGCAGGAGACGGACCAGAGACGATTTAGTGGTGCAACGCTGCAGACGTCAGAGGGCCAACTGCCAGCCACGAAGGCTGACCCGTCAGCAGCTCCTACACCTGCAGCACCTGAATTAGGTGCTCTGATGGTGATGTTGCAGGAGCAGGCCCGTTGGTTGGAAGAGCAGCTGAAGCGCGGACAGGAGAAACAGGCCCGCCGACAGGAGGAACAGGCCCGCCGACAGGATGAACAGGCCCGTCTACAAGAGGAACAGGCCCGTTGGTTGGAAGAGCAGATGCTCCTTATGAAGGACCTTCACAATACCTTCGGGAAAAGATACGGGAGGTGAAGGATAAGGTTGCTCAACATGACAACCGCCTGTCGGAAGCTGAAACCCGAATCGACCAAGTAAACAATCGGGTGATCCTACACATCTGGAATCCGCGTAGGCGAAGTAACTTGTTGTGACAGACCATATGCCAAGACCATTAAACGTGAACCAAACCATTCGGCGTGATGGGCGTTAAAGTCGCCGAGGATCACGATCTCTGCGGAGGGGATCTGCTGTAGCAACGAATCTGTAGCTATTTGGACGTGGTGGAAGAGTCGGTCTGTTTCGGCATTACCGCTATGGAACCTATAGAGGCATCCGTAGACGCGCAGATGGTCGTCACTGTCTATGCGTAGCCAAAGGATGGACAGGTCCGAACTTACAAGTCTGCTGAGGCGTCGAGAACAGATGTCCTCTCTGACGTAAACGCAAACTCCAGCCCGAGGCACAAAGGAGTGTTCCAGTTTGTACCGGGGGGTAGGAGAGATACGAGACATCAGCCGGAGAGGACACCTGCGTCTCGGTCAGAAAGAGCAGACCCGGCCTCGCCGTCTCGAGATGGTAGTAGACGGCGTTTAGGTTAGAGTGAAGTCCCCTGATATTGCAGAAATTCACGGACAGCGTGGCAGGGGTCGCCTTGGTCTTGTTGCTTCGTTTGCCCCGAGCAGTTGTAGTCTTGAGTGGAATTTTGCCCCGCCCCCCCCCCCAGAATACGCGGGGCAGCCTGAGCACCCACGCTCAGAAGTGGAGAAACATGATCGTGGATGCTCAGCGAGGGATTCTCCAGGGGTGCTGGTACCCTCCTGGGGTAGTTTATCATCATTTAATTACGCTACCATGTTGATGGGGGGGGGGGATTTGGGCCTCCGGCCACCTGCACTTTTCAGACGAAACGCGGAAGCAGAGCTTCCACTTCACGCCGGTATTCTGTGAGGTCGTGGTACCACCCCGGTTTGAGCCGGCCCATACGTGCGACAGCAAAGCTGCCGCGTGGCTCTACCACTGTTAAAAGTCAGTAGAGTTTTTGTATGGGAAGGGTTTTTTTAATTAAAATTTTCCAAACAACTGTCCATAAATAGGTTGAACAGCCACGGGGAAGCTACACAGCCCTATCTGGCACCTTTATGGATGCCAAACCAGTCCGAGTAGATACCGTTGATTCTAACACAAGCACTCGAGTCCCTATACAGGGACTTTAATGCCCGTATTATACCAGCGCTCAACCTAAATGCGTTCAGCGTTTGCCATAACACATCCCTGTCCACTCTGTCATAAGCCTTTTCCAAGTCCATGAACGCACAAAAAACTTTTTGGGTTTTCGCCAAAAACTTCTCCGCGATCATGCGCATGGAAAAGACTTGATCTGTACACCCCATTCCCTTTCTAAATCCCGCTTGCACATCCCAAATTTTTTCATCGGTTTCTTTCATAACTCTTTCAATTAGTACCTTAGCATACAGTTTTCCCACAATGCTAAGAAGGCTGATACCATGGTAATTTTTACAGTCCTTCTGTGACCCTTTTCCCTTATATATTGGGACTATTACGGCTTTGCACCAATCTTCCGGTACCCGCTTTAGTTCCCAACATAAATTAAACAAGGTGTACAGCAGGCCTGCCACCACGTCCTCTCCAGCCCTTAGCATTTCGAGTGAAACTCTATCATATCCGGCTGCCTTACCTACTTTCATGCTTTTCATTGCTTTAATTATTTCATCTATAATTATCCCTATCTCTTTCATCTTCTTTCGGAATTTCTATTTCATTTAGTTCACACGTCTCCTCACTCATAAATACGCTTTCAAAATATTCCTTCCATTTCTTTAGACTCAACACTTCATCATAATGAATACAGCCATTCTCGTCTCGTATCGCATTCAAACTAGGCTGTTTTGAATGTCCCCTGGTATTTCTTACGAGTTTCCAGAACATTTTAATATTTGACTGGAAGTTATCCAATATTCTTCTATCATTATTATCCGTTCTTTCTTGCTTTTTAATTTCAACTAATTCTTTTACTCTCTTATTTAGACGTTTAAACTCTGCCTTTTTTCTTTCAATCTCATCATTTTTACCGCCAGAATTACCAGTTTTAGTCGCTAGTAAATCTAGCCATGTTCTTTTCTTTGCTTCAATTTCCATATGTACCTCATCATCCTACCATAACGTATTGTCTTTCCTTTCATTCGTTCTCTAACACCACATACTTCGGTGGCTGCATCCACTAAACCTTTCTTAACATTATGCCACACATTCTCCAAGTCTAACTCATTCACACACAACTCATTCAAATCACTTATATTTTTTCTCAGTCTACATTTGTACTTGTCTTTCACATCTTTATCTTGTAATCTGTCAATTCTTATACGCTGTAACGCAGTGGTAGAAACAGATGTCCAAAGCCGCCAACGTCTGAATAAACCCCTAATTCGGCATAAGACCAGGTAGTAGTCCGTCCCTACGTTGGACCCCCGGTAAACCCTTGTATCCACCACTGCACTCCTCATTCTTTCATCCACATTTATGAAATCTATCATGCTTCTATCATCACCTCTTTCCCAAGTATACATGTGAATCTTCTTATGACGAAAGAAAGTGTTCATCACAAAAAGATTCCTTTTCAAACATACGGTGAGAAGGCTTTCACCATTCTCATTAATACTTTCATCACCAAACTTTCCCGTATCCTTTCATAGCCAAGCCTCCTCACCCTTCCCACCCTTCCATTAAAATCTCCTAACATAACAATATTTTCATTTTCCTTACATTTCATTAACACTATCCTTACCATCTCCCAAAACTGCTCTCGGATATAAGTGGGGTTAGACATGTCTGGGGCGTAGACGCCTAGAACAAACAACATCTTTAGGTCCACTTTTATTCGTATCCATAGCAGTCTCGGGCTACACATTCATACTCTTTCACACATTGACCCATTCTTTCTGAAAGGATGATACCGACTCCCTGGCATGCTCGCTCGGTCACGTCTACACCGGATCAGTACGCGGTATATATGCCATGTGTAGTGACATCCTTTCCCTTCCGCTTCGACTCATTTACACATAACACATCTATTCCTCTATCATACATCATATCGCATACTTCATCCATCTTATCATTCATTGCTCCACATACATTAAGCGTAGCTAGACGGGCCTCCGCAATCCTCTTTTCGCCCCTCCGGGAGACAGAACGTGGCGAACCTCGTCGCCGGTTTTCCTCTCGGAGATTCTTCGCACCCCTGTTCAATTAAAGGGGCGCCGGGAACTCGGTGCCATTTCTTTTCCTCTTTGCCACATGGTGCGAAAACAAGGGGGGTGGTATATTTTACGCCGCTACCACACGGCGAGTAGCCGAGTCTGTTCTTTCGGCTTTGTCGCTCTTTTAGCACCACCCGGGGGAAACGTGTAGGGTGGGCCTAGGATTAGGTGGTCGAAGCCTACGGACGCGAGCGACTTATCCCCTTTAACGTTAGTTATATTATACGATTAGTTAGAAATTTTCTATTAATCGAAAAATATTTAAACGGAATTATATACACAAGTACACACATTAATTTTAAAATAACATTTATAACCAGTGACCCGCACCGGTTTTGCTTGGATAAAATTGAATTATTTACAAGTATAGTTTAGTAAATTATTCACGAAGCCTATAAAATAAAACAATGTTTTTCTTAAATTATATTTTTATTAATTTAAATAACAGTTATTAAAATATTTCAAAATCTTAGAAAATTAAATTCTGCTACATGAACCTTCACCAGAATCGTCTGCGAACATTTTGATTCCGGACACCCCATTGTTATCTTCTTGATCTGATCATTGTTAGAATCGGAGCAGCTATCGCTTTCACAATCGCTGTTCAGCCCAATATTAATTATAAACTATTCAATGTCATTTTCATTTGTTACCTCCCTCGTCCGTTAATTTTTCCTCAATATATTTAGTGAAATTTTGGCTATTCATTCATCATGGTAGTTGCCATTTTTATTTTGGCCTTAAAAATCAACTCAACAGCCTTAAAAATCCATTTTCCAAACCTGCATGCACAACCGTCTCCTCGTGTTCCGTGCCACCAAGTCTATAACTGTTTATCTTGTTTTTATTATTTGTTATTTAAGTATAGAGTATGTAGTATTATTATAGTGATATATAAAAAATAGATAGATTCAATGATGGTGGAGCTACCACGTAGCTCAGATGGTTAACGCTCGCTGTAAATATAACAGAACGCAAGTAAGCCGGGTTCGATCCCCGCCGGCACCAATGAAATGGTTAATTGCAATTTTAAGTGCTGATTTACCACGTGCTCGTCGGTGAAGGAAAAAATCTTGAGGAAACCTGCATGTCTGAGGAATAAGAAAAAAAAATATTTCGAAGACATGTGAAGTTCGCCAACAAGCATTGCGGC
This sequence comes from Parnassius apollo, assembly GCA_907164705.1. Lineage (NCBI taxonomy): Eukaryota > Metazoa > Arthropoda > Insecta > Lepidoptera > Papilionidae > Parnassius > Parnassius apollo. The sequence continues at coordinate 5,686,874 of CAJQZP010001616.1, read as the reverse complement.
AGCGCGGCGGACAATTACTTGCCCTAAAAACCCTCTCAAAAATGTGGGAAGTCCTGTGCCCAGCAGTGGGACATATATAGGCTGTAACTAACAATGATGGTATTACCATTTTTAAGATATAAGAAGAAGAAGAAGAATAAAAACCTTGGAAATTAACTTTTTTCGAGATTTCTTATATTAAGACCCCCTTGGGCTTTAACTTTTTATTCGTTTCTTTATTTACAATTTAGGTGACCATTATAGTAACTAATAATTAAAAATTACAGCCCTCTGACAAAGAGACAGATAGACTCAGTAAGAGAGTTCCGTTGGGCACTCCGCCGGGTAGTGGCCGTGTAAGAATATTTACTACTCCGTATCACCATGTAGGTGTCGTAAGAGAAGACAGTGGGAAACAAATCTGGTGATGGGCAGCAGCATCTTCCTTAAGACGACTAAAAATTAAAAAATAACTGCTGCTGCCAACACTTTTGCGAAGCGTAGCAACTATGGCACAATCCCCCATACGAGGCAATCTATGGGGGAGTCTTGTTCAATAGTGGACTTTAATAGAATGTAACGGTACCATACAGGGCACACTTTGGGTACGGAATCTTAGGAACAGACAACGCTTGAAAAACTAATATTGAATAGCGAATACAATATTTTTATTTATTATTTAATGGTACATAGTCTGTTCGAATCATTAATTATAAACAAATGGACTCACCATCTTTTTTTAATTCGAGTGACAATCCTGTTACCATACCCGTCCTTGCATTATTATATTGCAATGGGTGATAAGCTGATAAGTGATAACGTTCGAGATTTTTTCTCTTCCTCAAAATACTTTATTACGTTATATGCAATTTTACGTGTAGCACTATGTAGTACTTTCCCGCGTTTACACTCCATTGTTAACAGAATGTAGATAAAATAATAAAAGAAAAATACTAAATAACGAAATGGTCAACAAAACGAAAATAACTAACGCTTTACAATAAATAATAATCAAAAAAATAACAGTGACTTTACAAAAGTTTTAACAAAATCAACAATAGTTATGTAAAAAACACTCAGAACGCGTCATAGTCATAAAAAGCTCACAAATTTGCGAAACCAGAATATTTTTTTTAGATTATGTTATTTGGTTACCATTTATACCAATGACAAGTCGAACTGAAATTTTAGCATGTACGAAAAACGCATATCGCAACATATTTTTTTGTAATTCCTCTCTAGTGGGTGTGAGTATAGATAGCTACAGTGTGCGAGCGAGAGATAAATAGAGGCGACGTCATTTTCAGTCCCATTCTTTAACCGCATGAGTAGTAATACTTTTATGGATATTATGTGCACCGATTTCTCGAAAGCGGCTTTACCGATTTTTTTGATTCTTCTTTTTTCAGTTAATTGATAGAATCAGGCCTTACTTTGCGGAAATCCATTATAATAAAGATATTAATATTTAATTCGCAACATTCCGCTTAATTAAATACAATGATGTGTCTTACCTAGATTTAAGAGTACCTCCCGCCCTCCATCAATTGCGTGCACTAATCCCGTCACCACTAATCCCAGTACTACCACTCACAATACCACTACTCCAGGAAAGACCACCATCGACACCATCGACGATAATACGACACGTCTTTCGCCTCTACGCGAGGCATCTTCCGGTGATGTAGACTCTACGGCGGCTGACCGCTAAGATACGATGGTGTGTCTATCCTGGAGTAGTGGTATTGGGAGTAGTGGTGCCGGGAGTAGTGGTGTTGGGAGTAGTGGTGCTGGGATTAGTAGTGACGGGATTAGTGAACGCAATTGAGGGAGGGCGGGAGGTGCTCTTCAATCTAGGTAAGACACATCATTGTATTTAATTAAGCGGAGTGTTGCGAATTAAATATTAATATCTTTATTATAATTCTTCTTTTATTAAATAGGTTTTACTGCAGGGGTAATCCCATATAAATTTTAGGGAAAAATCCACCCCAAAAGTTGAAACAATTCAGGAAGAGATTTTTGGTACACCTTTATTCCATTCTATTCATACTTTGTAAAGATTAATTTGGAATAAAGTTTGAAATAAAATAATTGTCACATAATAGCTACTCTCGTCGGAGCTTGAGCTACAGGCTAATATATCGAAGAATTCTAACCCATAAGCCATACTCGTATAAATAACCGTAACCATATCTTTTAAAAATTTTGGTTTTCTTGTATCGAATTTTATTTATGGCCAAGATTTTATTAAATAAGAAAGAATAGTATAGAATAGAATAGAAAGTACGGGGCAAATGGATTATTACTGTGATATGGATATTGATCCAAATTCTATTTAGTCTTAATAAGGAAATTAAATTCTTAAAAAATGTTGGTCATTTCTTCCCGCGCTTTTTTTCTTCCAACTTATCGATATTATATCGTGTACCTATTTTCTTTTGATTTATTTTACAGCTAAACGAAAGGGCCTATATCTTAAAATGGAGTTATTGATTTTGACTCCACCTTCCTTTGTAAAATCCGTTCATTTTTCATTTTTTTTTTTATAATTCAATCTCGAGCACTAAGTGATTCTTTTTAAAAGACAAATAATATTACGAGGTTTTATTAACTTATATTAAATTTCCTACATTTCAAGTACTTCACACCACCCACAGTCACGGGGCACTAGTATGTTCGACATTCCAATGTCATAGTTAACCATGTCTATCTACAGCTTAGGTGTCCATCCGGACAGCTACCTCCTTCTTACATATGTCTACCAGTAATAGAAGAAGAGTAGTGGCTGTGTTTAAAATAACTTCTTCACAATATGTGAATGCGTCACATTGCGTCACATAGAAGAAGTGTTTGGGAGATTTTGATGGCAGCTTGAGCCAACCGACGATGGATGGCGACAGTATCTCAAGGTGCCTTAGCAGATACATTATATATATTGATGTTCACATCACCATAGGATCACGGGTTTCATCGTTCCCACTAACAAGACATTTAATACACAAAATCGCAACACTTGCACGTATCAAAAGCCACTTCAAACTATTGTTTTAACGATAAAACAGGAGCAATAACCCGTCCACGGTCAAGTTCCCACCGAAGCGACTGTGTTCTGCTCTTCAGGGTATAGAGAAATTAGTCCTCAGAGGTGACACCTCATTGGTGCCTTCTTCATTTGAAGTCGCCGCAGGCGTCCACGAGCTGCAGTGGCCACTTAACACCAGGTGGACTGTAAATCCGTTTGTTACTTCAGTTTTATAAAAGAACGTTAGAAAACTTCTATTACTTTATTATATTTTTATTTATTATTTTTTTATAACCCAGTATTATTTGTGTTCAGTTTCAGTATTATAAATGTTCTACAACTATCGTAATATTGTCATCACATTACCATTAATTTTGATGAAATAATAATATAATGAAATAAGGAATTAACAAAATAAAAATATATAGAATGAGAATCAATAATAAAAATATGAGTGTATATAATACACCTTCTCCTAATTAAAACTACAGCCTTATTTGCATAGATATTAGTACAGTGATACGATAGCACTTCTTATATCAATCAAATAATAAAGGATCAAAAGGGCGCTGCTTTATCGACGCCTTTTTGAAGATTGACATTATAGAAAATATTTTAGTCGATTTTAGTACTAGAACTGTGTAGTGTTATTAGTTTTTAAGTTGATTTTTTGAAGTATTTCTTATTACTGCCAAAGCTTGTGTGATATATTTTTTCTTAACATAGTAGTAATAGTATACGACTTTATTATGTATTTGTATTGGTACTCCTAGTATATAGCTTAGGGTGACCATATTACTCTCACGCACCTTAATATAAAATCTGACCCCGTGGCACAGATTTAATATCATTGCATAACCGTGTTAAAATAATTAGATAAAATAAGAAAAGAAAAATGGATAACAAATATTGAACGTGAAAAAAACTGCTATGAAAATATTAACTTCATTTTAATATAATTATGTTGAATTTAAGTGCGTTGAAGATTCAGGCAAAAAATATTTTAACGACACTTAATTTATATTCTTTTTTATTTTTATATGCTACTTCATAATTAGTCCGATTCCGTGAAATCACCGCGGAAGTCTGCCTCTTTGCAAAATGAGGTGAAGTTCTTTTTGCACCAACTAAAAAAATATATATAATCCTTACGGTACCTTATCGTATGAATGCACCGCCTCATTCAATCCACGTTCCGCGTAAAATGTTACAATTCTAAAAGGCCAACGGTATAAATATAGGAAAATATATTTTATACATACAGCCATGCTGCCGCTATATCATGGTTGTAACAAGAATGGGTCGGCTCGACCGGGGAACGACCAGCGCGAAATAACAGCACATTGCTGCTGTGTTGCGTATGGTGTAGAGAACCGTAGACCCGTTTTACTGTAAACGAGGCATTTAATCTTAGTCCTCAGGAGTAATAACTCATTCTACGTTTTGATTCTTAGTTGAGGAAAAATATAAATATCTACAAGCCATAGCACCCACTTACTATCATATGGAGAGTGTGCCCATTTTTCTCCCCTGTTTTATAAAAGTTATATCCTTCTTTATAAAGAACTTTCGAAAGTTTTAGAGAAAACTATTTCAAACATTTTTTCTTTGTTGTAACTTTCTTTTTCTGCTTCAGAGTCTGTCTGTGTTGATGACAACTTTTTACGTTTAAGTTGTAAATAAAATTGTAACATGGCATTTCGCAAAAAAAGACTCTTCATAAGAAAGAAGTTTCCTGTCGGTGCTTCTCTGACAAAATTTTATTTTTTACTGTTCAATTTGTTTTATTTAATAGCCATATTCATTGAAGTAATACGTACTTACGTACTAGAATAGCTATCTCAAACAAAAAATGTGCGCTACTCTGTGTTCGCGCGTTTGGTTTTTTTATCATAGAATAAACATAGGTAGAATGATCCGTAGGTAGTATATTGTATTATTAAATAGATAAATTATATCGAGAAAAATATTTAAATTTGTCATTTATTTTGTATATTTGTTTATTTAATATAATATTACTTAATATTATATCACAATTACATTTTAATGATATTTTTATCCGAATATTTTAAAGAGAACTATGTTAAATATAAAAAAAACATACTAAATGTATTTTTAACAAAACTTATTAACATAAAATTTTAATTACAAATATATTTATTTAAATTAGAATCATAAATGCTGTATACTAAATCGCCGTAATGCAGTAAACATAGTTAGGCTCAGTTTTTTAGTACCACCCAGTCCTGTAGCCATATTTCCCATATAAATAAGTGGTAAGGGCCAGATTCGCTTTGCAACTCCGCTGTTTAGCGGTGGAAACTGTACAACACATGCATATATCGACCACACCACAACACTAAAATAGTTGCCAACATTTGTCCCAACCCCAGCACTTGATAAGAAGGGAATGCGTAGGTCGTTAATACTGTTTTATTTACCACTATTATCATAAAAGACGCTAAAGCGTAAAAGGCTGCGCTTATAATTTTCTTCGCAAGTTGCGTTCTGTCAGCGGTCATCGAGTTATGTCCCAACATAGTGATAAAATAATGTTACTATTTGGACTAAAAATAAGCGCTAACAAAACTTAACATGATCAAGTGAATACGTTTTAAAAGCTTACCGGACGTCACAGTTTTAATAACTATAAATGTAATAATCAAGAATTTGCCACATTTATGGTTGGTTAGACTTTACATAAATCGAAAAGTAAATAAAAAAAATCTTGATTGCAAATAGTCGTTCATAAATGCTGGGCACGCGAGAGTTAAAAATGGACGAATTTATTCCACTTTGACTTTGAAGTGCAAACCTAAAAATAAAATAAAAGAATAATAAGCAGATTTAAACTTGAAAAATTTAGCCTAATTATAAGAACTTATATATTATGTTTCTACAAAAAAATGTTATATAATATATTCGTCCTATACTTAAGTACGAACAGAAATGTCGCATCTGAACATATTAATTTCATAATCTATATTCCATGACACGAGATGGCGTCTTAGGAATTATTTGTTTTATTATTAATCGATAATACTTTTTTTATTGCTTAAGTATCTTATTATCCGATGAAAAGTAGTTCCTTGGTTTGTACTGACATTTCGGGTCTTAGATATAAGATATAGATTAAGGTAGTTTAAGTTTACTAACATTAGACTAGTGTTTTTTTATATATGTTACTAACATATGATTTTAGTGAAATAAATGATTTTTATTTTTTTATTTATTATTTTATTTCTTGAATTATTTGTACAATATCTATGTACACACGACGGCATATTTCTATCAAGAGATTTTTTTTTAAATCAACACAACACGTGACAACTCTACAAGCGCCTAGCGAGTGACTGGTTAAAGTGCGGTGTATGCACCGCAGTTGAGTGGAACAGAGTAGCTGAATGCAGTGTCGCCTCTAGTACGTAGTACATAATAGCTCAATGGCCATATTAAAAGTATTCCTCGTTTTATTTTTGTTTTTCTTTTTTTTAAATAATTTATTTAGGCCAGTGTGTTTATACAGCAAAAGTTTAAAAATAATAATTTTTAGTCGTAAGCGGTATCAGTTACTAAGCTATTAAACTGTTTTATTCAATTATGTAATTTTTATTTAATTCAAAAAAGTGTGTAGTTTTAAATATTATACGTACATATATTTATTTGACAAGTACATTTGTACTTATATTAATTTGAGAAAGCGTCAATCTGTGCGAGAAGCAATAATAGATGTTTTATATATTCAGCAGTGGACTTGTGATGACTTGTAATGATGATAATAATGATCAGTATTGTTTTTTTAAATACCACGTAAAAATAATAATTTTAAACTGAAAGTAGACATGGTTAACTATGACATTGGAACGTCGAACATCCCAGTCCCCCGTGACTGTGGGTGCTGTGATGTACTCGAAATGTAGGAAATTTAATATAAGTTAATAAAACCTCGTAATAATATTTGTCTTTTAAAAACAATCACTTATTGTTTGAGATTGAATTATTAAAAAAATAAAAATATAAACGGAACTTACAAAGGAAGGTGGAGTCAAAATCAATAACTCCATTTTAAGATATTGGCCCTTTCATTTAGCTGTAGAACAAAGTAAAAGAAAATACACGATATCAAAAAGGTGAAAGAAAAAGCGCGGGAAGAAATGACCACCATTTTTTAAGAATTTAATTTCCTTCTTGTATTAAGACTAAATAGAATTTCGATCAATATCCATATCTCAGTAATAATCCATTTCTTCGTACTCATTTCATAAAGTAAATCAAATTATTTTATTTTTTCTTATTTAATAAAATCTTGGCAATAAATAAAAATTGCATACAAGAAAATGAAAATTTTTAAAAGATATAGTTTTATGGTTACGGTTATTTATACGAGTATGGCTTATGGGTTAGAATTCTTCGATATATTAGCCTGTGGCTCAAGTTCCGACGAGAGTAGCTAATATGTGACAATTATATTATTTCAAATTGATTGATTGATGATTTTATTTTATTCCAAATTAATCTTTACAAAGCATGAATAGAATGGAATAAAGCTGTCTTTTATTTAAATTATCATAAAATAGTATTATTAATCTTGTAAACATTTTTCTGAAACAAAATAATTTTAGTATTTTTAAATTCTGGTTTAATTTTAAGCATAAAAATATGTATTCGAGATTTAAGTGACTTTAATTAAGTCTCCAATGTCCAATCGAAAATGTAGAGTACGGGTCAGTATTGATTATTCAATCGTGGAGCTTGTAATTTCATTGAATTTTGATTTTCCCGCTACGTGATTTACTGTCACTCCTGTAATTGATCTATGTCTGTTATTTTAGTTAACGGTTAATAACAACGAATACCTGATTTGGTTATCGATAACATTAAATCTGTAATTTTTTTATTTCACCCTAGCGATCTGCCTCGTATTCGCCTGGAGAGGATCTATTAATGTGGCATTATTTAGATTTAAGAAAGGCAAAACTCGCCTGAACACATTTAAAAAAAAACTCTTGAAATATTTCGCATAATAGATCTGACGATTAGCCCGGACTGATAGACAAACATTTTAGAAATGGTTATTTAAGTCTTAATGGGATGCAAATAACCCCTGAGCTTAATAGAAGTCAGTTATTTCAATATTATGGACAGACACTTCAATTTCATTTATATGTATAGATTAGGATGTTAGTAACTGTCACCAGTATCCAACTCCTAATAAGTAAATACAAGAACGTGTACAGTCCTAGCATTTGTATCAAGCCTCAAAACAACACAATTACTTACATTTGTCAAAAATAAATAGACATTTCTCTCATTTTAACATGTTGTTTAGCGCGTGTATCTATCTATCTGTCTATGAAACGGAATTTTTAAATGTAATTTTCACTAACTTGTAGATGACCGAATGGCTTGAAAATATTCACTTGTGGTTTTTTTATAGAATAAGGGTGAATCGAGAAGTATGATAAGAAATAGATTATCTGATTAAGAATATTGAGTTTCGGTCCGAAATACAGCAGTATTAAGCTGTTATGTTGTGCGTGGTCCTTCCCTGGTCGAGCTGAACCATTCGTGCTACAACCATAATATAGCTGCAGCGTGGCTCTACCACGTATAAAAGTCCAATGTCCGTATCAAGAACTGATGACAATACAATAGTTTAATGACTATGACCCAATATCCCTCCAAGTTTTCTAAACTCTAATATTATTATGCATAAAATATAATAGATCGTTAAAATTATTTAAGAAAAATAATTGTCACTTATTATTTTGCTAAAATAAATATTGTGTAAGCTGGTTATGAAAAAATAACGCAGGACTCAATCGATCATCTCGATAAATTACACTTACGATGTCAAAAGAGCCGAACGATATCGATTTCCTATCGTTGAGTTTAAAATAAATATTATTTGCAACGAACTGTTCCCGCTAAATTTCATCCGCGTGGAATTTATTACGATTGGATTTCATATTTTTTTAGTTTTTTTTTATTACGATTAGATTTCATGTTTTAACTTTTTGCGTGGATCCTTAATTATTTTCTTAAAGTAGTCTACGTTACTTCTTGTAACATTAGCTCTCCGCCAGTGAAACTCAGTTGAAATCAGACAGACAGACAACAGACAGTCTCGTATATACTTTCATATGTATTTGGTAAAAATTTGTTATTTTGACATTCAAACAGACATTTCAATTTTATTTGTTTGTATAGATATATATCTAAGGGTGCCTGTGTGTGCCTGCCCAGCTGTGGGAAATGTGAAAGTTGTAACTTCACTTTAATCTACACTTATTTATAAATATTGTATTAAATCCTCTATAACTTTTAATTCTAAATCCAGGACTCTTCTCATCACCGAGAGGGTTTTTAGAACAAGGAGGTATCGAATACGCACCAATGTTTTGGCGGACTTCACAACATGTTTTCGAATTATATTTTCAATTTCTCTCTTTTAAACAAAGTCAAGGTGAAATTCCTTTTCCTTTACTAGTATACTTTTTTTAATTTCCATTGCACCAAGTATAATTCAAATGGAAAATTACAAAGCTCGCGTATTATTACCAACCCCTCTTTTCCTCTATCATTCACAGCGTGTTTATTTTTAATTTCCGCCCGTTCCGTGTCCGTAGGTGCACAACTCGGGACGTTAACTTTATTTTCCTTTTTCCGTATTTATATTCTTAACCCATTTTCTTATGTCATAAACTAACAATCGGACTAAAAATATTTTTGCAATGAAACAAATATATTGAAAGAAAATATGTAAAATCGATCGAACCGACCGTTAAATTAGTTTTCGTATTTGTAGCACTCGTGTAAATGTCACAAGTAAATAAAGCATGTTTATTAAAACAATATCATGTAGTGGCGGTGTAAGAATATCCACTACGCCATATCATCTCGTGTTGTCGTAAGACTCGACAGAGGAAAACAAATCGGGAGATGAGCAGCAGCGGCTTCCTGATAACGACTAAAAATCTAAAACTGCGGCTGCCATGCTGGTTCCCGTTGCCATATAGACACCATGCCATATATTCCCTTTATGAGGCAATCTATGGGGGAGGCCAGTGTTCAGAAGTGGACTTTAATAGGCTGTAGCAGTAAACGGTATTAAAGCAATAATTTTAATTATTAAAGTATTAATTAAAATTATTTAAAAAAAGTTATACACCCGATTGACTTAAATTTATATTTCACTTGACTTAAAAATTTTATTTAATTTAGTCTGTATTGCGAAACGAGTAAATATAGATATATAATCTATATTTACTCACTAAGAACAGATTTTACAAAAGTCCCATTAAAAATATTCTTGATATTTTACATCTAGGTTCCACAATAAAATATTATCGTGTATCAAGTGAAGCGAGCTATTTTATAGCTTTTATAGCTCTATATATTTTGCTAATTTTTTATATTACATAGTTGAAAGAACATCTGCTCTCACAACTGAAACAGATGTAACACTTAGTTAACAATTATATCAATAGTGTCATGTAATTTACATCAATATATTCATGGTTTACTTACCATAAAGACTATTTCAATAAATAATTTCAAACAATACACTCACTGATGGCTGAGACAATATTTATACGAAAAATTACGAAATATAATACTGCAATATTTAATTAAATATTTGTGTGCAGTTCCATAAAATTATTGTGTTTTGAGAATTTATCATATAGGCATATAGGCTTAAATAAACTATTTCAAAAATGCGCCCATCGGTATAAGGTAATTTGTAGATTTGCAGGCAGGCTAGCTGGATAGGTGAACAAAGCCAATGCCCTTGAAATGGTGAATTTGATTCTAGCATTGTTCAAAATATTTCTTCCTTTCTTACGTTTAATGGAGACCACACACGGTCAGTTAAACTGTTCATTCCAACTGATCAGTTCAAACTAAAACTGTTGATAATCTTTAAAATATTAGAATTTCGATATATCGATAAATATTATTTATATTATATATAATACTCGCTGCCGCTCGCGCTGCCCGTCCTTTGACATCCGCACGAAAAACCGACAATCAAGGGAGCGTCGGCCAGCGGCACTTTCCTGCCCAAAAAGGCTGAATGTAAATGTGGCATAACAGTGTTGGACGATAAAGAGAAAAAAATCAAGTATGTCGATTAAACAAATCTACACATCTTGATCCATCCATACTGAATAGTGAATTTAGTAAAATATTATTATTAAATGACTAATAACAAACTTAGATAAAAACCACGATGGATATTAATTTGACTTCAAAATGATGCAGTAACATTAACTTCACGTTCTTGTTAACATAAATGTATTAAGACTTATCAACCGATACTCCGTGCACTGTTAGGTGTACTAAGGCAGTAAATGTATATAAAATGCATTTACTATCGCAGTAGGGAGAAGAAGGTCATTAGATATTGCTGACACTTTCTGTAATCACCTCTCATAACAGCAGAATGACGAGATGGTGTAACATGTAAATGTAAAATATACATAAATAATATAATTTTTTTTGACAACGAGATTTATGAATTGAAATTTTCATAATTAATTATAAGAAACTTGTGGCCGTAGAAGGAAAAGGGGAGATCTCCCGCCGGGCAATATGTTCCGCCCGAGGAGCGGCCAACGCTCCATGTGATAGTTCGGAGATGTTCTATATATACTGTTTATAATTCGGAATTTTAATAGCGTGATTTAGGCTTCGGTGTGTTTGGCTTGTGGCGCAACGACAACGCCGCTACTTCACCCCCCTGCTCAGACCGGAGGTTGATAGTGCAGACGAATGTGCAAGAAGAGCCAGGAGATTGCCTTGTAGTCTGCGGTGAGTCGAAAAGAAGGCAAGCAGAGGCGAGCAGTAAGTCTCAGAGCCGTGCCGAACACTGTATAGCGCAGAGAGTAGCTTGAAGTAACAGGAAGCATTATTATTCCAGTGCTGCGATGAACCTTGTGAAGCTAGATGGCTTGCAGGATATGAAGACTGCTGACGATATTTGCTCGGGCGCGAATGGGTGGGGTATTCTAGGACGATGATGAAGCTTGAAAAGTTTCCGAAGGTTGTTGGTTGTGTGTTCGGATCACGTTGGATGGTCACCACTGTGGCCGAGGTAGGAAAAAGGGAATCTCCCGCCGGGCAAGGTGTTCTGCCCGGGGAGTGGCCGACACTCCGTGTGATAGTTCGGAGATGTTCTATATATACTGTTTATGATTCGGAATTTTGATAGCGTGATTTAGGCTTCGGTGTGTTTGGCTTGTGGCGCAACGACAGCGCCGCTACAAACTTAACTAAAATAATAATTAAAATTATAATAATATAAAATATAAGGAACTGTATCCACGACTGGTCGTCGCTGCTGGTGATAAGAGGGCTGGTTCTTTCCTCACTCAAAGGCTAAGTATAGTATTGTATTCAGCGTGGAAACGCAGCCAGCGTTCTGGCACTATACCACGGGGAGCAGGTCTTTTTGACTATTTAAATTTTTAGTTTTAGTTTATCTACATTATAGTTTCTTTTTTATATTGTATATAATTAGTATTAATCGTAAATATTATAATTTTGAATATAAAATTGTAGTGACTATTGTGGTATTAAATGGCTAGTGCAGGCCATGGGTGTCTGCAGTAAACCGCATACAAAGGACAGGTGCGTTGTCACCTGCAAGGACTAAGATGGAATGTCTCATAACTTGTAATTATACTGACTCTCTAAGCTATTCAAACCAAAACCCAGCAGTGCTCTCTATGTGGGCATAAGAGTATTATCGACCAAGGCGGACTATTGGACAGAAAATGAGTTTCACCTATTATTTGACATTGCTCCAATTTTATTTTGAATTACATTAAAAGGTTCTCTATATTAATCTGGAACTTATAAGTCCCATGTTTATATGAAAATTATTAAAAAAAATCTGCCATCTTTGTTACTTGTCTAGTACAGTTCAAAAAGAGAGTATTATAGTATATCGTGTTTGTGATTATGTATGCGATATGGAAATAATTGATAGGAGGCTGGCTCGCCTCCTATCAATTGTTTCCAACTTTTTAGCAAAAAATGCTCGCCGCTGTTTGTACTATGCATACCCGCTTAACGATTACAGCATGAAGCTATGTATGTTTGAATATATGTATGCATTCTTGTCAAAATTAGTTTAACATTAGGCACATGTTTAAATTAATCTATGGTGTCTTAGTGAAACACATGAGATAATGCTAACTAAGCGAGTTAACTGAAACAGTTATTTCTAGTTTGAATTTTATATAGACTAAAAATAGAAACGCACCGCGAGTTCATACAGCGGGAACAAGGCCACGTGTCAGCAGCGTTCGACACCAATAGACATAAATACAGTTCTACAGCTACTGATGTTTGTTTATACAGGTGGTAAGCCCGCGCCGCTGCCAAAAACATTCGCAAACATGCACACTATAAAGCTCATTAAATGTATCTTTTGAATATTAAAATATGCTATATAAATATATATTTATAGTGGCGGCGTACCTATATGTTAGCAATACGAAGATTGCTGGTTCGAGTCCTGTCACGGTCGCCAATGTTAGCACTCCCTCAAGCTTCCAGATAAGGCTGCAGGATAATATGAAAATTCAAGGATAAGTGCTAAACTATGTTTTTATTATTATAACAATTTTATATAGCAAATAATCAATTATTAATTTAAAGCGGTGTACTGTCGCTTGGACGATTTCTAGCTAACTGACTACGATCGTAGGCCCGAGTGCATGAAGTCGGGCGCCCGGCCGGCGGGTTGCTCAACGTCATGCACGGAACCGGTTGCAGTAGCTGGCGGTTGCACTATGTGAATCCACTACGCCCTATCATCCCGAGGGAGTCGTGGGAGGCGACGCAGGGAAACTGAAACAATTGATGAGCATCAGCATCTTACTGATAAAAAATAAAAATAATAAAAATATGCGGTTGTCGAACATGCGTGGCAACTTGAGCGAAATTTATGGAGCTATCTAATATGAGGCTATGTATGGAGGAGGTCTTTTTCCGCAGTGCAGAAATCTAAAAAACACTATATTTTATGTATCTTAAAAGTTATTTTTATATTAAGATGTGTGTAACCTATACATTCAAGTAAGATAAAAGCGTCCGTCTTTAATATCGAAATAACTGCCTTATTAAGCTGAAGGGGTTATTTGCATGCCATCAAAACAAGAATGACATTTTGTAATTTTGTTTGTCAGCCTGTCTCTTTTTGGAATAGCTGAACCACTTGTAATTAAACTTGAGAACAGATAGAAAGTTATACCAGGAGTGATCTAAGACTATATTTTATCCGAAAATATTGGAATTTTTTTCAAATCAAATGAAATCATTTATTTGCAATACAAGTGTACATAATTGACCTAAGACAAAAATATGCTTACCCTTTTCAAGAACACTGCTTATGCATAAAATATAAGATATATTTAGAAGTTAGATAAATATAGAAATACATAACAGTGTGAGCTTTTGTTATCGAAATACACCTCCACTGAGTAGAAAGGGATTTTGGTTTAAATATTAATGAGACTTGATTGAAATTTGGTGAATTCTGCGATGTGTTATTTATTACCTGGGGTAATTTATAGTATATTTTTATAGCTATATATTCTTTTATGGCTTTATTTTCTTTGAAAAATCGAAAAAACCATTAAATAAATGCTTTTTAACAGTTATTTTATATATAAATTACGCCACATTAATAGCTTACAAATATTATATTTAATAGGGTAAAAAGCGCGTACTTATTATAAGGTTAAAATTTTAAGCCGCACGTGCCTTTCAATGTATTAAAGTTTACAATTTTAGACGATATTTTCCGACACCTGACGCCTTAAAAAATATACACCTTACAAATTCCATCCGCAATATTTCAATATGAGAACTCGCAAATAATTTAATATTAGAATATAAGACAGGCGTCCGGAAAATATTACGGGCGTAAACTTTGCTCCGAATAAAGAAACGACAGTCGAACTAAAACAAATTTGTTTATGTGGATACACAATCTAATAATATCTTTATTATAACTTTATATATAACCTGGTAGAGTCATGCTACATATATATGTGGTTGAAGTACGAGCGGGGAAAGATCACTCTCTAGAATACCAGCATAAAATACCGGCTTAATGCTGCTGTGTTTCGTATGGTGAGTGTAGAGAGCCGGAAACCTCTTATACTGGAAATAATGCATTCCATCTAAGTCCTCAAGGGTGACAAGGCTTCTGCATTTTGATTCTTAACCAAGGATAGATGTAGATGTCTATGAGAGACAATATTCCCTTATCATCAGGTGTTCATTTGTCACCCTTATTCTATAAAAAACTCCATGTGGTGGGGTCCATTAATGTGGCGTCATTTAGATTTCTCTAAAAAGAATCTCTAAGTATTTCGGATAAAATATTATATACGAGTAGCTTAGATCACTCCCTATTCAGCGATTCCGAATATTACCCCGGAAATAAGGACCAAATTTTGAAAAATATTTATGTCTTATGACATACAGATAACCAGCTGAGTTACATAAATGGTAGTTATTTTAATGTTACAGACAGATACTTCGATTTCATTTATGTGTAGATATAGAATGTTAAATTTTATCAACCAATAAACAGAGGTAAATAAAACAAATGCCTACATATTGTGAGTGCGCGCTACGTGTTACCTGTCTTAGAATATATACCATTTGATATGATGGCCGTGTGGTGACGGTGTAGAAGTATGAGTAAGAGTATCCCATATGATCCCGTGGGTTTCGTGGGAAACAAAATAGGACAGGTACTGTCGACTTCCTAATAACATCCAAAATAATTTAAAAAGAACTGTAGTTCCCAACCTGCATGCTAACTGTGATAACTATGACAAGTACAGAGAGCCGGTATACATGGTGAGAGGTGACAAGGCGTATGCACACCTCTTCGTTTGACGGAACTCCAGGTGTTGTACTGCAGCCACTCACCATGAGGTGGACTGTATGTACGTTTTTCATTGAAATTTTATTTAAAAATATATCAGCAATGTCACTCTACCACGTATAAATTATATGAACTAAAAACTGAACCTCGCGTCATTTAACATTTGTTCAAATTATTTTATCATATATTGTTTTTACAAACAAGTGTAGGTTGGGAATGGTCCGGCATAATTTTATTATACTGAACCTTTGTAAACTATTTGACCCCCAAAGGTTCAATGAAGCGAGACATACGTTTCGATAATCTAGTTTGGAAAAGGAGAATTAAAATTGAATTCCAACAATTTTTTCTCCTGTTTATTTTATCTTTACGGTCGCAGATTTGTCCATCGGCCGAAGTCTTTTATTCTAGACTCGAAACACTTTTTACTGCTTTCCACATTTTTTATGACATAAATTTAATACGTCGCCGTAAAATACTATGCCGTTGTATTAAGTAATAATAATTGGATTACTGCAGATTCTTTTTCTTTAAAATAAATTTTGAATCATGACAGCTCAGATTTTTAACGTGGTAGAGCTATGCCGCAGCTATATTATTGTTGCAGAACGAACCAGCGGGGGCCACCCTTTCACAGAATACCAGCGTAAAATAGTTGCTCAATGCTGCTGTATTTCGTATAATGAGTGTAGAGAACTAGAGCCCCTTTTTATTGGAAACGAGACATCCTAGTCCATCTTAGTCGTAAGAGGTGAAAACGTATCAGCATTTTTGTTTTTAAGCGAGTATTGATTTAGATGTCTATCAATCAGTATCCGTATAAATCAAGTGTAAAATGCGCTAGTTTCAAAATTTAATTTTTACTAAATAATGGTAAAAATCGAGTACACAATTCAGATTAAATGCCCCGTTACTAATAAGTAGTTCCCCAGATATAGCCACTATACATACGCAAAATGGCAGCATTATGGTGCTATTTTACGCTGGTGTCCTACAACAATATACTGCTGTTTTAGATTGGTATCGAAACTCTGTAAGATGATACTCTATGATACTTTCTGTTACTCGTAAGTCGATCTATTTGTGCTTTACCAATCATCACTGTGTCATGGTTGTACCAAAAATTATTAAATTTTCCATAACTGAGAAATTTGCAAAGAAAAATTAAATCGTTAGAAATTATGTGAGACATTTACTGCAAAAATTTCTATTTTGTTGATAAAAACTAATATTATTAGTTATGGATGGACCAGCATGGTTTCAACACAACAAAATGTCTCTCTAAGGGGAAATTTTCTTTATAAAATTTGACAATAGCGTGAATGAACGGTCGACTTATTAAGTTCGGGGATCCCCAGGCATCCGTCTTGTTGACACATCAATGGGCGGCCAAATCGTCCAATTATTTATTTCTTGGGACACTTTTCGGTACGATATGCACGTAGTTTTATGTATAGTCTGATGTAAAATATCATCAAATAGCAACATTACATTGTATGGTGAATGTAGGGAAATGCGAGGAGACCATTTATACTAGTAAGGAGGAATTTCATATTATTCCTCAGGAGTGACAACTTCCAACATTCACTTACCATCAGGTGGACTGTGTGCTCGTCACTATAAAAAATATTACTATTTCTTATGTCAATGCTTGATTAAAATTGACGGCTCCGTGGCGCAGTGGTCGCAGGTTCGAAGCCCGCTTGGATTGTATGGTCTACACACAACTGTTTCGGAGATTACTTTCTTTAAATGTAATGTGTGTGATGTATATTAGGTGATAAATTACACTGCCTTATCAAAAGCCTGTTCACTCTTGCCTTAAAAACACATGAAAAATAAAAGCCGACTAAATGAACTAAAAAAAAAACTTACTTTCGCATAATTGCTTCTAAAGTTGGTGCTAAAACATAGTGTATGGAATTAAATGCCCCATTTTAGAATTTATCATATAGAATGTTTTATTCCTTTTAGTTCTTTGTAGTCGGCTTTTAATTAAGATCCCTTTGAGTGGTCTAACTGATATCACATGTTCAACGTAACTACCAGCATGTCGTCTAAATAAATATATTTAAAAGTTCACCTACTTTTTTCCCCTTAGGAGTTTGATTTTTCTGAAAATTGTATGATTTATTAAAAAAAAAAGAAAATTATTTATTGCAACACGTCAAAAACATCATTAAACACTTAAATTTTAACTTTTCTAGCCACATCAATTAACATCATTCAAAAAAACAACAATTTGACGGACATAACCTTCAAAGAGTATGTTTATAAAGTACAGTAAAAAAATTAATACGTTCCTCACGTTGTATGTTGTGGCACCTTATGCAAACGGACGTCTCAGCTTGTGCTGCCGCCACGCTGATTTTCAGTGAGCCCGAACGGATAGTAACGTGCAGACGTCCACGTGAGATATAAAATACTATAATAAATCAAAGTGTAAGACTACGCTCATTGAAGTAATATGTACTTACGTACAGTACATAATAGCTCAATGACTACGCTGAAGTTATTATAAACATCTAAACCGAAAGAATGTATGTGAACATTATGTATTTATTTCCATAACGTTAATATATGAATAATTAAAATCGGTTAATGATTGACGAAGACAATTACATTTAACACACGTACAAAAAAAAACTTACTGTCGAATTGAGAATCTCCTTTGTGGAGTCGGCTAACAATACCCGCAATGGACAGTAGGGTACTACGAATATCATCCATCTAACCATCACAGCTTATTAAAGTCCACTGCTGAACATAGGCCTCGCCCATTTTCTCATAGGTTTTGCCATAGTTGCCACGCTTGGCAGGCTTGAGCTGTTATTATGAAGATGCCTATGAATTGTTTCATTTTCCTTTTGTCGCTTCCTATGACACCGCTACCAAAACTACTAGTACCTATTGCGATCGGTAAATGCAGGAATGCCATTTAATATTGTAGAGAATAGGTAAAATTAAATCGAAGAAAAGTCTTTCCGTGCTAAAACACAAGGCAATTCTGCTAAAATCCGTTACACTTTAAGAATTTTATGCAACACTGCATTTCAAACTTTTGTCGTATTTCAAAGCAAACTCAAATGCATCGGGCAGTCGAGACTACGGTATTAAAACTGGCCTCACGGTTTTCTATTAAAAACTTTTGTTCAACCAACTATTTTGGAGATAAACCAAATGGAAATGAACGTAACATCTTGCATTGTCGTGCCTACAGTTCAAAAGGTCTGCAAACATTTTTAATATGTAGTTATCATAAATTCTATCGACCTACCTATTTTTCGACTTATTAAGAACATGCAGTTTCATAATATGACGGAAAATAGCTTATAACCGTTTTCCAAACTTGAGTGAATTCAAACTTTTGTATAACGTGTGAATTGGGGATTATCTAATATTAACATGTTTCTCTTAACTGAACTTAAACTTTCAATTATTAAGGTACCCTTCGTTAACTATGATATCAGGACTTTAAACACCTCAGTTCCCCATGTGACCATGGAAGCTGCAGAGTGTCCGAAACATCAGGAATTAAAAAGAAAATAACCTAAACACGATAGAATCCCTTAATAAGCTTTAAATATAATATATCTTTGTTATACGTTGTTAACGGAACTCTCAAATACTTTTTTGTACACCTGATGGTAAGTGGTTGCTGCGGCCCATAGACATCTACATCTATCCTCGATTACAGATCAAAATGCAGATACGTTGTCATCCGTGAGGACTAAGATGGAATGCTTCGTCTCCAACAAAAAAGGGTCTCCGGTTCTCTACAATTACCGTAAGAAAGGGTATTCTGTGAAAGCGT
The DNA here is from genome assembly GCA_907164705.1 of Parnassius apollo. Classification (NCBI taxonomy): domain Eukaryota; kingdom Metazoa; phylum Arthropoda; class Insecta; order Lepidoptera; family Papilionidae; genus Parnassius; species Parnassius apollo. The sequence continues at coordinate 5,667,143 of CAJQZP010001616.1, read as the reverse complement.
GGTACTTCCACGGTGGAGCCGACCCATTCGTACTACAACTATACTACTAATATAACTGCAGCATGGCTCTACCACGTATAAAATATATTTACAATACTCTGTCTTCTCTATAGAGTTCTTACCTGAAAATACAATTTGAGTCCTTTCAGCTTCTCCAATGATTTCCATTAGCGAAACTTAAGAATCAGCAAAGAGATTGAAGCTAAAAACGTCACTACATTATAGTAAGTTTAGGAACGCGTCTTTTTCTGCACTGGCTTTTGGTTTGCGGAATAAACTCCCCTAGGCAGTAAAACGCGCATTAGCCCTTCCAGCACTTCATTCGATCATCTCCGATCAAAGTGCATTTTCCCTCAGTTTTCCTTAACAGTTTCTCTCTTTGTTTTCCCGCACTTTGCCCCTTGGAAACGAACGCGCCGTCTTTGTAATTACATACTCTTAAGATTTGATTTTAGGTTGCTCGTATTACCAAAGAGAAATACAGACTATTATTCTGTTCTGTATTAAAATACATGCACATCGACTTTTAAAATATAAGACAAAAGTTGATAGATATATACAATTCTATAACCATTTTATTGACCATCTTCAAAGCACCATACAAAGAGGAGACAGAGTTAACAGGAAACACTGTATAAAAAAAACTAGCAATGCTATTAATGCTACCAATATTGCCTTTAACTACTGCTTACGAGTAATACCACCACTACGGTTTACGATAGTAAAGTGCATGGCGGATTATTCAAATCGACAATCTTTGGAGTTCGCGGTATATTTATAAAAGTACATAATTTAAACAACGATTTTTAATTTTATATTTCATCCAAATATTATTTTAATAATATGTAAAATAAAAAATTTAATGGTTGCAAATTATTATAGATGCTTATGTGTGCGTGAGTGCATGTTCCTACATTAAGTTGAGAATGAATTTGTCTTAATATATAAAAGTTGAGTTAATATATAAAAAAATTACAGAAATATATTTTTATATTAAAATTATGAATCTGCACATGAAATTACAGCTCACTGCGCCGAGCAAGACCACAATAGAAGGCTTGTGTTGCAGTGTAAGCTATATTGAAGCTATAAAATGTTACGCGACTTATGAAAGTGATTCCTCGAGAATTTTGATGCTTTTTTAGGGTTCCAAAACCTTCTAATGTATGTTAGTTAATGTTTTCGACCAAGGCCGTAGTAGCACAAGACCAGGGCGCTCTTAATTTCGTAAATATACGTAGTATAATCCATACATAGTATCGATAAGTAGTACCTATACGTAGTATAATTATAATGGTATTCTGGTCTCGGTAAGATAATTGACTGTCCCGTTTATCTACTGGTCGTAAAAGAGACTGTGGATCATGAGTTTCTGCATTCGAATCGAAAGTTGAGTGAAGAATAAAATCAGTTGTTGAGTTTTTCTACCAAGAAATTCTCAATAGCTACCCGGAAGTTAGCGGTGTTTCACTCCCATGCCTCGCGAAGTACGTAAAATCGTTGATTCTGCGTCTGATATTTCTCCGGTCATGTTGGTTTACCATACCATTGGACTATGAGAATGAGGGAATAGAGAGTGCACCTGTGCGTGCGTATACACTCGGGTACTATAATCCTGTCCTGCGCCATTGGCTATCTTCCGTTGAGACTGGCCGCCGTGACTGAGATTCGGTCTCGAGGACCTTAATATTATTATTATTACTCCGTTGACGAACAAACATTACGGTCCTTACGGTGATCTTTATTCGACTCGGACACGTATTCCCTGGTAATAAAACAGCGTGTGAATATTTATATTGCGTAGAGGGAATTTAATTTTGCCATAATTTCTACGCTTGGCTACCTCCCTGGGTTGGCAATCACAGTTTATTATTTTCAACTAGTTCCCGTGGTATATTCGTATAACTAGCCTAGATCAACTTCTCAAAGAGGAAGGTTTTCTTTAGACTCATAATAATCCCTTACTTTTTCTATCAATATTATTTTTTATTTCATATATTTTAAAAAATCACATAAAGGTGTAACTACTGGAAATAAATAAAAAAAAACAATTAAAACTAACGTGTAACTGTAACATATATCGCTTTATTTAGTACGGGAAAACCGGCTTTAGCACGGGTATCATTCCACCCGCCCGGTCCTTGGTTGTAGTCACCCGCAGTGAATTTTAATTCTACATCCGCGACATTTATTTCAGTGACGGCTGAAACTTTACTATAAAATTAAAAATAAATTCAACTTTAGTCACTTATAATTTTGGTATAAAAATCATTTTAATTAAATGGTTACTGGCGGTTGCTCGTCGAGTGTAGGTACAGATAACATATAAAGTTATTGCCGTATAAAGTATATGTTTAATCTATTTCACCATCATCATCATAGTTACAGCCCTTCACAAGTTCACTGTTGAACATAGGTCTCCCTCAAGGAATGCCACTAAGCACGGTTCTGAGCAACCTGCATCCATTGACTTCCCGAATAGCTTACCAGGTCATTACTTCATCTTGTGGGGGGCGCCCTAACTCAATGATACGTCTTGGTATTTTCCACCCCATTACCTACTTCTGTATCTAAAAATCAATGCATTTACTGTGTTTCAGTAGGTATAGAGATCCAGTATATTTACAAGATAAAAAGCATACCTTCTTAGTCCTCAGATATGACAAAGTAGCTGCATTGTTCCCTGTTTAGAGTTGGTTGCAGGTATCCATGGTATTACATAACATGGACCATCAAGTTGTTAGTTCGTTAATCACTTCAATTTTATTTAAAAAAAAATCAATTTCTTTTAGTAACCGTGAAGGTTATAGAACGCTATTGCAAAAAATAAAATTTAAAGTTTCAAGACGTTATCCGCGTAAATCTGTACCTATCTTCCAAGTCTAATCTAGGCTAAGACAGTACTTTAACTAAATATCACGCTTGCTGAATGTGATCTCGGATCCTGTGGATATTTTTAGCGTTCCTTGTCCTGTTTAAAAAATGCTGTGCTTTAAAATTTAAGAGATATTATTTAAGAGTTCGATGGTATAAAATATATTTGCAGCTATTTAACGCTGCTGGCAACAACACACAAAAATTACAATTAAGTGTATTTGTAATCCTACTAATCCCAGCAATACATGTTGGACAAGCCTCAGCCAACGCGAGCGTAGGCAAATTGATACAAGGCGACTGCTGCAGTCTACATGTTGGCCAAGTTCGAAAGAGACCAACGCCAAGGTCAATGTTCACGAGTTTTGTAGAGCTATCCACATGTTGGCCGTAATTGAGAATTGGTTTAATATGGACGACTTAAAAGGCATTGCAGCTTCTGCTATTTATCTAATAAGTGCATATAGTTATTATGTCAGTGTACTCCGCAGTAAAGTTAAAAAAACTTAAAGATGTCCTCGTTAGTACAGTGAAGTTGTCGAAATTATTTTAAAGTTGCAACTCAATATCTCACCGGGGCGGACGGCAAGCTGTAACTGACATGGGCGACTAACATGTGGACGCGACTTGCCGAGTGCAGCCGAGCGCCTTTGATTTGTGCAGAAAAACCGACACTGTTTCGAAGTGCACGAGTCGTAGCTGGTGATCCCGACTGGCGGGAAGGCACGCCAAGCGAACCGTATACACGTTGGCGCTCGCCTGCGCTCGGCCAGCTAGGCGAGCGTCGACGAGCAATAGCGAGGCTGACAAATGATCTGTCTATACGTTGGTGCGTGCCTTCGCTCGGCCAACATGTACACCACGGAGCAAATCTTTATATTTGCTCCGTGTGTACAACCGACTTTAGACCTTTGTGATCGCACCGTGCGATACAGTACAAGATTAATTTCTTAATACTCATCAGAAAGATCCTGCTTTCCATCTGCCGTTTCATTTCCATCTGTCGCCCCTTACTATACCCGCGCGATGATATGGGTTAGTCGATGTTTACATGCTGATACTACTTGTACTATCAGTATCGTTATGAATACATATGTAATTATAAATAATAATAAACAAGCGATCCGGACCGGCTTCACCCGGTGTTAACCATATAGTGGCGATATAAGAATATCCACTCCCTCATATCGTCCCGTGGATGTTGCAAGAGGCGATAGAGGGAAACTTAAACAGGAGATGGGCAGCAGCATCTTTCTGCAATTTACTTTAAATAAAATTACTGCGGTAGCTGACCCGCTTGCTAAACGTGGCAACTATGGCAAAACCCCTCATGAGGCAATGTATTAGGGAGGCCTATGTTCAGCAGTGAACTTTTATAGGCTGTACTGGATGAATGTAAGGTGGCGTTATTTATATTTAAGATAATCAAAGGTCATTATTTTTTTAATTATTCGTTTAAAAGATATACTTTCATGCTTTTGAATAAAATAAAGCTTAGATCAATCAGTGTTCGTAAAATGTCATCCCAATCAGTTCCGCCATTCCGAAGATAAGCCGGACAGGCAGATAGACACACAGACTTAATTTTTTTAAACGGTTATTTATGTGTTAATAACAGATAAATAATTCCATGAGCTTAATAATAGCCAGTTATTTCATTACAGACAGATACTTCCATTTTATATATATTTAAGATTAAGGTGATATAATAAATAATATCAAACAATATATGAATTAACTGTGCTTTTCAAATTAGATACAAAAAACTCGACTCAATGGTGCTCACGAAACTCATATAATCAACCCCGCACAAAAAGGTGGATCAGTCTGGACGTAGCGCACAATTAACCCGCCCTTACAACATTACACGCACCCTTTTAGGCCTTTATTATGTGCCACTTGTCGATTATCGTTATCATTATTGGTCTGGAAAACAATTGTAATTAAAATGCCTCTTTCCTCTACATTTATAAATATAAACACTCACGCCTGTCACCCAGAGGGGTAGGCAGAGACTACGGACACGATCCTGACATACCTTCCTCGCCTCCTTTAAATCCATATATCTACACATACACGCTCGTCGGTTAAGGATACTTCTAATGTAGCCTATTTTCAAAATATCGCCAATTTGGTCGATAAACTTTCGTCTAGCGCGTCCTTTCCCGACTCTGTCGCTCACATCTGCCATATAAATTTTCTTTGTCACTCTTTCCTCATTCCTCCAAATTTATTCACATTAAACGTAAATTTATACTTGGTAGAATTAAAATATAGGTAAAAAATAAAGTTGATAAAACGTATAGTTGATATTATGGTGTTAGAACTAATGGGTCCGCTCGACTGGGATAGGACCACGCTCTTACAGAATACCAGCATAAAATACCAGCTTAATGCTGCTGTGTTTCATATGGCGAATATAGAGAACCGGAGACCCTTTCTACTAGAAACGAGGTTTTCCATCATAGTCCTCCGGGATGACAATGCATCTGCATTTTGATTTCTAATTGAGGATAAATATAAATGTCTATGGACCATCCACTTACCATCAGGTGAACTGTGTGTATTGATTTTTTATTAATTTATTAAGGTATATTTATTCCTCAAGCGAGCTTTATACCTAAGCCATCGAGAGTTTACAATTTTGAAAGATAACATAGCATATTGTGTTGTAAATACTATGAAAAGGAAAGAAAAAAACATGGAATAAAAATGCAATCAATCGGAGAAAGAAAGAAAAAAAATATATTATACGTTATAATAACTTAAAAAAGTGATGCTTTAACTTACACTTAATGTTAGTTTTAGTGACGTTATCCACCAATTCTGACGGCAAGTTATTGATAAGCCGCGGTATTAAAAAGCTACATGTTCGCTCACCGTACGCATTGCGAGCACGCGTCTCGCAGGGACGGTTCCTAGATACTGCTCGCGAATATAATTCGCGGATTATAACGTCGCTATTTAAATTATTTAATTTTGTCATTATTTATTTTAGTAGCACTTAAATAATAATTAAACATACTATATATATATATATATATATATATATATATATATATATATATATATATATATATTTATGTGAAGTTAGAACAATTGTTGATCCACCTATTTGACGTGTTTGCTCAGCTCCTCGTCGCACAAACTGATATACTTTGACCCATTCTTGATGCGCGTGTGACGTCGGTGGATCTGCACTAACAGGATTTCAATATACTCGTCAGCGATTTGACCAACATTTGTTGATCTATAAACGGTCGAAAAAATCATACTGAATATGATTTTTTAGATCCAGAGTATATTTAATTTATATGCGACATTTACTTAGACTAAGTGGATCCGGAGCCATAATTGACGAATAGGTACTCGAACACGAAGCGGCAACGTCGCGTTCTGTGTGTGACAGAGAACCCAGTAGGCTACTTCGTTATAGTAATAAGGTAAGAAAATACGTTATATGCTGATTTTGTGGATCAAACTTTGGTTGGCAGGTTTTATTGTGGAAAGACGTTTGTTCGAGTTTTTGTTATCGTGTGAGTGAATTTCTGTTATTTTATTCATTTGTCATAGATCAATTAAAAGATGATGGATAGTACTTTATTACAAATTAATTTTAGTGTTTTACAAATTTAAAAAAAATGTGTACAAATAAATTAATTGTAGCGTCCACTCGAGTGTGTGTGTGTGTGTGTGTGTGTGTGCGCGCGCGCGCGCGCGTGTGTGTGTGTGTGTGTGTGTGTGTGTGTGTGTGTGTGTGTGTTTTTATACGAGTTTGAGTGTGCGCGTGCGTGTGGGTGTATGTGCGTTCATGTGTGTTCGTGTGAACGCATGTGCGTGCGCGTGTGTGTGAGTGTATGTGTGCGTGTGTGCACTGTTGTGTTTTTTAGTACGTGTGTGTGTGTGTGTGTGAGTGTTTGCGTGCGTGTGTTAACTGTTGTTCGTGTGTGTGTGTGTGTGGTTGGGTGTGTGTGTGTGTTGTTGGGGGTGTGTTTGATTTTGTGTGTGTGGGTACGAGTGTGTGCGTGTGTGCGTGCGTGTGTCCACTGTTGTTTTGTGTTTGTGTATGTGCTTGTGCGTGTATGTGTGTGTGTGTGTGTGTGTGTGTGTGTGTGTGTGTGTGCGAGCGCGCGCGCGTATGTGTATGTGTACGCGCGCGTGCGTTTATGTATGTGTGCGCTCGCGTGTGTTTGTATGTGTGTGTGAATTTGTGTCTGTGTTTGTGCGTGTGTGTGTGTGCTTAGGTGTGCGTGTGTGTGTCTGTATTTATGTGAGTGCGCTAGAGCGCACGTGTGTGTATGCGCGTGCGTGTGCGTGCGTGCGTGCGGTGTGGGTACGTGCGTGTATGTTCGTCCGAGTGCGTGTTTGTGTGTGTATGCGCGTGCGGGTGCGTGCGTGCGGGTGGGTGTGCGTGCGTGTGTGTTCGTCTGAGTGCGTGTTTGAGTGTGTATATGTGTGTGTGTGTGTGTGTGTGTGTGTGTGCATAAAACGGAGGCGGAGAATGAAGAAGTGGAGGCGGAGGTGAATGCAGCGTAGTATGTAGTAAAGCGGAGGAGAGGAATTTGTGGTGAAGTCAGTAATAGTAGAAACGGGGAATTGTGTTGGAGGCGGAAAGAATAGTGACGGCGCGTGGTGGTGGCGGCGGAGGGAGTGGAGTTTATTGTTGAGGCGGATGGAGCAGAGTTTATGGTGGAGGCGGAGGTAGCGGAGGTGGAGAACGAAAGCTTAGAGAGGGGGTGCGGTGGTAGATGTGGAGGCGTAGGTGGCAGAGATGTTGGTGGGTGCACTGGAGTGCAGTAAAATGGTTACCGCGTGAGGGCAAGTGAGGCTCATATAAAGGACAGTTTGCAGCGAAAAACAGTGTGGCTGGTAAGTAGATATCGATACTGCCCCTAAAGATGTTACTGCGAGGTTATTCATTTTTCCGAATATCAGCTTGGATACCTATTGGTACAAGAGATAAAGTGAAAAGAACTTTTCTTTTGTGACGGTTTCATCATAACTAACAAAAAAAAACCAAACTCGGCATACCTAGCTCTACTAATCCAGGTGTTACAGTGTTAGATACCGAAGTACACCTTCAGGTCACTTCAGCAAGTCCGGAGGTAAGGACTCATCATAACTAACAAAACGAGCCCAAACTCAGCACACCCAGTTCTACTAGTCCAGGAGTTCCACTAGTAATTCCGAATTACATTTTGAGGTCACTACATCAAGACCGGAGGTAAGGTCTCATGATAATATCTCATGTAATAGTTCGATTCTATACTTATCAATTTTGTAAACGCGTCCTTAAAATCTTGATTATGAAGATGTAGAAAACATGTTAACTGGTTTATGGTAAACACACACACACACACACACACACAAACACGCAAGCGCGCGTGCAAACATGCACACATGCGCACACGCACAAACGCATACACACACTCACACACGTACACTGCCGCACACACACGCACACACACAAACACAACAGTGCACACATTCACACCCATTCACACACACACACACACACACACACACACACACACACACACACACACACACACACACACACACACACACACACACACACACACACACACACACGTACACATACGCACAAGCACACATATGCACACAAACACACACATACACACACACATACACACACGCGCGCGCGCACACATATGCACACAAATACACACACACACACACACTCACGCGCGCGCACTCACTCTCTCTCTCTCACTCACACACACACACACACACACACACACACACACACACACACACACACACACGCACGATCGCAAACACGTACTCAGACGAATACCTTATGTCGCCGTTGCCACCACTTCCGCTAGAAGAAGGGGCATTGTCGAGTAATTCGTTAAAAAAAGTCGTTTATTTCGACCACAAAGATCATAGTGGTTAGTAATAATACAAATCTTAAAACTAATTTTCTTAAAACTTAAAACTATTTACCTAATTTTAAATCAGTATATAAGACAGGCCCGATTACTCAGCACTTGCACCATATGACAATGGTTCAGGTACTGACCTCAAACCTATCAGAAAATGCCCTCAGGATACCATTGGAACTGGCCCGCACCCTGCGCACCAGGGATGTGCATCATTTACGCATGGTGGTGTAGAAACAATCGACACGCGCATCCGCGAACATACCCGGCGCATTACAATAACGAGGTAGACCAAACAGCACCCTGAATGCATTACATAACACTTATTTAATCTGTAGCTTGTACCGCCAAAGATACGAAACGGCAACGTCGCGGCTGCATACAGCCATCCGATCGTTTATCTTATCGTTTGCTGTGTTCTGATTGGCTCATTTAAATCGGGTCAACATTTTCCGTAACCATCGCAAGGTGGATTTGTATATCGGATCAACTTCGGCCAACGCTAGCAAACAGTCTCGTGAGTGAAGATGTTGCTCCGGTCGGAGCCACATTAGTTATCAGAGATGCATATTGGATCAATATATATATTAAAGTTTATAATTGCATACAATCTGAAAAATGAAAATAAATTTTCGTATCATGGCGAGGTTGATCGAGTGCTCCGATTTAAATAACATACAAAATATTTGAATCCACTCACATTGTCACAATATCAACTTCAAAAAACTATAAGACATATACTTTTCACAAACTAAATATTAAATTTCATTCATTGTCTTATATATACATATATGCAATAATAAATTTAGAATTGCATTCTTGATCGAATATATCGACTTACATACAACTTTTAACATGGTGGAACCACGCACCAGGTATATTACAGCTACTGCACAATGTGTCGGCTCGTTCTGGGTATGAGTATGCTCCCCAGAATACCGGCGTAAAAGAGAAAAATAATGCTGTTTCGTGTGGTGAGTGTAGAGGACCGGAGAATTTTTTACTTGAAATGAGGGAGTCTATCGTAGTCCTCAGGGATAGCAACGCGTCTGCATTTTGATTCTTAATGGAGGATAGATGTATGTCTAAGGGACACAGTATCCACTAACCATCAGGTGGACTGTGTGCTCGTTTGTCACCCAATTCTATAAAAAAAGGTTTTCCCTCGATGTTTACCCTAATTGCTTAGCGCCTGGTAAATCAGCACTTAAAATATCAATTAAAATTTTCAGTGAGCAATTAGCCATTGATATACCATGTCTATTTGTAAAAAGCTTTTAATTAATAAACATCAAACAAAAATATAGGGCAAACAAAGAGCAATTAGAACCCGCGTAAAAGAACACATAGCTGACGTGAAGCATTAACGTTCCGGGAAGTCTGCAGTTTGCGATCATATTCTAGATGGCTCCAACCATTACATCAGATTTGATAGACCACAAACCCTCGCGAAAGAACATCGATTCCTACCAAGGATGATACGTGAGGCCATTGAAATTAAAAAACATCCTTATTTCAATAGAGAAGGAGGCTGGGTACTACCACCTGCTTGGGATCCTATAATTAATAAAATTAAAATTAAACCCAAGCATACCACTGCAAGACTTCAAAATACAGTTAGTTCATTCTTCGTAGATCGGACCAAAGACAATAATTAAAAAGCTGAAGGTACTCCGGGTTAACTTTTACATCGGGACGTCAGTCACCTCAGTCCCCCGTGACCATGGGTGCTGGAAAGCACCCGAAACGTCGGGTATTAAAATTAATATAAATAAAACGCGATAAAATCCGTAAAAGTAGTTTTAATCAAACATCAAACTCAACGTTTCTACGTCTAATCGTGTTTCCGGTTAATGTTTTTTCGGAAAAGAAAATGCATGGACCAGATCGAAATATTCACGAGAGGATGAAATGAGTCACGAGTCTGACTGAATATAAATATACCAACCAGCCTATCGATCCGTCTATACTCGATATTGCCACTTATAAATATAACTTGTTTGTAATTAACCATTCTCTACAAAAACATATAATTGTACATAGGTTTATTTGATTTATACTGTATTAACCCAAGGGGATGTTTTTTACATTTTGTCTTTTATTATGGGCTATGCTTTAAATTTTTGTTGAAACGAATATTTGGAATCTTTGTCTGTCTGTCTGAAACTTGAAACTGAAAAAACTTGATAATGGATTAGGGTCGGACGTTCAATATAGTATTAAATTGAGGTCAAGTATCATGCCAATTATGATAATGCTATCAATTGCACAATAGAGAGAGAAAGAGAGAGAGAGAGAGAGAGAGAGAGAGCAGTAAGCCTTTGCTTGTTTCATAGTATGCCTATATATGCTTCATACGATATACAAAACTCAAGACAAATAAAGGAACCTAGAGCTTTCAACGCTGTCTTACTTTGGAATTCAGCCGATATTATTGCTTACTTTTATCCGACTACAGTTATGCAAAAAGACGAGTTATGATTTTCTTTGTAAAGAGATACCTCAATTTTAAAAACCTAACATGGATTATTTAAAATTATAATAAAAATAATAAATATGTTTTATAACTTGACGTCATCGTATACCTACTGAAACTGAATTAAACTTCTCAACTCTATCAAATACCTCAGGGCGCCACTTGGTCGTTGCAGTTAGTAACGAACGCCGGTTAATTACCAAAACCAAAGTTAATCCGGCTTAAGCCCGGGTAACGTTCGGCGCCGTTAACCGGGCGTCTGAATGCAAATGAGGTAACGACCGCGCCTGATTCCCGTGTAGTGGGTGCTAACTGAACTTTAATATTACTATTATTGTGCGTATTTATTTAAAAAGGTCTTTTATCTACCTTTTTACTGTCAGCTCTTAATTAGATTTTATGACCCTTATTAAACCCAATTCATTACTTGGGACTAAAAACTTAAAAAGACCTATAATGACCCAAGTGTTAATGATTGGCGATATCAATATAAACTGTGGTGGCGCAGTTCGAGAATCCTGGATGTATATGTTGTAAGGGGCAACTAGAGGAGTGAAATGCCGTAACTATATTTTGGATTCCGCAAGATTACCTATTTACACCAAACGTAAAGTACTCAGACCGGAGATGAAAAGCTGCCCATGTCCAGAAGTAGACTTTTGCGGTATTATGATTGGTGGAGCCACGTGTTTAAGGCTGCCGAAAATCCAGTTCCCCGGTCAAACCTCAAACCTATTACGCGAGATATTAACTAAAGTGGACTGTATTTGCGACTGCTTCTATGCTTATGTAAAAGCGACTACTATAGCATGCGGTACAATGCACTCGCTCTTCCCTAAACTAAAACTATTACTTGCCAAATCGATGAAAGGAATCCTGCCTGATGGGGAGAACACAGAATTGGAGCGGTTAAACAATTATTAAATATTAATCAGGCAGTAAATTAAGGAATGTTGACTCACCGGGGTTCTTCTATCCTTTAGAGCACTATAGCGGCGATTTCCGGAACCTCCTCTGGACAGACACTCTGGGGCCCCAGGGGTGCGTCAGGAGAGAAGCGTTGTAGTTCAACGACGGCTGCGGCGGGAAGAAGCGAGCGCGCGTCGGTCGCGCGTGTCTTATATATCCTCGGGTCCGATGATTACGCGATGTTCTAGAATCGTCTTCTTTCCCCTCCCACCCCATCACCCCGATGTGTCGATAGGAGGGTACGAATGATATCGTTTGGGAAAGGGAATAATGATTCGGCAAGTTCCTACCGTCAAAAATAAAAACGTGAATGGTTTTCCGCGCAACCATCTCCCCCGCCCTTGAAGGATTTCCTTCAAAAAATAACTAAACAACTAGAGCTAAGATCAACTAACAAATAACTAACTAACGCTAAGATTACCTAAATTCAACTACAATTTTAATCTAGAAATCTAATTTAAATTATGGAAGAGGCAAGGGGCACAAACGGACAACAGGACGTAGGTAAGACCCAACCGTGGTCTTAACGCGAGCTATCCTAATTACTCCGTCGGAACCGGGAAAGACCTCCTCGACGATTCCTAACGGCCAGTGGAGAGGCGGCGTATTCTCCTTAGTGAGCACAACTACCGTTCCTACAGCTAAAGGCTCTGTCGCTGTGTTCCATTTTTGCCGAGACTGCAAAGTATGCAAGTATTCCATCCCCCATCGTTTCCAAAACGATTGCACTAACCGATCTAATAATTTGTGGCGTGCGGAAATGCTAAGTCTGTTCTCATCCATATCCGCGGCGGGCAGATACCTTAGAGGCGTTAAATTCAAAAAATGTGCTGGAGTTAGAGCCAGCGGTTCCGAGGGGTCACTAGATAACGTCCGACAAAGTGGGCGGCTATTCATTACGCATTCAATTTGAGCGAGCACCGTACTTAGCTCTTCGAAGGACAAAATTTGATCTCCTATTACTCGGTATAAGTGACTCTTTAGACTTTTAATATTAGTCTCCCAATTGCCCCCAAAATGACTCGCGGCTGGGACGTTCAGAGACCACTCAATGCGGTTCTCGGCTAGAATGTGAGCGAACTCCGAATTATAATACTTGCTAGCTAAGAGCTCATGTAGTTCCGATAGAATACGTTTTGCACCGACGTAGTTCGTACCGTTATCCGAATATAATTTACTTACAGGGCCTCTGCGGGATAGAAATCTTTTAAATGCACCCATAAAGCCTGCTGTGCTTAGATCACCCACGAGTTCTATATGCACTGCTCGAGTAGTTAGACATACGAAAATGCAGACGTAAGCCTTTGTGGATCTTATACCGCGCCCGCGAGTGAGCGTGACCTTAAACGGACCAGCAAAATCAGACCCGGTGTGCGTGAAGGGCTTTACTGATTGTATCACTCTGCATGATCTAAGTTCCGCCATTTCCGGAAATGACGGCTTGGGGCGTGCCCGAAAGCAAGCTATACATCTGTGCACCCGATTGCGTATTAAACTACGTGCAGAAAGAATCCAATAATTCTGACGCAAGATCGACATCAATAAATCGGGGCCAGCGTGCGAGTTCAATTTATGATGATAATCGACTAATAACTTCATGATATGGTCTTTACGCGGTAAAACTATAGGGTGCTGTTGGTCGAAACTCAATTGCGAGTTGGACAAGCGTCCACCTACCCTTACAATCCCATCCTGTAAAAATGGCTTAAGGCGTTGAAAGGCGCGACTACAATCTCTATTCGATTGTAATCTTGTAATTTCTTCGGAGAAGTGCGCACGTTGAAGTTCACGTAATACTAGCGACTCGGCATAGTTGTAATCGGATGCTAAGATATACGAACGTCGCGGTAAAAGCTTCGCGAATCGACAAACGTAAATTACGATACGCAATAATTTCGACCAAGAGGACAAGCGGTTCGCCAGAGCAATAATTGGAGAAACCTCGCTCGAAACGCTCGCCACTAGAGCGTGTCTCCTCTCTTCCGGCGGTTGTGACACTGACGAAGGTTCGAAATCGGTTATTGGCCATTGTGAGGGATCCAAGTGAACCCAAGAAGGTCCATGGAACCAAAGCGGGTGGTCCATTATTTGCATCGGGGTGAGTCCCCGGGATAGACAATCGGCAGGGTTTTCCTTACCGGACACGTGATAAAAGTTCCGCGTTTCTAACTCGTCTTGGATCTTGGCCACTCGGTTCGCGACAAACGTATCCCAACGGTGGGGTGAAGAATGAACCCAACATAAGGCGACGGTGGAGTCGGAAAAGGCAAATATCCTTTCTATGTGAACTCTATCCCTACATGCGCCGATAACTGTGGTAATAAGCTTGGTGAGTACTAATATTGCGCAAAGCTCTAAGCGCGCCAGAGAGACAACCTTACGGGGGGAGACTCTCGACTTAGAACTAATGAGGCTAATCGAATTTCTACCATTATTCTGGACATGGAAATATACAACGCCCCCGTAAGCCCTTCTCGCTGGCGTCTGCAAATCCAACGACCGTTATGCTGCTATTTCTATCGACATTTATATGACGCGGTATTTTAATTTCTCTTAGTAAAGGAAGTTCCTCTCTAAAGCGCTGCCACAATCGAACAATGCTGTCAGGCGGGAAGTCATCCCAATCGCATTCAAATAACCAAAGTTGTTTAATCAAAAGCTTAGCGTATAATACCACAGGAGCTACGAAACCCATGACGTCCCATAATCTAGCAACGCATGACAGTATTGTGCGCTTTGTGCATTTCTCTACGGGCGGATTTACCTTAAGGCTAAACACGTCGGACTCTGGTGACCAACACAGACCGAGCACCTTGTGTGTATCGGAATCGTCGAATTCCTTTATCGCCGAAAGACGGTGTGATAGTGGGATTGTATCTAAAACCGTACGCGAATTACTAGTCCACTTCACAAGATCGAATTGACCCGATTTCATGAGCCTTATGACTTCGGCGGTGGTTAGGGTGGCCTCCTCCACGCTATCGACCGAATACACAAAATCATCCATATATAATCCGCTCTCAATTGCCCTCTTAGCTTTAGGATAAGAGGGACCTTCATCGTGAGCGAGCTGTCTCACCGTGCGTAACGCATGAAATGGGCTCGACTTTAAACCAAAACAAACGCGGTTAAATTCAAACACCATTAGAGGTTCCTTTGGGTTGAAGCGATATAAAATGCGTTGGAATCTACGGTCGCATTCACGGACCCCTATGCAAAGAAACATTTGGCGAATATCGGCGGATAGTGCTATACTAAACGAACGAAAATTGACTATTATATTAAATAAACTGCCCTGTAAATTTTGCCCACTATAGAGGATATCGTTAAGCGACAGGTGAGTGCTAGTTTTAGCACTAGCGTCGAGCACTACACGTAATTTAGATGTAAGTTTGTCCTCTCTAATGACTCCGTGGTGTGGTATAAAATACGACGGTGTGTCTTCGTAGTTATCTAATTTCGAAGCCACAAGCGATATGTAACCTTCTCTTATATATTCGTTAATGACGCCGTCGTAAGCTTCCTTTAACTGGGGCGAAAGCGAGCATCCTACGCTCCAAGCTGTAGAAACGCTTTTCCGCCATTTGACGCGAATCGCCGAGAGATAAAACATCTCCTTTAAAGGGTAGCGCTACACTATATCTACCGTCGCGATCACGAACGGTCGTGCGGACGTAAATTTCCTCGCATAACCTGTCATCTGGACTAGCTATAGGTGGGACGTTCACCTCCTCCATCTCCCAAAATTTGCGGACTAACGACTCGAGCGGTTCGACAGCCATACCACAATAAGAGGTTGCCGAAATACTATCTAGGATGGGGGCGGAGCCAAGGATCACATAGCCCAATACGGTTTCCAGTGCGTAAGGCGCGGTATGCGAGGAGTTGCCCCTGACCTTATTGTTTAACAAAAGATAAGGGAAAAGCGATGCCCCAATGAGCATGTCTATGTTTCCAGGAACGGCGTACGTGTCGTCTGCTAGAGGCAAATTTTTAAATTCAATCATTGCCGAGGTGTCAACCGAAACGGTTGGCAACCGTTCAGTGACCCTATCTACTACTAGTGCATTTATATCAAAGTTAACATTACGATCTATCCGAGAATAAAATTTTAAATTTATATATCCCTGTGTCGCTTTACTAGTACCTCCGATGCCTTTAACTACAGGACATGAAAGTGACCTATTTATTACTAAACCTAAGCGCTGACAACATTGTCGTGTTATAAAGCTATTTTGGGCTCCGCTGTCCAGCAGTGCACGGACGCTTTGTTCGTTTCCACGCGAATCCCTAACCAAAATACGCGCCGTACCCAGTAACACGGTCGAAGGAGGTTGTACTCCCATATTTGCCAATGAGCACAGAGCGACATCACCAGGTCGACCGCTAGAATCGTTGACCTTAGTAGGGGTGAATTCCTTATCCGCCTTACTTGACGCCGCTATGTTGCTATTTTCAAAATGTAATAGCGTGTGATGTTTCCTGGCGCACTTGCTACATACGGAACTCGAATTGCATTTTGCAACTAAATGCTTATCGCTTAAGCAGTTCAAACATAGGTTGTTTGTCTTTACTAACTTATAACGTTCGCTTGGTGAATATTTACGAAAAGTCGCACAATTATATAAATTACCGTGTTTATCTTTACATACTATACAAGTATGCTGGAGTGATGTCGGCGTAGCGGTTACGTAAGTTAACGACCCTGCTATTTTAGATGGTTGAGTCTGTCTACGGTCGACGCACCTTTTAATCTCCTGTTTAACGTTCGGAGAGCGCTGCATCACCTTTATTTGATCTCGCACGAACGATGCTAATGAATGAAAGGAAGGCATCTCCGAGCTACGATGCTCCATTTCAAACGCACGCACGGTGTCGGAGTCTAATTTCTTTAATGCTATATGGAGAAACACCACGTCCATAAGGTCATCAAACTTCAAATTCTTAAGTGCAGCCACCGATGCCACAAATTTATCTAGAAACTGCTCTAAGCCGTTGATGTTCGCGGATGATATAGGTTTAAGATCGAATATCTGGTTCAAATATTCGGAAGCTAACATTCTCCTATCTTCATATTTAGTTTTAAGCGTTTCAAATATTAATACGTAATTGTTTGCTGTAGGTGTAAAACCCGAGCAGATCGACTGTGCTCTGCCACTAAGTTTGCTAATTAAGTAATATAATTTTTCAGCGTCCGATAACGATGGGTTGTTGTGTATATTGTTTTGAAAACTACTGAAGAAGAAGGGCCACGTCTTAATATCACCATTGAATACCGGAATATCTATTGGCGGTAACCTAATTGAGTCACGAGGGCGTACCTGTATTTCCGGCTTTGCTTCGCTTTGAGATTGTAGGAGTTTTGCAGTTCTTTTTACGCGACACAACATATCTTCGAATGCCAGCAGCGGTTGGTAGTTAACTATGTATTTCGGGTCGCTTTGTAATTCCAAATGATTAATTTGGTCTAATATTCTTTCGTAATCTATCCGCAAAGGATCTATCGTTTCGATTTCATTCAAAAAGGCTTCCCGCACTGCCTCTATATTAATGTTCTTTATATAATTACTTATATTCTGCACACGCGAAAAGAGTATGTCCCTCTTGGCATAAAGCGTTTTAATTTTGATTTCACTTCCACTAACTGCCATTTTAAATTATTATAATAAAGTTATATTAATCACAATTAATCTCACACGCATAAACGACGTAGGATGAACACTCGGCGTGCCGTATTACGTAATCAGATCGAACACCCGTTGCGGTCGAGTCTACGCGTCGTTTGCTAAACCTAATAATTTTATCAAAATTGTGGGTAAACGTATCAGACGGTTGCTATCACACCGTTTCAATTGTTTAATAAGCTTTAAATTTAACCAAATACGAGCGCTATTAAATGAATAATTCTGTTTGCGAGTACCAAATCAAATTTTTAATTTAAACGAACACTATTTAAGTCTATTCCATAAATTACAGTGCGTTATCTAAACAATTAATTTAAAATTCAACCAGAAAATGGTTGGATAACCACTAAACACCAATCCAGATCCTGCCGAAGTGACCATAAAATGGTGGAGCCACGTGTTTAAGGCTGCCGAAAATCTAGTTCCCCGGTCAAACCTCAAACCTATTACGCGAGATATTAACTAAAGTGGACTGTATTTGCGATTGCTTCTATGCTTATGTAAAAGCGACTACTATAGCATGCGGTACAATGCACTCGCTCTTCCCTAAACTAAAACTATTACTTGCCAAATCGATGAAAGGAATCCTGCCTGATGGGGAGAACACAGAATTGGAGCGGTTAAACAATTATTAAATATTAATCAGGCAGTAAATTAAGGAATGTTGACTCACCGGGGTTCTTCTATCCTTTAGAGCACTATAGCGGCGATTTCCGGAACCTCCTCTGGACAGACACTCTGGGGCCCCAGGGGTGCGTCAGGAGAGAAGCGTTGTAGTTCAACGACGGCTGCGGCGGGAAGAAGCGAGCGCGCGTCGGTCGCGCGTGTCTTATATATCCTCGGGTCCGATGATTACGCGATGTTCTAGAATCGTCTTCTTTCCCCTCCCACCCCATCACCCCGATGTGTCGATAGGAGGGTACGAATGATATCGTTTGGGAAAGGGAATAATGATTCGGCAAGTTCCTACCGTCAAAAATAAAAACGCGATGGTTTTCCGCGCAACCATGATAATACATAACTAGGAATTGACGGCTCCGTGGCGCGGTGGCTTGACTATTAGTCACGGCGCTAAGGGCCATGGGTTCAAATCCCACACGCAACAAAAACTTGTAGTGAATGGCTTACAAGTAACTGATCCGGCTCTGGATGTTTGCCCTTGTACAATTTATCATGAAACTGCCTCCACGATACAGTAAAAAATCGTAGTGCGGGATCTACATTTTAAAGCAGAGAAAAACGTAGAGTAGATAACATTATAAACACGTGTGCTAGCACCACAAATATGTTACGCTCATTCGCCTCATAGGAGTCGTAAAAGGCGACTGTAGAGTTGACTATAGGAAATGTCAGGAAGATTTTAAAGCTACCGATACATAGTGCTGTAACCATCTCGTTTAAGCCAGGAGTAAAATGTCTGGACTTGGTAGTAAGTACATCAAACAAGGCAAATCCTTCCTTCGACGTAAAGGTCCATGTGTAGTAATGGACTTTAATGTGCTGATGATGAAAAATATTGAAATGTTCAAACATTCTACGGTAAATTAAACATATCGGATAAGGATTTAATATTGTAGACTTTTGTTATTAAAAACACTAAAAGTCCAGTGATTAAAAACAGTAGATCATACGTGGCACGCTGCATCTATATTATAATTCTAGTACGAATGGATCAGCTCGACCAGGAAAGAACTACGTTTTCTTGAATACCAGCGTGAAATAGAAGCTCTATGCTGCTGTGTTTCGTATGGTGAGTGTGGCGAACCGGAGACCCTTTTCACTGGAAACAAGGCATTCGTTAAACGAAGATAAGTGTAGTTGTCTATGGGTATCTTTGTACCATCAAGTGGAATGTGTACTCGTTTGTCACCCTTATTCTATAAAAAAGTCTGAAAAGGAGGACTTTTAAAAGTTTGTTGTAGAACGTAAGTGACGAATAAGTCACAGTCCACCTGATGGTAAGTGGCTACTGTGGCGCATGAACACATAAGACAGCTTCCAAAAAAGGCAACAGATGTGTTATCATATACAAGGATAAAGACGTAATGTCTCACAGCCTGAATACTCGCTCTCTATACCCTTCAGACCGGAACACAGTAGTGCACTGGTATTTGCAGGCAGAAAACGTAGAGATATTTTGAAATTTGTACTTATAAATTTCTTATCCTTTAGAATATGTAAATTACATACATTTATATTATTTGGTATTACAATTATTTTATGTTAATTAAAGTATTTCTTTATTTTCAGGTAAGGCATTTTCTTCTATCAAAACGGTTGCCTAGGTAAGCTTATTAATTCTACGACTAAGTATTTATAGTATACACTTTTACTAACTCGATGAAGACCTAAAATACAATGGTTTCAATTTAAGCCTTTTTAGTTTCTTAGCTGTTATAATTATCTGTTTTGTATCATAATCGTAACATTGGAATAACATACTTCGATAAACAATCAATATGATATTTTCTAGAGACTGTGCATCAATTGAGAGGTGCGATGACTATATAGTGCGGGGACCAGTTATTAGTAGTAAAGGTAGTAAAGTAAGTAGTTACTAAATTGTATTTTTTTTAGAAAAAAGGTTACACAAGAGCACACAGTCCATCCGATGGTAAGTACATGCTGTGGAGCCATAGAGAGGCATCTACATTTATCCTCAATCAAGATCACAAATATTGGTGTTCTGTCATCCCCCGAGGACTAAGATGGAATGCTTCTTTTCCAGTAAAAAGGATCTACGGTTCCCTACACCCAGAATTAGAAACACAGCAGCATTAAGCTGCTATTTACGCTAGTATTTATTCTGATAGTAAGTAGTAAATGTTCATACTGTAAGCTGATCTCTTTATGTATGTATTTGAACACGTGCTTATCGTATTAGCCAATATAATACTGCATTGTCTGAGGAAAACAGCCCTTACACCTTTTTGGCCACTAGTAAATTAAAAATTTATGAGAATGTTACGTAAGAATATTGCGTAAATAAATTAAAAATAACTCTGTATGATATATTTATAACTCATATTAGAATCCTTAATAAGAACTTCTTTGTTTTCATATAAGAAAAGAAGAGAAGTTAACATATATCTTATAATAATTGAATGAATGCTATGGCACATACTCAATTACCAATTACACACCCTGTTAATAATAAAAATGCAGATGCACTGTCTCCCATGAGGACTAATTTGGAATTAGTTCCGATTAAACCGATATCCGGTTCTCATCCCTCAATACGTATTATATATATTAAGTTGTTATATAATATACTAGCGATCGGTCCTGGATCCACATGGGTGATTTCCACCATCCGGGTCTAATTGTGAATCTAAATTATCCAGGGGCCTATTCAGACGCAGACCAAAAATTATCAGAATAGGTCCAGCTGTTCAAAGGGAGTTCAGTGCCAAACACATGTATAGCAGAATTGTACAATATAAAAGTTTATTTATTTTACCAGGTCTACCATCCTTTTCCTCTAATAGTTCGTGTGGGTAGATCGAAATAACTTTTTATTTAATACACACTGTACAAAAAGTAATTCAAAAATATGTGGCCTGTTCCACATATAACGCCAAGTGCGTAAATTGCAGTGTTTTGGTTTGAAGAGTATAAGGAGCCAGCACAAGTACACACTGTGAGGCACTCCATCTATGCCGCAGATTCTGTGAATTAAGACTTTGAAAAAAAAAATAGAAGATTTAAAACTATTACACTAGGTAAAGATATCTGGAACTCAGTTTCCAATTACCGGACAGGTGGGGAATTTAATCCGCTGAAATAAAAACGGTCCAACCAGAAGCCATTGTGGGCTTCTATCGAATCGATTCCACTTCTAATTGTCCCATTGATTTTATGCGTTTGAGAGGTACTATGTGAACGGGTGTTTAGACTTCTAGGCTAAGCTACGGTACCTAGTTTTGACTCTGACCTAATGCCAAAATGTGTGTAAAACACAAATTATTGAGAGCCTTAGTATCCCTAGGGCTAAGCGCCAACGGTAAATCAGAAATTGGCACATAACAGTGCGTGCACTGCTTTGTTCTGGTCTGGAGTTCATAAGGAGCCAGTATAATTAGAAATTGCGAGGTATTCCATCTTAGTTCCCAATAGGTGATAACGCATCTGTATCCTTCTTTATTTGAAATCGGTTGTATCTGCTATCAGGTTGATTGTCAGTTAGTTTGTCTCTTTACCTTCGGTTTGAATCCCGGATTGGGACCTTAAAACAATAGTTATTAAGTTTTTACATCCAGAGATTTTCAGAAGCAGCCCAGAGTCAGGCTTCAGAAAGCTGGCGGTATTTCGCCCCCGTGCATCGGAAAGCACGTAAAGCTGTTGGTCTCTCACCGATAGTGTCAGGGTGCCGTCACATTGGACTATATGAGTGAGGGAATAGAGAGTACACCTGTGATTGCGCGTACACTCGGGCACCATATTTCTGTCCTGCACAGATTGCTAGTCTCGTTGAGACTGGCCGCCGTGACCGAAATTCAGTCTGGAGGACATCAAATAAAAAAAAATAGAATACATACAGTTTAAATGAGAGGGATACCGCATCGGAAAATTTGTTTGTTGATTACACTACCGCTACTATTTATGCATACCCTATTTACATTTATTCTACCGAATAATACAGTGCAAACGGTCGTTTTATCCAATTCCGTCCCCCGCACTCAAAGAACCGACATTTTTTTAATTAGCTGCGCCGCTTTCATTGCGATTGGTGTAAAATAAATAGCGATGTCAGCCAAAATTGCAATTTAAACACGTAGACCATAGAGCTCAATTCGCTTCGGAGTCTTAAGTCAGGGGTACTCAACCGTCGAGCCGGGAGTGAGTCGACCAAAGCGCGTGGTGTTTTGAATTTTTAAAAAGATTATTTCGGAGTGAGACCGAGTAATGAAGGGACCGCCATGTTGCAATTACTGTCTACACAAACTATGTCACCGCAACTAAGTTTAAGGTAAACTTGAAGATTTTGTTAAATAATATACCATTAAAAATAAGCCTAGTACCTCTCTTGAAAACATCCTTGAAAGTTATCCGTGCGTGAATAAAAACAATATTCAGGTGATTCGGTAAATAATGGAACACGTAATGTTGTCTCTTTCGGTAGAAGTTCGGGAATGTAATGCTCATAGCAGTAATAGTTTGCTTTGAGGAAAAGCTTTATTTTAAATATGTTAAGTTTTTTTTAACTTTTCGCAACATTAGTCTGTTAGCTGTGGTTGCCTATAACTGGGTGAGCACATTGCATGTTTCTTACAATGCTTGTATTTTGCTTAAGTTTTTGTGTATCATCTTTCGGTGGCCCTTATAAATATATAAATAAATAAAATAAAATAAATAAAAATTATATACGTCATGTGTGACTTGTAATAATTTAGCACATTTAATCGACATCTATAAAAAGGAGGTTTTGTCATCATCATCATCATCATTACGGCCCTTCACAAGTCCACTGCTGAACATTGGCCTCCTCCAAGTAATGCCACAAAGCACGGTCCTGAGCCACCTGCATCCATCGACTTCCTGCATCTCTTACCAAGTCGTCACTCCAACTAGTGTGGGGTCGCCCTACACTACGCCTACCGGTACGAGGTCACCAGAGGAAGCCACTCGAGAACCTTTCTTCCCCATCGGTTATCGGTTCTTCGAGCTATATGGCCGGCCCATTGCCACTTCAGCTTACTAATCCGTTGGGCTATGACGGTCACTCTGGTTTTACTGCGGATATCCTCATTTCTGAGTCTATCACGCAGTGAAACTCCGAGCATAGCCCTCTCCATAACTCGCTGAGCGACTTTGAGCGTCCTCATACGGCCAGCGGTGAAGGACCACGTCTCAGATCCGTAAGTCATCACTGGCAACACGCACTGGTTATACACTTTAGTTTTCAGAGATTGAGGTATAGCTGACGAGAAGATGTGTCGTAATTTCCTGAACGCTGCCCAGCCGAGTTGAATCCGTCGATTGACCTCTCGGTCGAAGTTGGACTTACCTAGTCGGACTATTTTTCCCAGGTAAACGTACTCGTCAACAACTTCGAGCATAGTGCTCCAAACGACTACCGGCATAGGTGTGACATGGACATTAAACATGATTTGTGTTTTGTCCATGTTCGTCTTAAGACCTATCTGTTTGGAGACACCATTGAGGTCATTGATCATAGTGCTAAGGTCCTCCAGCGATTCTGCCATAAGGACTATATCGTCGGCAAATCGAAGGTTCCTTCCTTCCAGTACAGTAGCTTGAAAACGTCTTCCAACGCAGCGGTGAAGAGTTTCGGGGATATAACATCACCCTGTCTTACACCTCTCTGCAGTTGGATAGGTTTCGTACTCTGGTTCTGTAGTCGGATAGCCATCGTAGCCCTACTGTACAAACACTTCAGCACTTCAATATACCGACAGTCAACTAGGCACCGCTGAAGAGACTGTAGCACCGCCCAAATTTCGACGGAATCAAAGGCTTTCTCATAGTCCACATACGCCAGGCAAAGTGGCAGATTGTACTCTTCGGACTTCTGTACAATTTGCCGAAGGGTATGTATGTGGTCTATGGTACTGAAGCCTTTTCGGAAACCGGCTTGTTCGGGAGGCTGGAAGTCGTCGAGTCTGCATGCGAGACGATTCGTAATGACTCTCGAAAACAGCACGTAGACGCGGCTCAGAAGGGAAATCGGTCTGCAGTTCTTCAAGAGAGCGTTGTCGCCTTTCTTAAAGAACAAGACCACCGCACTTCTGCTCCACGCCTCCGGAGTAGTGCCACCATGGAGGACGGAATTGAAGAGCTTCTGAAGGACTTCAAGTACCGGTGTTCCAGCCGCTTTCAGAAACTCTGCTGTAATTCCATCCTCGCCCGGGGCCTTGACGTTTTTAAGGTGGTGGAGAGCCATTCTAATCTCGCTCAGACTGACGTCCGGGATATCATCGGAATAGTGTCAGATAAGACTTGCTCTTGGATCGTTACTCACACTTGCGTGTGGCTCCAACGATGATGTGTACAGCTGCCCATAGAACCTCTCAATCTCACTCAGAATCTCAGGTGTCCCGGAAACGATGTTGCCACACTCAGTCAGCCTCAGCCTTGACAGTTGGCTCTTTCTGGCAGACAGATCTCTGGCAAAGACTTTGGAGCCCTGGTTCCACTCGATCGCTTCTTTAATACGAGCAGTATTAAAGTTGCGTAAGTCTCGCCGCATGCATTTGGAGATCTGTCTGTTCAGTTGCCTGTATGCTGTCAAATCTGTTGACGATTGAAACCTCATCTCCCGTCTAACAGCCATGAGATTAAGAGTGTGATCGGAGAGTTTTTGTGCTCGTCTGCGGCGGGTCTTGCAGAACTTAGCTCCGACCGCATGGACAGTTTCCACGAACTTGTCATTCATATCGTCCACTGCATTGCAATCTTCTAGGAACTGAAAGCGGTTACGTAACTCGAGCTGAAAGGTTTCGGGATTCTGGATTAGAGCACGAGGGGGACGGAGCGTTGACTTCATTAGACGAGACCTCTCCAACTTAACGTTTAGGTTCAGTGTGCCTCTAACCATTCGGTGATCGCTGCCAGTTTTCACCCTTGCGATAACTGAGACATCACTGAACAGTTGGCGTCTGGTTGTCATAATGAAGTCAATCTCATTTTTTGTTGAACTGTCGGGGCTCGACCAGGTCCACTTCCTGTTGGGCCGCTTCTGGAAGAAAGAGTTCATCATAAAGAGTCCCTCTTTCTCCATAAAGTCGGCCAGCTGCTTCCTGCCGCTGCTGCTAACTGCTTGCGGCCCCTTCGGTTCCGTTGCCCTACTCCAAATTTCCCTAATTTCAGCTAACCGCCTTCTCTTGTGCCTAGTTTTGCGTTGAAGTCTCCCATCAACACCGTGTAGTGGGTTTTGGAGGAATGCATGGCTCTGGAAACATCCTCATACATTTCCTCCACCTCCTCATAGGGATGTGCCGAGGTTGGTGCGTATACCTGTATGACCTTCAGCGAATACCGTTTGGTGATTCTGAGTATCAGGTACGCGACCCTCGTCGACACACTCCCAATCTTTACAACGTTGTTGACGAAAGACTTGTGGACGATAAATCCGACACCTCCTTGGGACAGATGGTCGCCCTTCCGGTGGTAGAACAAGTTGCCGGACTCGAGGATTGCTGTATCCTCCCCCCTCTCTTCGGACCTCGGATAATCCAATAATATGCCAGCGCAACTTGTCTACCTCTTCTTCCAGCTCCAGTATCTTCTCGTCAGTCCTCAGTGTGCGTGCGTTATATGTTGCCAGGTCGAGTCGTCGTAGGTGTATATAAAAAATAATTTAATCTAAACGCGATAAAGTCCGTATGTTAAGTTTTTTTAAATGTGTTCTATTCATGTTAATAAAAAAAATCATCAAGTTATCATTTATCATTAATTACATCTCACCAAAAGTATTTTGCTAAACATAGGTTCCACATAGTTTATCTTATTCGGATTCATGACAGTAAAAACTGCAGATTGAATTACCAAAATTGAAACTATAATTACCGGCCTTATATATAGGGCCTCTTCTATTGAAACATCTCGAATGTTTGAGTACATACCTATCCCGACCGACTAGATATAAAAAATTCTAATATGGAATTTTCTAGAAAGATTCCGACTCTAATAGTTCTGCTACTCGATACAAGATAGCGCCAGTGGTAGCTCGCCATGCACCAGGCGTTAATTATGGCGCGCAACAGTAATAATATTTGCCATAGTTGCTACGTTTGACAGACGGGTTGGCAATTCGCAGATTTTTTAAATTAGTTTTTTTTAGAAATACGTTGCCGCTTATTCTAATTCTCATCCGTTTGTGCCTCTTGCGACACCCACAGGACGGTACAGGGTTGTAGATTATATTATGATATCACTACACGGCGATAGTAAATATGAGTACGCCTAAATGTGCTGCAGAAATCGACCCCTTGAAAGTTATATTAGAGAATCGGTCTAATGGAAGACTGAATGAGATGTTGAATTTTTTGTTCAAATTTAAAGTTGAAGGTCGTACTATTCTCGAAGTATAGCCTTTTTAATGAAATAATAATTATTTCAATTATTTCACAATTGGCAAAAATATTGCGTAATTTAAATAAAAATACAATGGAATTGATAACCATTTTTGAAGTTGGTTAAAATAGCTAAAATAATGGGAGTCGGTACATCACATTGCAATTTTCAAATGATTAAAGGAACCTAAAGATAATAGTCGTTTTAAACAAGGATATTTCACATGATTTTCGACCTTTTATCAAAGGAACCCTCCCCTAATTTGGAAAACAATACCGAATCATCCCTTTATTAGTATTCTCATAACATTGAAACGGGCTAAGCGTACAGCCCCAAGATAACCGAAATTAAAACCCTCCCTTCAAAGACGTTACACAGAAACGCGGTCAAATTAAAAACAACAGATTTAATTTCCTCAGTTTAATCAAATTTACATCTATGTTCGCCACGTTTTCACCCTTATCCTTTTGTGTTAAAGGCTTTATTAGTTTAAATCGAGTGGCGTAAGTTTTAGAACCCTCGTCACCTGTTGCTCCTTCCTAACTGTTATGGGTCTATAAAAAGTCTACAATTCTAGGTAATGTCGGTCTTCGCGAGACTCTCATGAATTTAAAGCGTCCTCTTAGACCATCAGGGACATTGGATTTAATAGTTGATGTGATTAGTACATATAATTATTTTTATAAAACTTAGTAAGTCACCAATGAAAAAAACACGCGCTTTGTATAATGGTAATTAGATACTTTGTCTCATATCTCATAGACAATGAGGGTATTCACAAACTTTTCAACCACCAGGGCGACGCCAATTAGGAATGAGTATGAGTAAAAATGTCAATAGGAGTCATTTTGCTTAATAAATATAGAATTTATTAGTAACTTGACTACAACGCCAC
Source organism: Parnassius apollo (assembly GCA_907164705.1). Lineage (NCBI taxonomy): Eukaryota > Metazoa > Arthropoda > Insecta > Lepidoptera > Papilionidae > Parnassius > Parnassius apollo. Next base: position 5,639,303 of record CAJQZP010001616.1, on the reverse strand, counting down.
CTATCGGATTCTAGTATAGCTACGAATTATTGTTTTGGTAAAACTAATATATTGTATGAATACGACCTTAATCGGTCAAGTCGTTCAGAAGTTACACCATCAGAACCGTCGCACCATTGATTAAAAAAACAAGCGATCCACTCCGGCTTCGCACGTGTGAGTACTGTTTTGGGACAACAGCGCCACCTACCAGGTGTATCTATCATCATCATCATCATCATCATTACAGCCCTTCACAAGTCCACTGTTGAACATAGGCCTCCCCCAAGTAATGCCACAAAGCACGGTCCTGAGCCACCTGCATCCATCGACTTCCTGCATGTCTTACCAGGTCGTCACTCCATCTAGTGGGGGGTCGCCCTACACTACGCCTACCGGTACGAGGCTGCCACTCGAGAACCTTTCTTCCCCATCGGTTATCGGTTCTTCGAGCTATATGGCCGGCCCATTGCCACTTCAGCTTACTAATCCGTTGGGCTATGTCGGTCACTCTGGTTTTACTGCGGATATCCTCATTTCTGAGTCTATCACGTAGAGAAACTCCGAGCATAGCCCTCTCCATAGCTCGCTGAGCGACCTTGAGCGTCCTCATACGGCCAGCAGTGAAGGACCACGTCTCTGATCCGTAAGTCATCACTGGCAACACGCACTGGTTGTACACTTTAGTTTTCAGAGATTGAGGTATACCTGACGAGAAGATGTGTCGTAATTTCCCGAACACTGCCCAGCCGAGTTGAATCCGTCGATTGACCTCTCGGTCGAAGTTGGACTTACCTAGTCGGACTATTTGTCCCAGGTAAACGTATTCGTCAACAACTTCGAGCATAGTGCTCCCGACAACTACCGGCATAGGTGTGACATGGACATTGAACATGATCTTTGTTTTGTCCATGTTCATCTTAAGACCTATCCGTTGGGAGGCACTATTGAGGTCATTGAGCATAGTGCTTAAGTCCTCCAGCGATTCTGCCATAAGGACTATATCGTCGGCAAATCGAAGGTGAGTGATGTACTCGCCATTGATGTCAATACCGTATCCTTTCCAGTCCAGTAGCTTGAAAACGTCTTCCAATGCAGCGGTGAAGAGTTTCGGGGATATAACGTCACCCTGTCTTACACCTCTCTGCAGTTGGATAGGTTTCGAGCTCTGGTTCTGTACTCGGATAGCCATCGTAGCCCTACTGTACAAACACTTCAGCACTTCGATATACCGACAGTCAACTTGGCACCGCTGAAGGGACTGTAGCACCGCCCAAATTTCGACGGAATCAAAGGCTTTCTCATAGTCCACATACGCCAGGCAAAGTGGCAGATTGTACTCTTCAGTCTTCTGTACAATCTGCCGCAGGGTATGTATGTGGTCTATGGTACTGAAGCCTTTTCGGAAACCGGCTTGTTCGGGAGGCTGGAAGTCGTCAAGTCTGCGTGCGAGACGATTCGTAATGACTCTCGAAAACAGCACGTAGACGCGGCTCAGAAGGGAAATCGGTCTGTAGTTCTTTAAGAGAGCGTTGTCGCCTTTCTTAAAGAACAAGACCACCGCACTTCTGCTCCACGCCTCTGGAGTAGTGCCACCATGGAGGACGGAATTGAAGAGCTTCTGAAGGACTTCAAGTACCGGTGTTCCACCCGCTTTCAGAAGCTCCGCTGTAATTCCATCCTCGCCTGGGGCCTTGCCGTTTTTAAGGTGCTGGAGAGCCATTCTAATCTCGCTTAGACTGACGTCCGGGATATCATCGGAATAGTGTCGGATAAGACTTGCTCTTGGATCGTTACTCACACTTGCGTGTGGCTCCAACGATGATGTGTAAAGCTGCCCATAGAACCTCTCAATCTCACTCAAAATCTCAGGTGTCCCGGAAACGATGTTGCCACACTCAGTCTTCAGCCTTGACAGTTGGCTCTTTCTGGCAGACAGATCTCTGGCAAGGACTTTGGAGCCCTTGCCAGACTTTGTATCTATAGCTAACAATTATCCAGGTGACTCCATAAGTACCTCATGAAATTTTATCCAAATCTGCTGAGCCGTTTAGAAGAAAAAGAATTCCGAATACACGTAAACCGGAATATTTACATAGGTCGGGGAAAAAGTATCTTAGTATTTTGTTAGTATAAAATTGAAGAAAATCTCTTTGGTTGTACTGTTTGTATTTGACTGGTTTTAATACGCATTAGACATTAAGAAAAATAAAAACGAACAGTAAAAAACACTTTCGTGGCATTATTCAATTGTTTTTCTGTCCGCCAAAATTAGTGAATATAACGAAGAAATTCGATACATTCTCAAGTTATATTATAATAAAAAAAAATTAACAAAAAAATTAAACCGCCGAAAAAACTGAAAAGCAAAAAATAATAAACCTTTACCTTAACCTTTTTTTTTAAATAACAAAAATTTTTTCGGCGGTTTAATTTTTTTGTTAAAAAGTTTTTATTTTATAATTTTTATGGCCATATTATACTTTTAAAATAGCTACTTAGCTTAATTTAGCTATTAACTGTTATGATATAATTCTTCTTTAACTATTATTTGTTTATAACTGTCAAAGATCAGGCATATTTGGCACTGAGTAGAATAAAAACACATGAGGGTATGGCTTTATCAGATCTAGAGCCAAATAAGGTATCACACAAACCTCACGATGAACAAGCATGAGCGGAAATGCAGAGACTGAGAGACAGACAGGTTTACACACAAGATACTGACAGGTCTAAATCTCATTTATCGTGAGTTTTTTTTTGTAATGTAATGTAATTATTATGTAATGTTGTAATACACAACTCCGCGTTATAATCTGTGAGTAAATAGTAAATCACATAATTTTCCCACCCTTAAGTCAAAGTCAAAGTCAAAGTCAAAATCTTTATTTGCAGAATAAAATGTTTAGATAATACAGGTATTTAGTATAAGAGTAAGTCTCAATAATATTCTACCGGGAGTTGTACCGGTGTGCAAATATATCTTAAAATAATCGAATTTAATTGTACATATGTCAAAAAATTAAATAAATTATTTAATATATTAAATACTATTGCAATTAATTAAAATATTCCTTAAGACTATAATAACACTTGTCAAGAAGCCATTTATTAATCTCAATTTTGAATTTATTCAAAGGCATTTCTTTTAAGTTATTGGGCAATTTATTATATATTTTAATAGCCATTATAGGAGCACTATTTGCATAAAATCTAGAGCTGCATTTAGGATGAAATAATCTGTTTTTATGCCTTGTTTGCCTTTCGAGAGATTCAGCGTGGGTTTTGAAGTAGTTCGGGTGTCGCTTTACAAAAATACATGTTTCTCGAATATACGGAACGTATCTTTTTGAACAAAGGCTTGCAGCTATCAAGAAACCACGCACCATATATCGCTCGCACACATTTCTTTTGTAATTTAAACGCTCTAATCATATCAACAGAATTTCCCCACAAAGGCAGAGCATATAATAATACTGACGACACAACCGTGATAAGCAGCTAGGGCTGCTTTTTGTGATATTGTTTTTCTCAATCTTTTTTAAAGCATATATAAACCGTACGGTAAAAATTGTTGTCCAATTTCGTAGTGTACCATATCCAATAAAAAAAGAATTATCATAATCGGACTAGTCTTTAATAAATAACCCCTGTTTTGCCACCCTTAGGGTAATAATTTTTTTTCCAAATTTATATGTGACCTTATTTCGAGGTATACTCCATCCGTTAAAAAAAGAATTATCAAAGTCTTAAATTTGTATATAAATACGAAGAAACTTTTCCCCGACTTAATACGAGTATATAATCTTTCTATACATTTTTCTTCTATATCTAAACGGCTGGACCGAGATTCAAAAATTTACTTGGTAGGTGGCGCTGTTGTCGAGATCCAAAAATCACCAGTGTGATGCTAGGCGGAGCGGTAGTTTAATACATAAAGCTAGAAATAATCGACATTTTCGCGCGATTTTGTTTTGTATTTTATGTTTGTTGTGGTAATGATAAAAATTGTACATGTCGCATGTTTTCAATCAAAAACCTAGGCTTTTGATAAAGAACCGGTGGAAGACAATGTTATTACTTAATCTTATAATTAATCTGAAAAAAATCTTCTTTTTATCAGAAACCTGAATTTGTTTAGGTTTATGATAATTTAAGTTAGGGTAGGTTGATTTTATCATAAAACTATATCACTAGGTTTTTGATCAAGAATTTACCATAAACCTGCGACATAAATATATGCGTCTGCAAAATTTGCTATGTATAGTTTTATAGTTTATGGTAATACATGTGTAAAATTTTTTCATGTTAAAATTAAATTAAAATATATATAACATGAACATATATTTTTCTTTTTGCGTAATATCTTAAATTAACTGTTTTTCTTTGTTTGATGGAACCTTATTAAAACTATAGTTTTAGTTTGATTACTAACTTTTTTCCAAAATTGCATCTAAAAGAATTTATCAGGTTAAGACTAAATTCAGTAGTTTTTCAGACGCAGTCTTCAGCAAATAACTTCCACGAGTTTCACAAATAAGTCTCTTTTCAATTTAGGTTTCTATCTAAGTTGCAGAGTCTTTAAGCTACTTTCAGATTTGTTTTATGAAAATCCTGGATTCTTTAAAAAATCCGGCATGTTTTTATATACACTTTTAAGACGATTTAAAGTTTATGTTAGATATTTTCCAACTTTACTAGTACTACCATCTCATTAGCTTTATTTTATCAGTAACTATCACCCCTAGCTTCGCCTGAGTGGAATCTATTACTGTAATGTTATTTACATTAAAGATAATGGAAGAATATTTATTTCATCAAATTTGTCAAAAACAATCTCTAGGTTTTTCGTATAAAATATAGCCTGGATCACTCCTAGTCAGGTTCGTGAAGTTTCATTACAATCCTTCAGCCATTCCGTTCCAGACAGACAGAATAAAAACAAATGGTCATTCATGTTTTAATGACATTTAAATAACCTGAGCTTAATATAAGGCAGTTATTCCGGATATATATTACAGACAGATTACAGACATTATATATATATATATATATATATATATATATATATATATATATATATATATATATATATATATATATATATAAGTGGAAGGAGCTGGTACTGGGAAGCCCCAGCCCAGAGATGGGAACAGTACCTTGTAAATTTGCGGCTTTTTCAACTTACTTTGACGAATGCGCGTCTCACTCGCTAAGGAGGGTAATTCTGTAGCGAGTGTGAGCGAGGAATTGCAAACGGCGCCTGTGCAAGCATCCGAGCGCGTGAATGAGTCAAAAATCGATCATAAGATGGTACGCGCGGGCTCTGAGGAAGAGCAACAGGGCCGAGTTGAGATGACTGGATCGCCTGAGCATCAGTGTAGCCCGGTGTATTACGGTAATAATATTATCAATCAGGCTGAAACTGATATTAAAAATGGAAAAATTGTGTCTTTCTCGGATAAAGTAAGGTAAGATGGCGAATGGTAAGAGCCTGAAAAAAACGAGGGGTGGGTTTTGTACCAAAAACGTAGGCTTAGAACCGCTTTACTAGTCAAAGAGGTTGTGCCATCTGAGTCAACTAGTCAAAAGTTTAGAGCAGCGGATATAAAGGTGCCTCTGTTTATCTCGAATGTTGCCAAGAAGGTATCACATAACATAAACACTCACGCCTGTCACCCAGAGGGGTAGGCAGAGACTACAGACTTCCATTTAGCACGATCCTGACATACCTTTCTCGCCTCTTCCACATCCATATACCTACGCATACATGCTCGTCGGTTAAGGGTACTCTTAATTTGACCGATTTTTAGTATATCGCCAATTTGATCGACAAACTTCCGCCTAGGACGTCCCTTTCCGACTCTTCCATTCACTTCTGCAACATATATTTGCTTTGTCAGTCTTTCCGCATTCATTCTTTCTACATGACCAAACCACCGAAGCATTCCTTTCTTAATCCTGGTCACCGCATCATCTTGCAAACCACACTCTTCTTTTATCACACAGTTTCTCACCCTGTAACTCAGATTCAGCCCTAACATACTCCTTAGCGACCGCATTTCTACTCCATTTATTCTACTCTCGTGCTTCTTCTGCCACACCCAACTTTCACTACCATACGTTAAAGTAGGGACTAATACAGCACTGTGAATTGCCATAGGTGCCTTTTTTTGACACATTCTGACTTTTCACAATAGAGTGTAGAGCCCCATTTACTTTATTTCCTGCATTCACTCGTCGTTCAATATCCTTATCATATCTCCCATCCCTGCTGAATACACATCCCAAATATACGAACTCATCCACTTGCTCAATTAACTCTCCTTCTATTCTTATTTCACATACCGTTTTGCTTTCATCTCTTTCAAAAACCATCACTTTCGTCTTACTTGCGTTCACTTTCATTCCCCTTTCTTTTAATGACCTGTTCATTAATGTAACCATCATTTGCAACTCGGCCGCCGACGACGCAAGTATGACTTGATCATCGGCGTACAAAAGGCATTTGATGGTTAACTCACCCATTCTTAACCCGCAATCTTCAACTTTCAAATTTTCCAAACAGCTGTCCATAAATAGGTTGAACAGCCACGGGGAAGCTACATAGCCCTGTCTGACACCTTTATGGATGCCAAACCAGTCCGAGTAGACCCCGTTGATTCTAATACAAGCACTCGAGTCCCTATACAGAGACTTTAATGCCTGTATCAAACCAGCGCTCAACCTAAATGCGTTCAGCGTTTGCCATAACACATCCCTGTCCACTCTGTCATAAGCCTTTTCAAAGTCCATGAACACACAAAAAATTTTTTGGTTTTTCGCAAAAAACTTCTCCGCGATCATGCGCATGGAAAAGACTTGATCTGTACACCCCATTCCCTTTCTAAATCCCGCTTGCACATCCCAAATTTTTTTCATCAGTTTCTTTCATAACTCTTTCAATTAGTACCTTAGCATACAGTTTTCCCACAATGCTAAGAAGGCTGATACCACGGTAGTTTTTACAGTCCTGCTGTGACCCTTTTCCCTTATATATTGGGACTATTACGGCTTTGCACCAGTCTCCCGGTACCCGCTTTAGTTCCCAACATAAATTAAACAAGGTGTACAGCAGGCCTGCCACCACGTCCTCTCCAGCCCTTAGCATTTCGAGTGAAACTCTATCATATCCGGCTGCCTTACCTACTTTCATGCTTTTCATTGCTTTCATTATTTCATCTATACTTATCTCCCTATCTCTTTCATCTTCTTTCGGAATTTCTATTTCATTTAGTTCACACTTCTCCTCACTCATAAATTCGCTTTTAAAATATTCCTTCCATCTCTTTAGACTCAACACTTCATCATTCAGGATACAGCCATTCTCGTCTCGTATCGCATTCAATCTAGGCTGTTTTGAAAGTCCCCTAGTATTTCTTACGAGTTTCCAGAACATTTTAATATTTGCCAGGAATTTATCCGATATTCTTCTATCATTCTTATCCGTTCTTTCTTGCTTTTTCCTTTCAACTAATTCTTTTACTCTCTTATTTAAACGTTTAAACTCTGCCTTTTTTCTTTCATTCTCATCATTCTTACCGCCAGAATTACCAGCTTTGGTTGCTAATAAATCTAGCCATGCTCTCTTCTTTGCTTCAACTTCCATACGTACCTCATCATCCTACCATAACGTATTGTCTTTCCTTTCATTCGTTCTCTTACTAACACCACATACTTCGGTAGCTGCATCCACTAAACCTTTCTTAACATTATCCCACACATTCTCCAAGTCTAACTCATTCACACACAACTCATCCAAATTACTTATATTTTCTCTCAGTCTGCATTTGTACTTGTCTTTCAGATCTTCATCTTGTAACCTCTCAATTCTTATACGCTGTAACGCAGTGGTAGACACAGATGTCCTATGCCGCCAACGTCTGAATAAACCCCTAATTCGGCATAAGACCAGGTAGTGGTCCGTCCCTACGTTGGACCCCCGGTAAACTCTTGTATCCACCACTGCGCTCCTCATTCTTTCATCCACAGTTATGAAATCTATCATGCTTCTATCGTCACCTCTTTCCCAAGTATACATGTGAATCTTCTTATGACGAAAGAAAGTGTTCGTCACAAAAAGATTCTTTTCCATACATACGGTGACGAAGCTTTTACCATTCTCATTTATACTTTCATCACCAAACGTTCCCAATATCCTTTCATAACCAAGCCTTCTCACCCCAACCCTTCCATTAAAATCTCCTAGCATAATAATATTTTCATTTCCCTTACACTTCATTAACACCATCCGTACCATTTCCCAAAACTGCTCCCGGATATAAGTGGGCTTAGACATGTCTGGGGCGTAGACCCCTAACACAAACAACTTCTTTAAGCCCACTTTCATTCGTATCCATAGCAGTCTTGGTCTTACACATTCATACTCTTTCACACATTGGCCCATTCTTTCTGAAAAGATGATACCTACTCCCTGGCATGCCCGCTCGATCTCGTCTACACCAGACCAGTATGCGGTATACATGCCATGTGCAGTGACATCCTTCCCCTTCCTTTTCGTGTCATTTACACATAATACATCTATTCCTCTATCATACATCATGTCGCATACTTCATCCATTTTATCATTCATTGCCCCACATACATTCAACGTAGCCAGACGGGCCTCTGCAATCCACTTTTCGCCTCTCTGGGAGACAGAACGTGACGGGTGGCGAACCTCGTCGCTGGTTTTCCTCCCGGAGATTCTTCGCACCCCTGCCCCATTAAAGGGGCGCCGGGAACTCGGGGCCATTTCTTTTACTTTTTGCCTCATTTACGCCGCTACCACACGGCGAGTAGCCGAGTCTGTTCTTTCGGCTTTGTCGCTCTTTTAGCACCACCCGGGGGAAACGTGTAGGGTGGGCCTAGGATTAGGTGGTCGAAGCCTACGGACGCGAGCGACTTACCCCAAGGAGGTATCAGGGCAGGATATTATTGATTATGTGTATAACAAAACGCATGAAAAGGTTTCACTGGTGAAAATCAATAAGAAACGGCAAAAAAGGGTATGATGCCTATAAGTTCTTGGTATCCTAGCATAAAATTGAGACATTCCTAGATGATAAACTGTGGCCATCAGGCATAACGTTTCGTCGTTTTGTGAATTTTTACGATACACAAAAAGGTAAAATCAATAATAAGGAACAAAATAAACAGGACAGTTGAACATACTGAATAATAAATACGTGCTACATATTATAGTACATACATTTTGAAACAAATAAATAATTTAGATAATAAATTAATGTATTGAATATACTAAATACATTTCAATTAAAATACCAAATAAATAATTAATTAATATTGATAAAAATGAATACATATATGGATAATCTTAATAAAATTATAAGTTTCAACTGTAAATCGATCAAGAGGTCAGCGGAAGGTGTAAGAGAGTTGTGCCGGTCAGCCGACGTGTTGTGCCTCCAGGAAACGTGGATTCTTCCACATGATTTATCATTTCTCAGCACGATCAGTAAAGAATTTGGGTCCACATGCACATCTGCGTTGGACATGGAGGGAGGCCTCGTGAGCAGGAGGCCTTATGGTGGAGTTGCAATATTGTGGCGTAAAAATGTGTTTGAATCAGTGTCAGTGATAGAGTGTGACAACGTGCGAATCTGTGCCATAAAAGTAAGTGTGAGTAGTAGATCTGTAGTTATGTTTAGTGTATATATGCCCACAAACTCTTATGAAAACTTACCTGAGTTTTGTACGTGTCTCGGTTCGATCCGATCGATAATAGAAATAGAGGAAAATAAGGGAATTGAAGCTTTTTATATACTAGGGGACTGCTCATCCTAGGGAATTATTTTATAATGAAATGCTAGATTTTTGTAATGAAGAGAGCTGTATTTGTGTGGACGCAAGTATGTGTGATAAAATACATTTACTTTTCATAGTGAGGCTCATGGTTGTAACAGGTGGCTGGACCACTGCATAGTCACTCATTCTGCCCGTTAAACAGTTGTAAGCGTGTCTGTTAATTATGATGTATTTTGGCCAGACCACTACCCACTTGTGGTGGAATGTAATATAAATAAACTTAAGCCTAAGGTTGTGGAGCAGGTAATGGGGAAACCTGTGAACCGTGTTACTTGGGGCAACAGGACTCCACAACAGATAAAACTGTATCACGATTTTTGTCACACAAACTTGAGAATTATAGATCTTCCAGAGGAACTCAGAGACTGTTGTGTTAAATTTTTTAGTAACAAGGAACATCACGCTGTACTTTATAATATGTACGGTAATATTATAAATGTACTATCACTGGCAGCAATTAATGCATATAGGGATAAATGTAAATGTAGAAAAAAGGGAGGTTACGTGACGGGGTGGAATAAGCACGTCGCGGGCCCACATCGGGAGGCGCGGCTAAAATTTGAAGAGTGGGTGATGGCTGAGCAGCCGTCCAGGGGTCGCGTATTTGAAGAGATGTCAGAATCTAGAAAGCATTTTAAAGCCAAATTATAATGGTGTAAAAACAGACAAGAACAGCTAAAGATGGATATTATTGCAACAAATCACTCTTCTAAAGACTTTAAAAACTTCTGGAACAACACAACCAAAATGAATGTTAAGCCGACTTTTCCAGTGAGTGTTGGGGGTGCTTATGATCACAAGAATATTGCGGATGCATTTAGATGCAATTTTACTGTAAGGTCACCCTTAAATGTCGTTTCAGGTTTGAATTTGAGCGAAGCTGAGACTATCATGACAGAACGAAATGAAAAGATACCTGCAAAAAAAATAGAAAAGATAATTAAAAAGATGCTAAGAGGAAAATCGCCTGGTTATGATGGTCTCAGCATCGAACGCTTCAGATATGGTGGGGTGCATCTTCCGCGAGTCCTTTCACTGTTTTACAGCCTGTGTTTGGGTCACTCTTACTTGCCCGAGCCGCTGATGAGGACTATTGTAGTACCCGTTGTTAAAAATAAAACTGGGGACACATCCGACATGGATAATTACCGACCTATCTCGCTTGCAACCACTGCAGCCAAGGTGTTTGACAGTGTGTTTGCACAATTTGGGTTTAAACCGAATGTATCGACGGAGAGCGCCATTTACTGTCTGAAACACACTGTCAAATAATACACCGTAAGGCGGACGCCGATGTACGCGTGTTTCCTCGACTTATCGAAAGCTTTTGATCTGGTCTCATACGACATGCTGTGGGGCAAGTTGAGGGACGCGGGTGTGCCGGCGGAGTACACGGCTCTACTAAGATAATGGTATGCTAACCAGCGTAACCAGGTGAGGTGGGTTGGAGCTCTGTCAAAAGAATACAGGCTGGAATGCGGTGTAAGGCAGGGTGGCTTAAGCTCTCCACTCTTGTTCAACCTGTATGTAAACCAACTGATTGAACGACTTAGCAGCACACATGTTGGCTGCTACATCGATGACATATGTGTCAACAACATAAGCTATGCTGACGAAATGGTGCTGCTCAGTCCTTCTATAGAAGGCTGAGGAAACTGCTTTCTATCTGCGAGACATATGCGGAGGAACATGGCTTAAAATACAACTCAAAAAAGAGTGAAATATTAGTTTTTAAGGCACCGTAACGGAAGCCACGACATTTGCCATCCGTATGTCTCGATGGTGTACCTCTGAAAGTCGTACAAAGGTTCAAATATCTCGGTCATATAGTTACGAGCGACCTAGGAGATGATGAGGATATTGAACGGGAGCGCAGAGCGTTGTCGGTAAGGGGCAATATGCTTGCCCGCAGATTCGCCCGGTGCACTGCAGACGTGAAAGTAATTTTATTTAAAGCGTTCTGTCAGTCTTTCTATACCGGTGGTCTGTGGGTGACTTATACGCGCCGGACCTACAGCGCCCTGCGTGTTCAATATTACAACGCCGGATGTTGCCGTGGCTAATGACTTTTTCCCCATAATGCGTAGCAAAGCAGCGTCCCTCCTGCAGCGCTTACGTACCAGCACCAACGGCATCCTAAGGGTAATTGCTGCCAGGCCCGACTGCCCCATACTGCATCACTGTATGACGGTAGCTATTGGGCAAAAAAAAAATTTGTACATAATTCACATTAACTAACAATACTAACTTAGAAGTTAAGGAAAATTGTTACTAACATACTAACAATCTATGGATGTTCCTTACGTCTGAAATAAACACTTATTATTATTATTATATATAAAAAATATCCTAATATATATAAATTACGTGTCACGTTGTTTGTCCGCGATGGAATCCCAAACTACTAAACCGATTTTAATCAAATTTGCACACCGTGTGCAGTTTGGTCCAACTTGAGAGATAGGATAGTTTTATGCCCATGAGTGACCCACAATTTATTTTAATAGGACATGACAAAGGGTCGTCGAAAAGGGCAGAACAACGTCTGCCTGGCAAGCTATATATATATATATACAATATGTAACGTAATTAACGCACACCCTCAGACACCCCAATTAGTATATTATGTTATAATCATAATACATACACTGAATCTTTAGTTAAACATTTTTATGCACTGATTATTTATCAAATTAGTTATACTAATTCCGGAAGAATTTTGTGGTCACAGTACAAATCCACGAATGCAGACTTTAACGTGCTTGAAATATAGTTTATTTTTCTTTATTTTTATTGAATGGCAGAATTAGTAATACAAAATTCAGAAGAATGAAGAATACAAATAAAACTGCACTCTTAAAAGTTTTATTGCCTTAAGTTACGGTCCATTTCAGTTTGTTTTGACTGTACAGATTTAGTGTGACTGTAATTTACGTAGTTTTAATTATTTTTGGGATAAAAAATCACCTATATTAAAAATGATAAGAATCGATTCAGTAAACGATTCTGAACAACTACTTTCTCAAAGTGCGTTAATTATGTTACATGTTGTATATATATATAAAAGTGAAGTTACAAACTATATACGTCCCACTACAGGGCACAGGCCTCCCCTCATTTCTGAGAGGGTTTTAGGGCAAGGAAGTGTCCGTCGCGCTGCCCCAATGCGTGTTGGCGAACTTCACATGTCTTCGAAACAATTTTTTTTAATTCCTCAGACATGCGGGTTTCCTCACGATGTTTTCCTTCACCGCCGGGCACGTGGTAAATCAGCACTTAAAATTGCAATTAACAATTTCATTGGTGTCGGCGGCGATCACCAGAAGAAATTGTTGGAAAACAATGAAAAAAACAGTAATAAAACACCCGAATTCAGCTTGAGGAGTGTCGAGAAAAAAGTTTGTGACCGCTTTCTTAAAACATGTTACGGATGAAGCCGTTCTTATAGAAGTTGGAAGGTCATTCCAAAGCCTCACCGTTCAAACTTCGAAAGAGTACACATAAAATCAGATCATAATACAGTAATAATACTTTAATTTTATATAATGGATCATCAAATATTAATATTAGCAATATAATACTTTCGACTGTTTTGATTTAATAAACATTTAAGACTATGACACCGCTAACGAAAGTGAAATTTTGATATAGGTAATTTCATGTCTTTATAAAAACACGATTGCATAATTTTGATTCGATCATACTATTATTTGCGAAGACACCTCTAAAATATCACTATAGTTGAAATTACAACGAAATTACTTAATCTATATGCTTGGTAATCACTCATATATATTCATAACATCAATATTCATAATTTACTAGCTCATTATTTTGTTTACTTAAATTCATAATTTTTAAAAAATATTTTAAGATTCGTCGTAGGCGCTACGCAATTTTAGACCTTATGATGGCGTTTTTTTAAGTTTTTATAGAAATTATGTATTAACTCGGATCAGTATGGTAATAGCCCGGAGCCACTTTTTCGATGTGTCGTCTTAAATGAAGAAACGCGATACACTGTGAGAGAACCTTTTAGCTAGACACGAGACATTCCATCTTAGTCCTCAAGGGTGACAACGCATTTTGATTTTTAATCGAGGATAAATGCAGATGTCTATGGGCCACATCATCCGCTTACCTTCAGGTGGACTGTGTGCCCGTTTGTCACCTACCTATATCTATAAAAAAATATCTCGTTTGGATCAGGTTTTAAAAACAGGGAAAGAGCACTGCATATGTATGACGATCACAATATTTAAATATACTTCTTTACAATTGACAGCCGAAGATTTGGCAATAAAGCAGGCTAAGCCATGCCGCCAGCAAATATTACATACAAATACATATTCAATTCTGATCAAAATTCAATAGTCAGGACATGTTAGTACCACTCTGTTTTGTATTTTAATCACATTAGTTGATATTAGAGTGGAAATAAAAATACTAAGGGGACCTACGGAAATACTTCGCGCCTAAGATCGAGATATTTTCTGCCTTTTTACTTGAAGAATTGCCTTTACAATAAGTATACTGCTTATATGTTTCTCTCCCTCTTTCCTTCTCCCTCTCTCTCTTCGCTGTTCTGTGGGAAGTCAGAATGTGCCAATTTACAAATTCTTTAATATTATGTAGTGAGAGTTGGGTGCGAGGTGTAACAGTAAGTTCATTTGTTATTCAGTTTTAGGTATATAAAAAATTTAAAACATAACTTTCCCGTCTTTAATTACACCTTCATTTAAATTATACTTTGTAAATGTTTTAACCACTATGATTGACTATTTATCTTTTTTTTTTCAGTTTCATAACATCAATTATTAAATGGTTGTTTATTTTATCAAGCATTTCAGTATATACAAGTAGCATTTTGTAATTTGTGGTGAAGTTACAACGCTCAATTTATATAACAAAAATTATAATAAATAACTTAACTAAAATAATAATTAAAATTTTAATATTAACGATTAAAACTAATTATATACAATATAAAATAAGAAACTATAATACAGAAAATCTAAAACTAAAAATTTAAATCGTCAAAAAGACCTGCTCCCCGTAGTATAGTGCCAAGAACGCTGGCTGCGTTTCCTCGCTGAATAGCTATACTTAGCCTTTGAGCGAGGAAAGAACCAGCCCTCTTATCACCAGCAGCGACGACCAGTCGTGGATACAGTTCCTTTAGAAACTTCATTGCACGTGGACCCCACTGACCGATAGTCTCTACAGAAAATGGCACAAATATGTAGTCATTTCTCAAAGACTCATATTTGCGCCATTAACTAAATTCGGCTGCCTCTGATGCCGCCCGGGTTCTAAAAGAGGTACCCTTGAGATGAGAGGCCGCCAAAGTGTCAACGCAAGTAGCATCCCACACTAGGGCTTCACCTCTCTCCCAAGGGACCAAAGTCATACCGTCGTTTTATCTTTAATTTTAAAAATGAAGAGAGTTTCGTAAATTTCTTTCAACCGTCTTGCATAGGAGACCTAACGAGGTGTCAAACTAGTTGCAAAGGTAGGTAAAATGATAATGGTTTCTCGATACTGAGTTCCAAGACTTTTCTTCAAAATCGATTATCCGTATTTATTGCAATAAATAGCCATCTGTCTGTCGGTCCATCCGATTAAAATGTGGGTGTCTTCAAGACAAGAGTGAATAGGCTTTAGTTAATCAGTGCGCTTTAACATTTTCTGGTTTATCACCACTTATTTATTTTTATATACTTGTATGTATTAGATATTTCCATCAAACCAATTCTTCTCGTTTGTGTGTATTAGTTCTGAAACTTCTTACTTTTATGACTTTTACTTACGCTTTTCTTTTTAAAAACGTTGCTTACACACTGGTAGTTTCTCCTGCATCACGCAGGCAGTTAACACACATAAACTGTACATGAACAAATATCTAGATATCTAACAATTATTTGTAAACTATACGTAAACTTGTTCCTTGCGAGATTAGAGCTTCAGCGCTTAATGATAAGCCACTGTACCACAGAGCATCAACGTCACTGTTTTTTTTTTTAATATAATAAGAGCATAATAATAATACATTTTCTGACCCATATACTTCTATATCTATCCCCGATTAGGAATCAAAATGCAGATACGTGGTCACCCTTAAACGCTAACATAGAACTAAGGTGGAATGTCTCGGTTATAGCTAAAAGGGTCTCCGGCTGTCCACTATCTCCTATCGAAACACAGCAGCATTTAGCTGCTATTCTACGCTGTTGTTGGCTCTACCATTTATAAAAACCGTACATACACACAACATAAATAGTGAAATAATAATAAAGAACGTTCTCAAACTGTTTTAACAACAATAGCGTAAATGGAAATTATTGCTCAAGGAAAAACATTTGAAACTAATCGCGCAAAAACAATTTTGATAGACCGTAGGGTAAGGATGCCGCAAATGATTCGGACAAATCGACCATAGACTCGGTTTTCGCTAATGGTAGAGCATTATCCCGGTCGTTTCACAAAGAGCTTACATAGGTGGCGTTTTGTAGAGACGTGTAAGAATATACTATTATATATATATATATATATATATATATATATATATATATATTCCATTTAACGTAATGATTTCATTGAATAAAACTAATTTATTCTACAACTCTAGGTAGAAGGAAGTGTTAAATATTACATCAGGATGTCCACCTCAGTCCCTTGCTCCCTCCCCCCGCGTAAACGTTGGGAATTAAAAAAAAAAAAACGCGATAAAATTCGTAAAATTAGTTTAATTTAAAAACTAATTTTCCAGAATTTGTCGCACTTAATTTCTTTATTTTTAATTCCTGAAATTTCATGCTTACATAAGCCATGTGACCATGGATTTAAGTTGAAATTAAACACGATAAGATTCAATTCAATATTTATTTAACGTGTAATTAACCTAAGACGATAAATTAAACCTGAAGGAATTAAACTATCCTAATCCTTCTGTGCTTCCAAAGGTGCGTATAGGGAACTGGAAATATCTTTTGCTGGAAACGAGGCCTTCCACCTTAGTCCGCAGGATAGATATAGATGTTTATGGGCCACAACATTCACTTGCCATCAACTAGACTGCGTGCTCGTTTGTTACCTTTGTTCTATAAAATAAAATAAAAACATTTTATTATTTTATAATAAACATTTAGTGTA
This sequence comes from Parnassius apollo, assembly GCA_907164705.1. NCBI lineage: Eukaryota > Metazoa > Arthropoda > Insecta > Lepidoptera > Papilionidae > Parnassius > Parnassius apollo. Next base: position 5,622,305 of record CAJQZP010001616.1, on the reverse strand, counting down.
GCAACAGGTTCAGATAATTTACTCCGCAAAATGCTGTCACAGCGTGTTAAGGATCAACCTGTAAAATTTTCACTTTTAATGCAATTTACACCTAGTTTAGAAAGCAACAAAGCTGAAAATAATCTGTGCTAGATGAAAACTTTACTTCTAATAGAATTTGATGAAAACTTCAGCCATTTTGAGGTAAGAAGAGTATTAGTTCGACAAGTTGTGGGGTTTTACCGAGTTATCTAGAGTACTAGAGACAGACCGTTGGAAAATAGACTTTGAGATTACTTCAATAGGTTTGAAATTCAAAAAACGTATCTAAATACGTTAAGCAAATTCGAGCATGTGCTGACACTTGGTATTTGCTTCCACTGTTTTCATAAAGATCTCTTCGTATAGCCGATAAACAGCGCCCTAGAACAAATATTTTAAGATATATTATTTTAATTGTTTCTCGTATTGGTCTCCCCAAGGATTAAGACGGGATTACTTCGCTACGAGAAATATCCTATGACCTGAAAATAATAGTTTCCCTTCTATCAGTTCCACCATGTTATGCCTTTTTTATAAAACTGAAGTGTCAAACGAACTTGCAGTCCACCAATAAATGGCTTTCCGGACAACCAGTAATAAGCAATCAACTTCAAATAAAGAAGCGTCGTCACCTCTGAGGACTGTGATGGAATGCCTCGCAACTAATTATACTGGCTCTCTATACTCTTCAGACCAGTAAACAGCAGTGCACTTCTGTTTGGCGACAAAAATAAGTAAGTGGGTGACAATTGTCTAAATGAACTCCCAGGCAGGAAAAGAGTCCGCTACCTAATGGTTTTTTATATTTACCCGAATGTGTAGTACATTAAATGAAACTTATTTTACGTATATTATTATCGCGTTTTATTATTGCGGGATAAAATCCGTAACATTAGTTCCACTAATCCACGAACTAATAACATTAAAATTTTTAATTTAAAATACATAAGATTTCCTGAAGCAGTTCTTTTTCTCTTTTATCATCAGTCTTTAAAAATCCACCGCAGGACCTGTTGCTCATCCGAATTGGGAGGATTTGCCTTAATCATCACAACAGATTGATTGAGATCTCAATGCCACATGTCTCGGACGTTTGTTGTTGTTGTTGTGCTACTCGCTGCCGGTCTGGGTAGCTTTCTTCATAAACGGAAACGCTGTCGGATATCAGGATCATCGGAATATTTTATATAAAAAACGCCAGCTCACACTAACTAAATTTAGTCTATCCAGCTCACAAAGTACCAAATTTTTGGGCAGATCTTTTACTATACAAAGTGTTCGATTATGGAATGAGTTGCCGTTATCGTCAAGACGCGCTCAATCTTTACAGGTTTTTAATGTACATGTACATTCTTATTATTTTCATCTTAGATTCTGTCAAAATCTCTATTTGTGATTACATTATGTATATTTCACACATTAATGTTTTTTTAAATAAAATAAAGGTAAAAGCGGGCACATAATCCACCTGATGGTAAGTGATTTCTGTGGCCCTTAGACACTCATATCTATTTTAGTTAAGGATCAAATGCAGGCGCGTTGTCACCCCTGAGGATTAAGATGAAATGATTCGTTTCCAGTAAACAGGGTGTCTGGTTCTCTGTACTCACCACACGAAGCAATAACATTGAACTGCTATTTTACGCTGGTGTTCTGTGAGAGCGTGGTGCTTCCCGGTCGAGCCGCCCGTTAGTGCTATAAGTATAATATAGCTGCAGCCTGGCTCTACCGCGTATACATCGTATTTCATTCCATGGATACCGTAAGAGGCGACTACGGAAATTTCTAGAAATATCTTATGACTTCAGATGTATGACGTTGGTAGAGATTAACTACCACTAAGTTACACCATACATCCATTCCAGTCAAATGGAAATCATCGCATATGCGGTTAAGCCTCGCGCGTCTTACAGTAAGATTTAACGGTTTAAATTGAAAATGATATTGCATTCGTGAATCACAAAGCCCGACCGCATTCCGTCGAAGGAGGCGTACATTCCGCATAATTCCACCCCACACGCTCTCATTAAGGCGCTTCCTACGATGTACCGCCTTTGTCTGTCGTCGAATTGTGTGTATAGCCTCTTAATTCCGGGTTCCATCAAAATAACTATTCGCCCCACAATAATCGTAAGAGAATGTTACATCCACATAGCGCTGCTGTCATTTTATGTAAGGGACTACTCAGATTTGTCTCTTCAACGATTTAATAGCAGTTTAGAGGAGCTCGTTTACCAGGCACTTATTATATTAAAGTATTTATTTATATAATATAATACTAAATTGACTATTATTATATTATATTCCCCGGTCGATCCAACTCATTCGTGCTTATTATCTGTTGGACTACTAGCTAGCTTGACACTGAACGTGCCTCGATTCCAGTAAAATGGATCTCCAGTTCTCTACACTCACCATACGAAACACAGCAGCATTACGCTGCTATTTTACGCTGGTATTCTGTGAGAGCGTGGTCCGGTCCTGGTTGAGCCGACCCATTGATGCTACAACTATAATATAGCTACAGCCTGGCTCTACAACGTAAAATTATATATTTTTGAACTATTGTTATTTCTCGGACATGCTGGTTCTTCAAGACTTTTTTATTCACCACCGAATATGTGGTAAATCAGCTCTTAAAATTTCAATACAGTATCATGTTTTTAATAAAATTACACAAAAACTTTAAAGCTGTGTACTGTAAAACTGAACAGGCCACCGTAATAACGTTGTGTACAGTTTTTCTTACTCCAGATTATTTACTTATAGTCCTTAATCCCTCATGTAGATTTCGCAACCCTTAATATGGTCATTTGGAAACACGGTTAATCCATCCTTTGTGATAACCAAAGTTAGCGCCCCTTCGGCGGTCAAACTTAGGTGACCATTTTGTTAAAGTGAATGTTTTGTATACGTTGAAGAATAATATAAACATATAAAATATAGAAATGTAGGGTGTATGTATGTATGTAGTTTTTTTAATGTAGTGATACACGGACATATTTAACCAAGTTATAGAAACTTAAATAATATTTTATGTGCTGCTCCTTTTTGGAAATAATTTTTAAGCTATATTAACTATTGCACTACATTCTTATTTATTTCTGCCTCTGAGTAGTAGTGCAACTATTGCGTTCTAGTTTGAAGAGTAAGGAGAGCTATTATTGTTACAGGTTTACTGCCTCGCTGGTCTAGTAGTTGTAGTAGTGTAACTGCTGATCATGAGGTCCTGGGTCCGAGTCTTGGGTTGGGCCAAAAATAGTCAGGAAGTTGGCGGTGTCTCACCCACATGCCTTGGAAAGCGCGTAAAGCCGTTGGTCCTGCGCCTAATCTCTAATCGGTTACCATCGCATTGGATTATGAGGGTGGGGAAATACAGAGTGCACCTATGCTTGCGCCATACATTTGTGCACTATAATCCTGTCCTGTGCCGATGACTAGTCTCCGTTGAGGCAGGCCGCCGTGACTGAAATTCGGTCTGGAGGACATTATTACAGGTTTAGGAATTCTATGTTTGTCTCTTGGGATGAAAACGCAACTGTAGGTTAGCTTTGTTAGAGGATGGCTGCAGGTGTTAAGGAACTAGAGGTTCCAATTACATTAAAATAATGCGAGAACTAAAACACGTTTATACCAGTTAAAGCATATATCACAAAATACAGAAAAGGGTATAATACGAAAAACTTACCTAAAATCTTATGAGGAAGATGCCTGTGATCTCTTCTGTAATTAAATTGGTGATCTACATTGGTAAAAACTGGCCAAGTGCTTGTCAGGCCACGCATAATGTAGTTATAGTAGGTAGGGTTCCGTAGTTGCCCGTCACAATACGTGGCTTTTTTGATAATGAGCATATGTAGTCCACGGTTTGATCGCTATAGCGACTAAAATGGACCCAATTAGGACGATGGTATCTGAAGGATTTATTTTCCAACCAGACTTATAGGGAGTAGTATTAAAAAGATTTAAAAAATCTTTTCGATGCTCAAAATAATATAATATACATCAAATCATTCACATTCCAATTCCGTACAAAGATAGTCATAGTTAACAATTTCATTGTTGCCGGCGGGGATCGATCCCGGTTTGCTCGCGTACTGTGAAATTTACAGCGAGCGCTAACCATCTGAGATACCACGGCTCAATTTTTACCACGGCCCCCACGGCTTGTTAATTTCAATTTTAAGTGCTGATTTACCACGTGCTCGGCGGTGAAGAAAAATATCGTGAGGAAACCTGCATGTCTGAGAAATAAGGAAAAAAAATATTTCGAAGACATGTGAAGTTCGCCAACACGCACTGGAGCAGTGCGTCGGACACTTCCTTGCCCTAAAACCCTCTCAGAAATGTGAGTAGGCCTGTGCCCAGCAGTGGGACGTATATAGGTAGGCTATCTATCTATATATTCCCGGCAGTGCAACCCTAAGATATATATGACCAAAACGAACCTTCATGGAAACCACCACTACTCTAAATTATGCCTAGGGACACCCACGTAAACCAAGAGTAAAACTGTATGAGGCAATACTTTGAATGAGCCCTACAATAGCTACCAACTAAAAAAATAAGCGAAATTAGTAAGTAAGTAGGAAAAATCCACCCTGCTTATCCCCCAAAGGCTTTAGTAGTAATGAATATAAGTCGTTTTGTTCAAAAATATTTCGTACAATTTACAATAACATTACAAAGTTATAATGTAGCTAGTAATAAGTCATTTTCTATGGAGTTGTAATAGTTTTTACTAATCCAAGTGCTTTTTTAAGTTGGTCGACTATTACTCGTTAACTTGGTAATTCTACTTTGCTCTGATAGTTTTTCTTTTAATTACATTATATATACTACTATTGTGTATACTTTTTACATTAACAGCGGTTTAGTTGGTAGACGTAGGGGGGGGGGGGCGGATATCACTAATAAAAAATACCACTACCAGCTAAATATTTTGCAAACGGACCCCTAAAACGAAAAATGTCGTTCATGATGAAATAGAAGGGAAATAAAAATTTTACCTGTGTGCTTCACAGTTTTGTATTAGTGATTAATATCTATAACTATGTCAAATAACAGATTTGTAGCACCTATGGTGCCTGAGTAAAACCGCGGATAGACGGACAGACGTATTGGCCAAATTATAAGGGTTCCTTGTTGTTTAATTACGGAACTCTATAAAGGTAAAAGAAATAAATGTATAAAATTACAGGTGAGAACGTATATTGGTGGCATTCCTCAGAAATTTAGAACCGAAAAACAATAATATTGTCGGTTAAAAGAAACATATTAGTTGCTTTTCATACTACTAGGTAGTATAACTTTTATGTCTATACGCCTCCGCTCTGAAAGGTATAGATACCCAGTATAATTACAGAGTCTAAGACATTCGATCAAGTCCTCAGGACTGACAACGTGTCTGTAGCCATTTTTGCTTAAAGTTTGTATCTGGTATCCATGAACTGCACTAACCACTAACCAAATTGTATTTTTTTTTTCTTTTAAAATACGTTACCCCCACTCTAGTATTGTATCCTGTATCGTGAAGGCAGTTTACGTACACAAATTGCACAATGGCATACATCAAGACCCGGAAGAAGTATTTATACGGTCTACAAATAATTGCCTGATTCGAGACGGCGACCCTCATCGTCGCAACTCACGCTGTGCCACAAAGTCGTCAGTCAGTTTTTAATTACTGTTTTAAAAAAAAATGGGAATGGCAACATGACGTGCTCTTCATTGGTTACGGTCGTAAAATTATGATAATGATGTCACAAAGTAACAAAGTATCAACAGAAAGTGGGCGAAATGTTGCTCATTTGGCGCACGGCCCAATGATTGGTAATTCCAATACAGCTGATGCTGGCTTGGAGCCGTATATAAAACATACAACGTTTTCCACCAGTAATGTCTTGCAGAAATAAAATATATTTGGATTTAATGCCTACACAAAAAAACTCTCTAAACAAAAAGTAAGGCCGACTTAGAAGCATTAAAAAGAGAAGAACGTTATTTTTTCATTTTATTGAAGTTAGCTTCTACTTTTTATTAAAAGTTAGTTTTTTAATCTTTTAAGTGGATTAAAGAATATCACAATCTCAATATTGTCTAGATAGTTACTCATTTAGTTAATCATCCCTTATTTCATCACCCTTAGGAGTAGAGTTTTTGTAACCAAATTTATATTTGGACTAACCATGAGGCATAAGATCTATTTAATAAACAAAATTCAACAAGACCGATTTACAATTGGCGGTGGTATAGCGTAATATACCAAAAAAAAACATACAGTCGAATTGTAAACCTCTTTCTTATTTAAAATTGTCGGCTACAAAAGAGACCAGATAACAAACAAATTTAACTCTCAAGTCGATCGCTAGAGCCTCATTTGACATTCAGCCGAGTGACCTTACACTTTAATTTAACTCATCACTAGATGGCGCTACAGCTCGCCAACTTTTTTAACCTTTTACCAATCGCTATAAATATTGAAAACATGAAATATATATACCACACAGGCAGGAAAATGTCTGCCGGGTTTTGCTAGTCTAACATTAAATAACACAAAATACTTATTTTGATTATTCAACACAATAAAACTGTCCCTGTAACTATCTCCTTATAAAACAGAGACGTATAAATTCTCACAGGTAACATTTGTAACTAAAAGCTTCGTATTTATCAGTCGTGATTCGAGCCCGGGACCGCAGGCTAGTCGACATCCGCGATAAGTCCCGACAAACGTTCACGTTTAAGTTTCTGATAACTACATTTAAAGTTGCCTCAGGGCTCCAGGTGAGTTGTATAAAAGCGTTAGTTGAATGCCAGGGAACAGTTTTCGAAATTTTGAGATATTTATTTGTTCTATATTCCTCTGATGCTTGTCTGTCGCAGATACACACAACATTGAGAAACATAGAAATTCATACAAAGAATAAATTGGTAATAATGAAGTTGTGTGATGTCAAAAAGCATCGCACCTCAGTAATAACACAGTCTATAATAATGATTATACGTGGTAGAGCCACGCTGCAGCTATATTATGGTTGTAGCACGAATGGGTATTCTCGACCGGCGAAGGACCACGTTCTCACAGAATACCAGCGTAAAATAGCAGCTTAATACTGCTATGTTTCGTGCGGTGAGTGTAGAGATCCAGAGATCTTTTTTTACTGGAAACGAGGCATTCCATCGTAGTCCTCAGGGGTGAAAACCCAACTGCGTTTTGACTCTTAATAGAGGATAAATTTAGATGTCTATGGGCCACAGCATCCACTTACCATCAGGTGGACTGTGTACTCCTTTGTCACCCTTATTGTAAAGAAAGGGGATTTTGATACGTAAAAGTGATGCGATTTTGTATATTAAATGTCTACACATGTGAATTATTAGACAAGTGCTTCGATGTTGATATAAACCTCAACTTATTTTGATCGATGAGGCGCCTTTGAACTTGAGTGACTGTCGTCGTCGAATGTCCGCTGGGTTGAGTTCCCATCAATATGTTCTAAAAACTTCGCAATTTGACACATTAGCATACTGTGAAGAAAAAATCTATAAAAACGAAGATTCCGAATGCAATGAAGACATTATTATTATTAGAGGCTTAAGGGACAAGTATCCAAGCTAAATATCATAATAATTAATAACTGCTTTTCTAACTAAATGTTGTGCGGTTCTCGTTGAGGTTCTACATTTCTAAGCGCGTAAATATTTTACAAGTTTTATTAAATATGTTAGATTTATCATGAATTATGAAACTACATTTTTTGTTAGATTTACCACGAATTATGAATTTTTGTTTTTATTGTTAGATTTGTCATGAATTATGAATCCTTATTTTATTGTTAGATTCATCATAGATTATGACACTTAATTTTTCTCTTGTAATTGTATATTGGACAATTTTATATAATGTTATAATGTCCTCCAGACCGAATTTCAGTCAGGGCGGCCTGCCTCAACGAAGACTAGTCATCTGCACAGGATAGGGTTATAGTAACCCAGTGTATGCACGCGCATACACAGGTGCGCTCTCTATTTCTCCACTTTCATAGTCTCACCGATTTTGGCCTGACCGATTTAGAACCCAGTTCCTCATGATCAGCAACGGCATTAACGACAAGTAGACCAACGAGACAGTCAAATTAAGGCTCGTTGTAGTATACGAGCCTTAATTTGACTGCCTATAGTCAAATAAATCTAAGAAATAACCCTTTGACATCTGTGAGACTTATTGCAGCAAGCATGCCAACCACTGACCTCTATGTATACAAATACACTGTATAATAGAGGTCAATGATGCCAACCAAAAATGGGAACGTACAATATTCGATTTTTAAAAAAATCGATATTGATTATTTAGAGTTGGTAATCATTTACACTTTGGTTTGAATAATACCACAATAAATTAAAAACGGATAATTTAAAACAAAAGATTTATTAGTTTTTTCGTATTTGTTGTTACTGCTTATTTCTAGAGGCACAGTTATAAAAATTTAAGAATGAAACTGGATTAAAAATAAATTTAATCAATTAATTTCAGTACAACTAGTTGAGCTGTCGTTGTTTAAATTAATTATTATTTGATTTTCAGTAATGCAGTAAAAATTAACGTCTCTTTTAAAGTCATTCATGATCAATTTTTTTCTACCACTTGCCCAATTATCATTTGTGACATGGGCATATGCTTCAACGAATATAGAAGAAACAGTCCAAAAAGTTAAAGCCGAGTCACAAAATAAGAAGACAAACATAAAATTACGAACAGTAAGCTCACGAAATGGCGGGAGATTGAAATTACGTAGTAGTTTTTTCAGGGCAGCCTTGTATATAAGTCATAAAGCCTACATAAATTTACGTTGCCAAAGTTAAGAGTTAAAGTAAATTAAGAAATTTTAAAAATAAACATTTAGTGAAACAAATAATACATACAAAGATTAATTATTCGCCTCATTTCCAGTAAAATGGATCTCTGCTTCTCTACACTCACCATACGAAACACAGCAGCGTCAAGCTGCTATTTGAACCTGGTATTCTGTCACAACGTGGTCCTTCCCCGGTCAAACCGATCCATTCGTGCTACAACTATACTACTAATTTAGCAGCAGCTTGGCTCTATCACGTGCAAAACTACACTCCTGGCACTCCTGGCATTGCTTGCCTTCGTTTCGTGAAGTTTTATTACAATCGGTTTAGCCAGTCCAAAGGTTAGCCCGGGCAGGTGGACAGACAGACATAATAATTATAAAATTGTTGTTCATGTCTTATTGGAATGCACACAACTCACTTGGCTAACCATTAAGCACTAGGCAGTCCTTTCGACGTTACAAACAGACACCTTAAATTTTGTTCATATGTACAAACATTATATAATAAATTCTTTATTCAAAAGCATTATAAGTAGCAGTAGCAGATACTTAATTATCTTGGAGGCCAGCTTGTGAAAAATGAGCATAATAAAATATAAAGCGAAGTACCTTGTTCATTTCTCTATAATATCAAAGAAACAAGGGTAAACAAAACGAAATATTCCATTTCCTCTTGACAATGGTCTATACAGCGACGTCATGAGATGTGTATTTAATCCAAAGAGCTAAGCGTGATAATACTACGAGCCTTAATATGACAGCTCGTCAGAGACGACACTCATAAATGTACCAGATTTTTTCCCCAGAGTTAAATATCATCTAAAAAACGTGACATTATTCATAAATGCAAAAACTGCGGCTTAGCAGACGCCTCTATTCCCGGGGATCCCTCGGGATTGAACATGCTCGCATATGGACGACGCAAGTGAAGCGTCTCGAATCATTCGACGCGGTATTATTGATGTACATAGTCACATGATCTCAAACGGAAACATTTTAGACGATTGGCAGTCGACGCGTAAGGGATCAAACTGAAATTCCAGACTTATCACTGCAGTTATTTATTTTATCTCCTTCTTACAGCTAATCGAAACATTAACGCAATACTTTTAAATCGATCGCTCATTAATAGTTGACATTACGGCCCGCTTTTTTCGTCTATGAGCCATTCGCATTTTCTCCCCTTTTTACAAATATATTTTTTATTTAATCTTTAAGTTTTTTTTAATCTTTATAATAAGAGCTTAATTAAAACGCCACTATGTCGCTCTATTTGTTATCAAGAACTAAATAACATTCAATTTAACAAGAACCAAAATGAATACAAAACAATCTAGTAGACTGACCTGAGGAGAATATTAAGCTATACAATTTAACCAATAATTTTGTTTCATCGAAATTAGGATTGGATAAAATAACGTTACAACTTCTTTAAAATATTTTTACACTTACTCGTAGCTATTCAAAGGGCAGCATTGCGGCACACTGCATCAAGACATGCATTTAGTTCTCGGGAACACCGCATAGTGGCGTCACAAGTTGTTAATTGATTCGGCACTATGTGGTATTAAAAATTATATTAACTAATCTAACAGTAAAACATAATTAAAGTTGATCAATATTGAAGTTGTAATTGAACGTAATTATTATGCCATCAAAAACATAACTTGTAAAAAAAACAAGTCTAGCAACTCAGTTGTTCTACCATAAAAAGTTGTGAGATCCATGGAATACCAAGTCGGTTAATTTATTCAGTCCCTACTTAAGGGTCCTTCTGTTTTAAGTTATTACGTAATTAGCTAACCTAACAACATATTATAGTGACCATATCAATGTTTAAAATCTTGTATGTTTTAAATAGATTGACTTGGCCATCGCATGAAAACACAATGTATCTCACAAGTAATATATATTATTTATAGTGCGTATCTACTACGAAGTTATAAGGGCTCGAAAATGGCCTGAATTGCTTCGAGAAAAGTATAGTACGGCCGTGCCGCTTTTTTGCTCGACTTGGCGGGGCGCTGCCGTGCCCACAGATAATTTTTATTTATGTTAATTTCTTTTTTATAGAATAAATGTGACAAAAGGTTTTTTGCGTGGTAGAGCCACGCTGCAGCTATATTATAGTTTTAGCCCGAATGGGTCGGCTCGACCGGGGAAGGATCACGATCTCACAGAATACCAGCGTGAAATAGCGGTGTAATGCTGCTGTATTTTGTATGGTGAATGTAGAGAACCGGATACCCTTTTTACTGGAATCGAGGCATTCTATCTTGGTCCTCGGGGATAACAGCACATTTCGATTTTTAATTGAGAATAAATGTGGATGTCTATGGGCCACAGCATCCACCTACCTTCAGGTGGACTGTGTGTTCGTTTGTCACCCAATTCTATAAAAGAACGAGCACAGAGTCTACCTGATGGTAAATAGATGCTGTGGCATACATATCTATATATTTTGTCCTCGACTAAGAATCCGAAAGACGGCTCCGTGGCGCAGTGGCTTAGCAATGAGTTACAGCGCTAAGGACCGCGGGTTCGAATCCCGCACGGAACAAGAATTTGTATGGCCTACAGGTAATTGTTCCGGGTCTGGATGTTTGTCCTTGTGCAATTTATGTTTGTAAACTGCCCCCACGATACAGGAGAAAATCCTAGTGTGGAAGTATCATTAAAAAAATAAAATTAAAAAAATAAAAATAAAATAAAAACGCCGATCACTAAGAACAAAGATGGAGTGTCTCCTTTCGTTCAAAACACAGCAGCACTTAAGCTGCTATTTGGTTTGGTATAAAGCGTGGTTCTTCTCAGGTCGAACCAACCCGTTCCTACTACAAGTACATTATAGTTGCAGCGTGGCTTCAACTACCTAAGACGTGGTGCTACTACGTGCTACACTACTGCTATTACAAAAATATCTATACAAAATATATTTGTTTCTTTACCATTTCGTCTTCAACTACCTAAGACGTGGTGCTACTACGTGCTACACTACTGCTATTACAAAAATATCTATACAAAATATATTTGTTTCTTTACCATTTCGTCTTCAACTACCTAAGACGTGGTGCTACTACGTGCTACACTACTGCTATTACAAAAATATCTATACAAAATATATTTGTTTCTTTACCATTTCGTCTTCAACTACCTAAGACGTGGTGCTACTACGTGCTACACTACTGCTATTACAAAAATATCTATACAAAATATATTTGTTTCTTTACCATTTCGTCTTCAACTACCTAAGACGTGGTGCTACTACGTGCTACACTACTGCTATTACAAAAATATCTATACAAAATATATTTGTTTCTTTACCATTTCGTCTTCAACTACCTAAGACGTGGTGCTACTACGTGCTACACTACTGCTATTACAAAAATATCTATACAAAATATATTTGTTTCTTTACCATTTCGTCTTCAACTACCTAAGACGTGGTGCTACTACGTGCTACACTACTGCTATTACAAAAATATCTATACAAAATATATTTGTTTCTTTACCATTTCGTCTTCAACTACCTAAGACGTGGTGCTACTACGTGCTACACTACTGCTATTACAAAAATATCTATACAAAATATATTTGTTTCTTTACCATTTCGTCTTCAACTACCTAAGACGTGGTGCTACTACGTGCTACACTACTGCTATTACAAAAATATCTATACAAAATATATTTGTTTCTTTACCATTTCGTCTTCAACTACCTAAGACGTGGTGCTACTACGTGCTACACTACTGCTATTACAAAAATATCTATACAAAATATATTTGTTTCTTTACCATTTCGTCTTCAACTACCTAAGACGTGGTGCTACTACGTGCTACACTACTGCTATTACAAAAATATCTATACAAAATATATTTGTTTCTTTACCATTTCGTCTTCAACTACCTAAGACGTGGTGCTACTACGTGCTACACTACTGCTATTACAAAAATATCTATACAAAATATATTTGTTTCTTTACCATTTCGTCTTCAACTACCTAAGACGTGGTGCTACTACGTGCTACACTACTGCTATTACAAAAATATCTATACAAAATATATTTGTTTCTTTACCATTTCGTCTTCAACTACCTAAGACGTGGTGCTACTACGTGCTACACTACTGCTATTACAAAAATATCTATACAAAATATATTTGTTTCTTTACCATTTCGTCTTCAACTACCTAAGACGTGGTGCTACTACGTGCTACACTACTGCTATTACAAAAATATCTATACAAAATATATTTGTTTCTTTACCATTTCGTCTTCAACTACCTAAGACGTGGTGCTACTACGTGCTACACTACTGCTATTACAAAAATATCTATACAAAATATATTTGTTTCTTTACCATTTCGTCTTCAACTACCTAAGACGTGGTGCTACTACGTGCTACACTACTGCTATTACAAAAATATCTATACAAAATATATTTGTTTCTTTACCATTTCGTCTTCAACTACCTAAGACGTGGTGCTACTACGTGCTACACTACTGCTATTACAAAAATATCTATACAAAATATATTTGTTTCTTTACCATTTCGTCTTCAACTACCTAAGACGTGGTGCTACTACGTGCTACACTACTGCTATTACAAAAATATCTATACAAAATATATTTGTTTCTTTACCATTTCGTCTTCAACTACCTAAGACGTGGTGCTACTACGTGCTACACTACTGCTATTACAAAAATATCTATACAAAATATATTTGTTTCTTTACCATTTCGTCTTCAACTACCTAAGACGTGGTGCTACTACGTGCTACACTACTTCTATTACAAAAATATCTATACAAAATATATTTGTTTCTTTACCATTTCGTCTTCAACTACCTAAGACGTGGTGCTACTACGTGCTACACTACTTCTATTACAAAAATATCTATACAAAATATATTTGTTTCTTTACCATTTCGTCTTCAACTACCTAAGACGTGGTGCTACTACGTGCTACACTACTTCTATTACAAAAATATCTATACAAAATATATTTGTTTCTTTACCATTTCGTCTTCAACTACCTAAGACGTGGTGCTACTACGTGCTACACTACTGCTATTACAAAAATATCTATACAAAATATATTTGTTTCTTTACCATTTCGTCTTCAACTACCTAAGACGTGGTGCTACTACGTGCTACACTACTGCTATTACAAAAATATCTATACAAAATATATTTGTTTCTTTACCATTTCGTCTTCAACTACCTAAGACGTGGTGCTACTACGTGCTACACTACTGCTATTACAAAAATATCTATACAAAATATATTTGTTTCTTTACCATTTCGTCTTCAACTACCTAAGACGTGGTGCTACTACGTGCTACACTACTGCTATTACAAAAATATCTATACAAAATATATTTGTTTCTTTACCATTTCGTCTTCAACTACCTAAGACGTGGTGCTACTACGTGCTACACTACTGCTATTACAAAAATATCTATACAAAATATATTTGTTTCTTTACCATTTCGTCTTCAACTACCTAAGACGTGGTGCTACTACGTGCTACACTACTGCTATTACAAAAATATCTATACAAAATATATTTGTTTCTTTACCATTTCGTCTTCAACTACCTAAGACGTGGTGCTACTACGTGCTACACTACTTCTATTACAAAAATATCTATACAAAATATATTTGTTTCTTTACCATTTCGTCTTCAAATGAGGGTTTGTATACTCGTTTGCGAACATATAGGTGCATAGATTTTATGGAGACAGATGTGACAAACAAAGTTATAGTTTATTTGATGGAAAGCTCATATCCATTTAAATCTATCATGAATAAAAAATATTCAGAGGCGTTGACCGCGTGGTTATCACTTTACTATGGAACACTAACATACGCTGTTGACAGCAAATGCTAAAGTTTATGGAGACCTATTTACGTTATTGTATTTAAAAGATATTTTATCTTTTGTTTGTGTATCTAATGTCAATGTTTCAGGAACGCAAGCTTAGCCCACCAAAGCCTTGATCTTGTTTTGCAAATTTATCTCTTATATATACACAACATAAGACGAATAGTGGCGTGGTAACGCAAAATCTTATCAAGGCGGGACTACTAGTGCAATTTATTTTCAATAACGCCTCGAAGGTATTTGAAGGAAAAATTTACTGAAAATCTCTATTATTTGAGACCGTTCTCAAAACGTTGATATAATGCTTGCTCGAAAATTGCATCAAAGATGGAGTTATTGTAGTTGGCTCAGATAGGAAGTTGCTCCAAGAGGCAAATAGGAATATTATATCTATACAGATAAATTAAATTGAACTGTCTGTTTGTAGTGTCAAAATAAAAGCTTTTTACTAAATATATATGAAAGGTCTTTAGGATAGGATATTTATTACAAAAAAAAATTATAAAGTCTGTCTGTTTGTTTGTTCTGGTTAATCTCCGAAATGGCTGAACTGATTTGGACGGGACTTTCACTGTCAGATAGCTGATGTTATAAGGAGTAATTTAAAAGAATTAGGGTCTCACGCAAAACATTAAAACCTATGAAATTGTAAACAAAATCTGATTCAAAATCTGATCTGATTGAATAAATTATACTTTGCGAAGGAAGTCGCGGGCACAGCTAGTCTATAATAAAAATATTGTTAAGTATTTGGTCAGTTTAAAGGATTGAAGAAGTCCACTACTGAACACAGGCCACGCGCCGATGTGGGATAGTGAAGATCCTTATACCACCACTAAGACGGAAGTTTTTTCCGAACTATTGGCAGGAGTAAAAAAATTACTTTCAATAATTGTTTTTTCATTATTACAGCCTATCAGAAGTCCACAGCTGACCACAGGCCTCACCCAAGGATCGCCTCATAGGGGGTATATTTGCCAAAGACAACTGCACATTTACATTTTATTCTGCATATCAGGAAAATCTTCTACTTATCTCCTGGTCCAGCTTACTTCTGTCAACTCTTACGACACCCAAGGTATAAGGATAATATGTGATAGTGGATATCCTTCCATCGCCACTATACGGTTAATTTTATTATTAATGAATTTATTTTCCTATTTAACTTTCCTTTCAGGCGCTTTTTTAGACCTTTGAAGTACGTCTCTTTCAATTGGCTCCTGTAGCCTATGAATATCTGCAAGCGAGAGAAGATTGTCAATGCAGTGTCACCCCTGAGGATCGAGATGAATGAGATGAGATGAAGTACACATATTATGCTGAGAAATACCTACATTTATTGCAATCACAAAAAACTAGTTAATGCTTAAAGATAAAAACAATTTTTAACAGCATAGTTAATGCCCCTATAAATGTATAAAATAAATAAAACACAACTTCTAACAGCTCGTCATAAAGCTTTGCCTACGGTTTAGAAGTATGTATTCGAATGTTTTCAATCGATTATTGCCATAAAAATAGCCGCGGGTCTTGTAGAATTTAATAAAACCGACTACTAGCGTACACAAAGATGGCGACGAAATTCAATTCGATTTAAGCACGAAACATTTTATAATTATTAATTTTCAGTCGCGTTACTTGCAAGACGGTCATTTTCTTGGTATTTTTGTAATAAAGTTTTTAATAAACCTGTTATGAATTCTGTATTAGAGTCAACATGTGCTCTGGGTGTGCTAGGTTACTACTACTGCATCGAATATTAATTCCGTTTTTTGGACACGTACTTATAATTATTTTACTTTCTTTTATCATATTTGTTCAAGTAGTTATGGACGTAAATAATTGTCTGAGTGGACATTATTTTGCTTCAAGTTAATGCGTTCACAAAGACCTCTTTATTAATGCCTCTTCGTGAACTCATGAACTTGTCACATAACGAACAAAAATTATCACAAATCCAAACGGACATTAAAGCACTCTATGAAGGTTCGGACACGTAGAAAGAATAAATAAGGATAGCGTGATCAACCAAATTTATGCCACAAAATTGTGTGGTGGAATCATTAAGGGACGCTCTAGATGGAATTTTATCGGCCAAACTGGCGATATATTGAAGACGGGTCAAATTAAAAGCACCCTTAATCAACGAGCGTGCGTGTGAACGTAATAAATATATGAATGTGAAAGAAGCGCTGTGACGAGCGAGACGAGGTGTGCCAGGATCGTGAACTATATAAGTTCATAGTCTGTGCTTACCTATCTTCGGGTTAGGTCTGACAGTTTATGCATGTATTATGTTAATGTACGTATTAAAGCACTCCATTTCTTGTAGAAAAGGATATCACGTGGTAAAGATAAATTAAATTGTAAGCGTTTTTAATTGCTATTTTAAATTCAATATTCTTGTGCTTTGTTTTATTGCATCTGTTCGGTCGAATTTAATAATTAATTTTAAACTGATTTGTTGTATATTGAGAAAATCACTTGTTTAATTATCTTATGCGTTTATTTCTTATGTTTACGCAAATACTACACAAAAATAAAAGTTATTAGTACGGGTTTACATAACTGCGTTATTTTTTTAAACTGAACTGACAGGACCTGAAGTGATTAGTCCACCTGCTGGTAAGTGGCTGCTGTAGCCCACGGACACGTGCTACCCACTTTACTCAGTGAGAGCTACAGATACCTTGTCAGTACTAGGACTAAGATGGAACGCCTCACAGCCTGTAAGTAGTGACTAAGTAGAGAGAAGTCCTTACCAATAAAATGGGTAATCGGTTCCCTGCACTCACCATATCCTGTGGGAGCGTGGTACCCGGTCGAGCCGCCCTAGTCGTGCAGCAACCATAATATAGTTGCAGCGTGGCTCCACCACTCTAAATTAAAGCTAGTCTGGAAGTCCATCTGGGATAGTTATCACCCTTTTACGTATTTCTACTCCCAAACAGTAGCGCTGCTCTGCTGTACTCCGCTTTGAAGGGTATTAAGAGTATCAAGAGGAGGACATAAAATTCCCAGAATTTTATGTCCCTCTGGTCCTTAGAGGTGGCAACACAATTGTAACCTTTTTGTGTGAAGTTAGTTGCATGTTGCATACATTTGCTATCAGATATACTGTAAGTTCATTATTTTTAATTTAATATATAAAATAAAAACATATACCAGTCAAACACTGTTATTTTCGTAGCCAATTATTAAATGTGGTAAAACCAATAGTGTTGCTTGATAGATAAATACAATGAGTAAAATTCTATTTTGTGGATGACACCACGTTTATTAGATTTTTCGCTCCATCGAGTGCTCATCTCACTGTAAATAAGCTTTCAGTAGTGCGAAAATTCGATTGTCTCAGATATATGAAGTACGTAGGGAGTAACTGATACTTTGGTATGCAAAGATATGGCTTGATACGTTTTCGAAACGTTCTTATAAGAGTGAAAGGAAGATTAATTTATATATATTTTATACTTGCGTTTGTTGTTACTTAGTGAAACTTCATCTTTTTTTGTAATTTGTATTAACAAATGAGGACATGGTGAAACGAATGTTTCACGTAATATAATATTTAGACCGTTTTTGCCATAAGATATCATCAGAATATAAGTATAAGTCAATTTTCGGGACGCTGTAAAGAAAGAAGAAATTACCTTTTATCTTCACATCCTATCAACATTTTCATACGTGGTAAAGCCATACTGCAGCTATGTTAGTAGTATGAACTTGTAGCACGAATGTGTTGATGACCGGGGTAGGACCATGCTCTCACAGAATACCAGCGTAAAAAAGAGCCTTAACGCTGCTGTGTGTGTTTTATATGGAGAATGTAGAAAACCGAATACCCTTTTTACTGGAAACGAGGCATTCCATCTTAGTCCTCAGGGGTGACAATGCATCTGCATTTTGAATTCTTAATTGAGAATAAATGTAGATATGTCTATAGGCCGCACCATCCACTCACCATCTGGTGGATTGCACGCTCTTTAACATCCTAATTCTAAAAAAAAATTCACAGCTCAATCTGTCAGTAATTATAAGTCGGAAACATTTTAAATTCTCTAGCGACAATCTCTACTCTGTGCGATTGTTTACCTACAGACAATTTAGTAATTGAAATTTGGCAGCGTAGACAGAGAAACCTATAGACAAATTGACGTAGACAGAGAAACCTATAGACATTGAGTAGAACCTAGACAAATTGACGTAGACAGAGAAACCTATAGACAAATTGACGTAGACAGAGAAACCTATAGACAAATTGACGTAGACAGAGAAACCTTGACAAATTGACGTAGACAGAGAAACCTATAGACAAATTGACGTAGACAGAGAAACCTATAGACAAATTGACGTAGACAGAGAAACCTATAGACAAATTGACGTAGACAGAGAAACCTATAGACAAATTGACGTAGACAGAGAAACCTATAGACAAATTGACGTAGACAGAGAAACCTATAGACAAATTGACGTAGACAGAGAAACCTATAGACAAATTGACGTAGACAGAGAAACCTATAGACAAATTGACGCCTTCTTTCGCATTCGCACACGAAAAAGATAGATTTATTCATACGTCTTGCATAGAAATAAGACAGAGCGGTGTGATTGTTTGTCCCTTTCTGTTTTCAGTGTTGTGTGAGCTTAAGATTGGTGAATCTTGTTCAGTTCAGTTCTAAGAACAATTAAATTTTTTATCTAAATATGTTTAAAAGTCATAAAGATTATTGTATAACCTAAAATTACGTTATCGTCCTTTCTCATTCGAGGCCACGCATCATTAGTCTATAGGTTTCTCTGTCTACGTTTGGCAGTATGAATATAGACACAACACGTAGACAGAGATTGCTATTGTCTGTCTACGACACAACAAGATAAACAACAGACTATTATGTGTAAGATATTGGCAGATGAATGTAAACAATGAATGTTTGATTTTATTTTATTTAATTTATAAATTTTAGCTTCTGCACTATTATATATATATATATATATATATATATATATATATATATATATATATATATAAATTTTTAATTATACTACGTACACGTATAATCTTTAAATATGCCAAATTTCACACTCCTTCGTAGGCGCAACATGTTTAAAAAGGGTTTACAAAGTTATCACTTCTCGTATTTATTATAAAGAAATATAAATATAAATGTAAATTTTTTATTCAATATAGATCATAAATATAGGTTCAGAAAATACCTTTGTCCTGGGAAGAACCAGCAAGAAGCGGGACTTTTTTTTTGAAAAATAGAACAGTTTACAATCATTAAAGTTACGCAATAATTAAAAACACAAAACAAATAAGAAATAGCATGGTAGCTAGTAAGATATATGGATTCTATCCTATAACCCTTTTCGCTCTCAAGGTCCGATGAAAAGTCGACAACCTAACGTGTCGACTGCACAACACAGCAAGCGTCGACGAAGTCGAGCGAAAGGGCCGTCGTCCATGTAACCTACTTACTGAAAGTGGGGCAGGCAGAGCCGCGTGCAATATTAATAAGTTTCGCCGCTGCACTCTTGTAAAGTGGTGCCGTCGAGTTCATGTTGCGTTACAACGCTAATCCTTAAATAAGACCACGCAGAATCTTTTTATTAAAAATGTAAAAATTAATTAACTGAGATAGGCGCCAAAAATGGTGTGAGTTATCTAGGGTACGTGAGGGTATATTCGCATAGATGGCTTTGTAATGCGATCGCTCTTCATCCGTCAATCAAATAGTATAAGGTCAAAAGGGCGCTGCTCTAAAGACGCCATTTTGACACTTTTATATGCGGTTTGTTTAAAGTTTGATTTTTCTAAATGTTCCTAATTATTGCCAAAGCTTGTTTGTTATTTATATTTTAAATATATTAGTTAAAGTAAACGACTTTGTGTTTTTGTCTCTGACCTCCCCGTAGTTTTTGTTTTATGGGTCGACAAAGCTTAAGGCGACAAATCACCCTCATGTACCTTAGTCTAATAAGGACCCCCAGTGTTTGCGAAGTTAGTGGTTACTACACTATCAATTCCACCAATGTTCCCGTCCAACACTGAACTAGAAAATAAAATTTCCACTACCCTTTTATATGGTGAGCAATTGTTGCTAATAGGGGTTGCATGCTCGGGGATTATTATTTTCATTCTGTAAATATCAGTATCATCATAACCGTCTATCACAGTCAACTGCTAAAGGTAGGCCTTGGAATGCCACAAAGCATGGTTCTGAGCGCCGTGCATCCATTTAGTTCCTACATCTCTTACCAGGTCGTCATTCCATCTAGTTTTATATAACGTATCTTAATATAATATGAAAAATAATCTTAAAAATTGAGAAAAAGAGAATACCTGAGAAGTTCCTTTCACAGCTTCTTAAACAGAGAAGAAACAATGGTAGATTTAAAAAAAACTTTGACAAACAAAAATCTTACTTCTTACGTCGAGCAAATAAATATATTTTATTTTAAATCATTACACACCATCATCGATAATATGATACGTGTTTCGGCCTCTAAACGGGGCATCCTCAGGAAAAATAGACTTGCAACAGTTAACTGCTTAGTGACCACTTGAGAGGTGCTCGGCAAACTAGGTGAAGCACAACATTTTATTTCTCTGTTCGATCTTAGCTATCGTTAACATCTTTGGTATATAACTGTAGTAGCGGCGGTGTGAGAATATCAAAACATTATCGTGTGTCGTAAGAGCTGACAAAGGAAAACAAACCAAGAGACGGGCAGCAACGTCTTCCTGACGCTTAAATGATGTTTCTTGGTGGACCTCCTTTTTAAATTCAAATGTTGTTAAATTCAAAATATTTATTGTGAGTTAATTATTAGTAGGTTGATCAATAACTTTTCGGAATAGGACACTTATCAATGAGACATAGAACTGCATTCTACACTTTTTTCTAATCTTTAATTTGTTATCAGCCAAGTCCAAAAAAACTAAATTAACAAATATGTTCAATTATTTTTCAAACTACATTTGCCTGGAATTTGTTTCGTATGCAAAACGGAGACACTTGAACTTAGTGCGGTTATTAAATATTTCTGCCTGAAATTGCATTACGGTCATGGTGGCCAGTTCAAAGGAGACTAGCTATCTGCGCATATTAGGATTATAGTGCCCAAGTGTATGCGCAAGCACAGGTGCACTCTCTAATTCCTCTCGCATAGTTCGATGAGATGATAATTCGACACGTCCAGAGAGATATCAGGATTTACATGCTTTCCCACTCACGGGGGTGAAAGAAACACCGCAAACTTCTTGACTCCGTGCTACTACTTAAAAAAAAAACAATATTTTATTTTTCCCGTACCCGAGATTTGAACTCATGACCTCATGATCAGCAATTGCACTCACTACCACTAGAACAACGAGGCAGTTAAGTAGTATAGGTACATTTCATTTTGATTTGTTATTATGTAACGTGTCTTACAAATTAACCACTTGCCTGCAAAGAACTCCTGCGTGCACTGCTGTGTGCCAGTCGGAAATATAAAGAGGTAGTATAATCATAGACTGTGAGTCATTTCAAATGAACCCACAGAGGTGACATAGGATGTGTATTCTTTTATCGTTTCAGTTTTACTAAATTAAAGGGTTTCAATGGCATTTAAACAATTATTCCGGATGTTTGTCTATTAGCATACTCTCGAAAAGTCAAATAAGGGACGGGACTTCTTTTTCTCCTTCTCCACTTAAATGAAACATTCTTATAGTGTTACTTACTATAGATCCCTTAGAAAAAAGGAAAAAAACTTGTAAAGAAAATAAAAGAACATAAACTTACTTTATATAGTAACGTTCACACGAGACCTTCTATCCTTCTCACTGTCCACCTGCTAAATCAAATACAGACCGCGCAGGCTCAATTTTGATTAGCAAGTGGGTAGCGGCGAGGTAACGGATGCCTCGCTACATATTTAATGACCTCGCCTCGCATCGGGTTCCATTAAACTTTGCGAGATTGACTACATGTGGTCCAGAGTAGACCTACGGGTGAATTATACCTTTATGTCCGATCACTATATTTCAAGATACGTCGATATCCGTTACGATCCGTTTTAATATGTACGAAGGTGATGTAAACGATTAAAACTAAACGTTCGATAACTTTGAACTTGTTTTATATTAAATTAAATTGACAAACAAACAAACAAACAAACAAACAAACAAACAAACAAACAGTGCACCTGATGGTAAATAGCTACAGCTGACCACCTGCAACTAGAACAATTTAGATTATCGATGCGTTGTCACCTCTGAAAACAAAGATAGAATTTTTTTACGTGGTAGAGCCACGCTTCAACTAAGTATATTACAGTTGTAGCACGCATGGGTCGGCTCGACCGGGGCGGGACCACGCCCTCACAGAATACCAGCGTAAAATAGCAGCGTAATGCTGATGTGTTTCGTGTGTAGAGAGCCAGAGACCCTTTTTACTAGAAACGAGGCATCTTAGTCCTCACGGGTGATAACGCATTTGCATTTTGATTGATGAGGTGGACTGTGTGCTCGTTTGTTACCCTATTCTATAAAACAAGAATGCCTCATAGCCAGTAATTATACCGGCTCTCCACTCTCTTCAGACCGGAAGATGTTGAAAATTTTTTTTTTCGGTTTTATAAGTCAACAACACTACTATAGCACAGTGCTGAATCGGAGACTATAACTCCTGTACTCGTATTTGTGCGGTGTCTTTTTTAAAAAAAAAAACAAGGGCTAATCCCAGACGAAAAAGAGGTGTGTCTGTCTGTGGCATGGTAGCTTCCAAACGGATGAACCAAATCAGATTTAGTTTTTTGTTGTTTGAAAGGTGATTTAACCGAGTGTTCTTAGCTGTGATCCAAAAAAACTTTTCATCCGTTTGCAGATCATCAGTTCTTTTTGTTTCAGGGATTTTTAAAATTTTTAATTAAAATGATTTTCTATTTACTATTGTGTGACAAATGAAGCATTTCATTCATTCATTTTATTCAAAGGGAGATTTTTTTACTTCAACAATGTACAAAGTGCACATAACAATAAGAGCGTGTCCGGATTTTCTTTTTTTCGGATTGTCCGGAAACAAACTACTTTTAGAATTCCTGCACACACTAACACATAGTCATGCCCACACACTCCTAATTGTCCTTCACACGAATCATCTTTTCCATACAGACGATTCCATACAGACGTGTAGTGCCGCGCCATAAGCATATCGGTTTCACACATTTAATATGGTTAGGGACATATTATTTGCATGTCGTGTCGCGTGACAACACGTTCTGTCGTGGCGGCGACTGCTCGCCACCGATTGCGCCAGAGCGGTGGTGGGGGTTATGACGCGACACGAAACAACAGGCAAATGTGTTTCTATACCGGTGCGTGGCTCGTGGCGCGATCATCAAGCGGACACTTTTTAATAATTATATTTGCAGCAAAATGACTGACGATCTTATTGAACTTGTACGTCAACGAAAAGTATATATGACTCAAAGTGTAAAGAGTACAAGGATCAATTGATCAGAAATGCTGCTTGGGAAGAAATTGCTGAAATTTTGAAAGAACTAGGTACAACAGTAAAATAGTATTTCACCCAGTATCTTCTTTTCTTTTTTTGCGCTCAAGAAGTTTCATTGCTAAGAGAAATTGAAGGTCTTCATCAAAATCACTATCCGAAACGGAAGAAAACATTATGTGTGTTTGAATGCCGCAAAGGTTCGTTAAGTAGGTACTGTTCAAAAATACCGCCAGAGCACGCCACGACACGACACGTTAGTGTGCACACTCACCGTCACGACAGTAATTATCACGACACGCCACGACACGTAAATATGTTTCCGCCTTAATTTTTTGTTGCTTTTGGAAAGTCTCTCCTGCCAATCTCCTGGCTTGTTTTCCTCTGTCGTCTCTTGCATCGTACCGTGGTACGACAGTGGGTTAGTGGACCGCCGCTACACCGTTTGTAATTATATTGTATTACTACAATTGCATTTTTAAGTGCTGATTTGCCACGTGCTCTGCAGTGAAGGAAAACATCGTGTAGATAGACATACAGTCTGAAAAACAAAAATAATTTTCGAAGACAAGTGAAGTTCGCCAACAGTCATTGAAGCAGCGTGGCGGTCACTTCCTTGCCCTTAAGAAAACCCTCTCAGAAGTTAGAGGCCTGTGCCAAGTTGTGGGATACATAGAGACCGTAACTTTTATAAACTACAAATCAGTAAACAACAAAAATAATACTCGTATCGTAACAAAGAACGGTTACTAAACAGTTCGTCTGTTCGTCACGCCCCGGTAATCTATTAACTGACAAAAACGGTCCACTACCCTCATTGCTGAATCGCATCAAATATTTATGAGGTACTCTCAGACCGCGGCGGTTGTTTAAAGCTCAAGATATAAGATTTATTAAAATTAAATAATAAATTATAATTTAATAAATAAAGTGAATCATAATTTAATAAATAAAATAAATGATAATTTATACGTAGCAGAGTCGCGTTTCAGCTATATTGTGGTTGTAGCACGAATGTGTTGGCTCGAACGGGGCAGGAGGCTCTCACAGAAATCAAGCGTAAAATAGCAGCTCAACACTAATGTGTTTCTTATGGTGGACTCTTTTTATGAGGCATTCCATTGTAGTCTTTTAGGATGACTTCGCTTCTGCATTTTGATTATTAACCGAGGATATATGTAGATGGTTACGTGCCACAGTATTCACTTACCATCAGGTGGACTGTGTGCCCGTTTATCACTGTTAATCTACAAAAATATCATAATTTATTTCATATATCAGCTTCGAATACTATATAACTATAAGAGAGTAACTTTTAGCAATCCTAGTTTAGCATCTCCTCAGTTTCAAGGCACTCCCCTTGTTGCCTCAGCCAGTATCGGAATCCTTGGCGTCGACATATCGAGTGACGTGCAGTTTCGTGGTCACTTGGAAGAGAAGACCAAATTGGCCTCACAAAAGTTTAGCGTGCTCAGCAGAAGGGACAGTATTTCATGCTGGCACACCGCCTGCAACTTTACAAGACGCAGGTTCGCCCGCTCGTGGAATACTGTTCCCATCTCTGGGCTGGGGCTCCCCAGTGCCAGCTCCTTCCACTTGACCGCATCCAGCGCAGAGCGGCTCGAATCGTCGACAACCGAGTGTTTTCCGATCGGCTCCATTCACTGGCGCTACGAAGAGTTTTTGCATCTTCTTTCGCATATACCACGGGGAGTGCTCTAAAGAATTGTTCGGATTAATCCCCGCTGCCAAATTTCGTGAACGCACTACGCGGCAAACGTCCTGATACACCGTGGCTGACGATCCACACCATCTGGATGCTTGGCGGTCCACCACTGTACGTTTTTCTTCCGAGTACGACCTCTCTGTAGAATAGTTTACCACCGGCGATTTTTTTTTAGACCGATAGGACCTAGGGAACTTCAAGAAAAAAATAAAATAAAAAGAAGTTAATTGTTAGTGGCAACTGCAGGCCTTTAAAGTCTGTAGTTATCTTTGAACAGATAGACCAGATGCGTATCAACCTTGAAAACTTAGATGGAATTCCTCACAGCCTATTATTTAATAATATATTTCCTTTATTTAATTGTATTTTCTTTCCGCTCGTTTTATTTCACTTGCGCCTAAACTAAGGCCAAGTGGTGCGGATTAAAGTTGGTCGGGACATCCCGCCAAATCACGCTACACAAGTGAATTTCGGTACTTCACTGAAAACTCTTCCCATATTTACGTTATATAATTTATAACGCTCGGATTTTTCACCTCTTCTTCTACACCTTCTTTTATAATAAGTTTATTGTCCGTTTTCCGAAATGGTTTTTATAGATATTAATAATTTATGACTTCATGACTCAGAGCTTATCACTTATATAAGTGGTAGAGTTATGCTGCAGATATATTCTGGCTGCATCAGACGAACAGTTCGCCTAGAATAGCCTGTGTGCTCATTTGTCACACTTATTCTATTAAAAATTATAGTTTTTATTTTATAATTCTATTATTTTACAAACTCCATATTCCTACAGACATTTTAGGGTTTCGCTGCTCCAAATGGACTTCAAAAATCCTCGAAACAATATCTCAGTACTTGTGACATAATTAGCGCTAAAAATGTGATGGCCGATTTCGTTACCGCGTTCATTTTGTTCTAGTTACTAAAAA
This sequence comes from Parnassius apollo, assembly GCA_907164705.1. Classification (NCBI taxonomy): domain Eukaryota; kingdom Metazoa; phylum Arthropoda; class Insecta; order Lepidoptera; family Papilionidae; genus Parnassius; species Parnassius apollo. Next base: position 5,595,377 of record CAJQZP010001616.1, on the reverse strand, counting down.
AATACATTTTTAGATTTATCATCGCAGATAATCTCTCTAAGAATCTATCTATCCCCTCTTATGTCCAAAACGCCATATTCTGGCGTCTCAAATAATATGCGCATCTGTCTTTTTTTTTATAGAAGAAGGGGCAAAGGAGCATGCGGCTCACCTGATGTTAAGTGACTACCGCCGCCCATGATCAACCGCAACACCAGGAGAGTTGCGGGTGCGCTGCCGGCCCTTTAAAAAGGAGTAAGCTCTTTTCTTGAAGGTCCCTAGGTCGTATCGGTCCGGAAAAATCGCCGGTGGTAAACTATTCCACAGAGAGGTTGTACGTGGAAGAAAACTCCTTGTGAAACGTACAGTGGTGGACCGCCAAGCATCCAGATGGTGTGGATGGTATCGGGACGTTTGACGTGTAGTGCGTTCACGAAATTTGGCGGCTGGGATTAATCCGAACAATTCCTCAGAGCACTCCCCGTGATAGATGCGATAAAATACGCAAAGAGATGCACCATCTCTTCGCAGCGCCAGTGAATCGAGCCGATCAGAAAGCACTCGGTCGTCGACGATTCGAGCCGCTCTGCACTGGATGCGGTCAAGTGGAAGAAGCTGGTACTGGGGAGCCCCAACCCAGAGATGGGAACAGTATTTCATGTGCGGCCGAACCTGCGCCTTGTAAAATTGCAGGCGGTGTGCCGGCATGAAATACTGTCCCGCTCTGCTGAGCACGCCAAGCTTTTTAGAGGCCAATTTGGCCTTCCCTTCCAAGTGACCACGAAACTGCACGTCACTCGATATGTCGACGCCGAGGATTCCGATACTGGCTGAGGCAACAAGGGGAGTGCCTTGAAACTGAGGGGATACGACAAAGGGGTTCTTTTTAGCGGTTAACGCGCAAACTTGTGTCTTCTGGGGGTTAAACTGGACTAGATTTAGTCGCCCCCAATCCGAGACTCTGTCCAGCAGAGACTCGACTTCAGACACAAGTTTGTCCCGGCACTCGGAGACGTTTTCCCGAGAAATATTGGCTCGGCCGGTGTAAAGAGCATCACCAGTGCTGTCATCTGCATAGCAATGACTGCTACAGGTATGCAACATGTCATTGATATGCAGAAGAAACAGCGTTGGCGATAGCACGCAGCCCTGTGGAACACCAGCATTAATAAGCTTGCAATCGGAGCTTGCACCGTCTACAACGACCTTGATGCTCCGATCTGCAAGAAAGCTGGTGATCCAATCTCACAATTTCTCGGGAAGCCCATAGGAAGGGAGCTTCGAAAGAAGCGCTTTGTGCCAAACCCGATCGAAGGCCTTCGCAATGTCCAAACTAACGGCCAATGCCTCCCCCTTGAACTCTACTGCCTCCGCCCATCTGTGAGTTAGGTAGACCAGAAGATCACCAGCTGACCGACCACGGCGAAAACCGTATTGGCGGTCACTAATCAGCTGGTGATCTTCAAGGTACCTCATGAGCTGGCAGTTTACAATGGACTCCATTGTTTTGGAGAACAAGGAGGTGATGGCGATTGGCCGGTAGTTGGACGGATCAGAGCGGTCGCCTTTTTTTAGGGATCGGGTGGAAGTAAGCCGTCTTCCATGATTTTGGGACTACGCCTAGGGAGTAGGAGTACCGGAAAAGACGCGTTAAAACCGGTGCCAACTCTGGAGCACACGTCCTCAGCACAATTGGTGGGATTCCGTCAGGCCCACTCGACTTGTGGATGTCCAGGGAGAGGAGTGCTTTGCGAACCGAGCGCTGTGTGAAGTGCACTTCCGGCATGGAGCACTCACACCGCGGGATGGTCGGCGGAGTACTCCCCCCGTCATCGACAGTCGAGTTAGACGCAAAGAAAGAGCCTAGAAGATCGGCTTTCTCCTTTGCGGTATGGGCCAGTGAGTCGTCCTCCCTGTGCAGAGATGTCAAACGCCATAATATGACGTCGAGTGATAGCAAACTATTTGTTACATATATATGACATATATAACATAGATATATATAACACATATATCTGCATAATTGATTTCGTCTAAATTTGATTTAATGTGTTTTTTCCCCGATTTTTTGTCCCGATGAGATCTCGTTTCTCGACCTTGTCGTAAACAAAAAAAAATATTTGTGTGTGTATTATTTTTTATAATTAAATATGTTTTGGACGTACAAGTAAAACAAATAGTACTTGGAATAAAGGCTTTAATTTATAATTATAACCACCTTTGCAGAAAATTGGGGAAAACACCTTTCTTACTTTCATTTTCAAATTAGTATCACTTTCGAAATAAACCTGTATTCAAGTTATACATAATCTGATAGCTTATTTAATAAAGTTTCCATTGATATGTGATTTTAATATACATTTTATACAAAATGCCTTGGAAATATTCATTTTAATGAACAGCAGGAAGTAGTCTGGAAGTACTTCGGGAAGTGCTCGACAGATGCGCCATATTGGCCAAAATGACCCGACATACGAGGGGCTATATAACCATTTCGATCCTCTACACAAATAAAATGAGTAAATGAATGAGACAATCCACTACCGCGTAGGTGTCGTAAGAGGCGATAGAGAGAAAATAAAACGGGACACGGCAACATTATCTTTTTTGAACCATAAGTGACAAACAAACTTACAGTCCACGTGATGGTACGTGGTTACTGCAGGCCATGGACACCTGCGTCCCAATTTCAAACAAAGAAGTCTATACGAGTATATGCGTTGTTATCTATGAGGACAAAATATATAACAGCCAGTAATTATACTGACTCTATAACTTTTCAGACTGGAATACAGCAGTACAGGCGCTGGTATTCAGTAGCAGAAATAGTTAAGAGGATTGTACCTACCGACTGACTCCTATGCAAAATAGGCGACTTACCATCTCGTATCCTTCTAATCACAACTCAATTATACAAAACAGCAGCTAGTAAAATATTATTGTAAAAATCCGCTCCTCTAAGGCAATCTATGAAGGTTCAGCTGTGGATTTTTTAGTAATTTATGACTTGTAATGAATAAATGTATTAACACAAATAAAATAGGTATCTTATTATGTCTATATTTAATTGTTTTATCCAGTTCTCCAGCCGGATCAGAGTCAACAAATTAAATGACGCAATTAAAAGAAAACCTAATCCGTTATATTTTTTTACAACTAAGCACAACATTGTAACATCATAAACTTGGCTACCAAAAAATATATTATCCCGTGAAAAATAACTTACCAAATCTCGGACTGCGTTCATACGGTTATACTAAAGCACCTATTACACCGATATGTAATACAAATATGTATTTTATCCAATTAAATTCTACAAAACTTTCTTACTTTTTTTGATAATTATTGTGTAAAAAGACTTTGTTTCTTTTTTTGTCGTCTTTAAACCACTAAAAATATGTATCGCAATCTGACGCTGTTCCCCGTGGCCAGTCTCAACATTTTATTTTTTATTTATTTATTTGCTTTTTAGGGAAACATACAGTACAATAAAAATACATTATAAAACATATAAAAGTAATCCTAAAACCAATGAAGTTTCCACTGATATCTAATACATATTAAAAGCTTGCAACCACATTATGTTTAAAGATTAAAAAAAATAACTAAATGATATTTATTATTAAACATTAAGTACTAAGTACTTTATGCCTGGAATAGAAAGAATAGAATACCGCCATCTGTCAGGAAGCCATGAAATTCTTACGTTAGATTATCTTACGTTGCCACCACACGGCAAACTATAAAAGTTATTAAAGTAACTAAGAAATATGTAGGTGGGGCAACATGTCCGGATAGGTAAATATAATAATAAGGTCCTGCAGATCAAATTTCAGTCACGGCGGCCTGTATCGACGAAGATTAAGCTAAGCGCGGGAAATTAAGATAAGCGCGGGAAATTAAGATAAGCGCAGGACAACACGGCCCAGTGTAATTACAAGTGCTTGCCCTTTCCCTCACTCTCACAGTCCGATGGGACGCTTTTACGTGCTTTCCGAGGCACGAGAATGAAATTCCGCAATTTCTTGACTCCGATCTGCCACTAAGAGTTTCTTTACAAAATATCTAATATCTGATTTTGGTCCCACTCGGAATTTGAACCCGGAGCTACTTACCATCTTGTGTACTGTGTGCTCGTTTATCACTCGTATTCTATAAAAAAATTACAAATGTGAAACGGGGGCCAAGTTCGATACAAACGACGATAGGGGTTGTCAGAATGGGTGCCAAGTTCCTTTGCTGTTTCTGAAATCATTGATATAGGAATTCACAATGTTTTTTAACTAATTTTAAAATAAAATTTGTGACGATTTGTGTAATACATATAAACAAATTTGAGAATAAAAAAGAACAATTAATTTTTAAAGGTTTTACGAAAGGTCTTCCGCAGTGGCCACATAGGCCTGACGTGTAGATTAGCTCATATAGAGGATTTGCCATAGTTGCCGCACTTGACAGGCGGTTTAACAACTACAGATTTCATTAATTTGAGTTGTTTTCAGGAAGACACTGCTGCCTATCTCCTGTTTCAATTTCCCTCCACACCCGACACCCACGGGACGATATGGAGTAGTGAATATTCTTTCACCGCCTCTATACGGTTAAATTTCACTATCAAAACTTTAAATAAAAACATAAAAATGAATCGGATATCGGAGAAGCTTTTTACTAGATGTTTGTCACCGTTACTTCTATAAAAAAAAGTTTGGTAAATATGTTACTGACCGGTGTGAATTCAGGTCTCTTATACAGACTCCGTATATCACGTGCAGATGTGCGTAACGCGTTCGGGCCACGACCCGACGCGAGCCTGCGCCGCTTTGATAAAAAATAACACCTTGTTTTAGTGGTTTGTCCCTGTTTTTTTTCCATAACTCCGTTGGAAATGCTTTGTACGGAATTCCGTTTCAGTAATGGATTTCTCTGTTTGTTATTTAGTAATCTTTTATTCTTATTGCACCCAACTTTAAACAAGGTTACAAATGAATTGTCACCACTGAAAACTAAGATGAAGTATCTTGCATCCTATTGTAATAACTCTATACCCTGAATGAAACTATTTATACGGATTCTGTCGCGATTAATTTACTTATTTTAACTTATTTTTAATTCCTGACGTTACGGGTGCTTTACAGCACCCATGGTCACGGGAAGGACTGAGATGTTGGGCGTCTATAGTCGTAGAATTAAACTCTAAAATACAATTCACAATGGAGTTAGAGGTAAATAATTCTTTAGCTTTTCTGAATGTTTTAGTCATCCGAAATCCTGATAACTTTGAATAAAGAAGGCTAGAAGAACATATGCGTTGTCACCCCTGAAGACCTATATAAAAATGTACCGAAACTTGTCATTATACTGGCTTTGTTAACCCGGGACAACAGTGGCTGCACTGGTGTTTATCGGTACATATAGCTGAAAAATTTGTATCATTCCACACTGACTGAATTAGGGTTCTATTTCTTTATTCGTTACCTAGTAATATTTTGGCCATTTTGTCTTTATCATCCTCTTCTTATGACTGAAGACTATGAACATCTAGTAATCCCCTATCTCAGAAATCTATATATTACTCTTTCGTTTATAAATCAAAAATTTATGTACATATTTTTATGAATCTTAAATCATAAAATGTTTCGTTCCAGGTAAGTTGGCGAATTTTATAATTTTCCACTGCGAGTATATGTATAAATAGTAAGTAGATTTTACGTATTATATATTTCTTTATTTTATCGATATGTAAATAAAATGTATTTCGTAGAGTGTAGATATGAGCTGTGAAAGAACAATGGTGGTATTGGGTGGTATTCTGTTGAGTAATGATAAGCCATCTGTGGAAAATTACAATTTAAGTTAATTAAAAACAGATTTGTTACAAAGGGAATTGACATACTAAAGAATAAACTTTAATGTCGTTTGTTTAAAGGTAGGAATTTTAGTTATTATTGTAACAGTGTAGTTTGGTAGCGGAACTAAAAATTAATATAATAAAAACTTTGTTTACAGAGCAATAGTTTATTTTAGTCAATCCTAAAAACAAGATGCCTAACATCGTATAGATAGATATATTATTAGATAGATAGATTTATAACACTTTAGCTTGTTTTACAAACGCATATCTATGTGTATCTATGTGTAGGAATCATAATTTCTACAAGCAAACATTTACAGCCTGAAACTTCTGCAAGCTTTCGGTAACCGTAACCGGTTGTCCGGGTAATTTATCCGAACATGCGGCCGCGCGGGGACGGCGTTGATTGGTAGGTGCGGTCACGTGGCACGTCATCGCCCGAGGAAGGCGGTTGATTACCGGCTTAAATTAGCCCAGCCGTTAACAAACTGGTTAAGAGACGACGGTTTTGAATAATTTACTAACTTTTCGTACTTCTATGTAATACCTTAAAATGTTGAGTCTCTTTAATGGGAAAACTACAACAGTTTCATGTTTTATTGTAGATTGTCATTTCGTTCAGGTTAACATTTAGAGCATGTCATCAATCAAGTACGTACTGTTTTAAACGTTTAAAACCTATGAATATACTAGGAAATTGAAGTCATTGTCAAAATTAGCTAATTACCAATAATATTAAAAATGTTATTTGTGTCTCGAAATTAAAGATTAAAATACGTTTAATTACAAAAACCAATTAGAATGTTACGACTTATGTCACAAAATATAACTTACAATTACATAGTCTGACGCCTTAAACCTTGATGTTGTGAAATATCTATTTTATTTATTTACTTATTTAATCATTATTGAGCCTTACAAACAGTATAGGATCTATAGGCCTCATGCTAACAACTAAAGACATTATTTGCAAGTCATAACACTACGAATATCTCTTTCATATACATTTATAGTTTATTTATTGTTTCCCTTTTCAAAATATTTGTTAAGAATAAAAGTGAACAGAGCGTTATTATTTATTCGTCGTTATGATATTCAACTACATATTCAACTACGTAAATGTCATATCAGAATGAAATGTGCTTTCATATTGAGGAGGAACTAATGTGTCAGATAGAAATTCACAAGAGAAATGTGTGAATACATCGATATTCGCTCATTCGGAGCAATGAACCGCAGTGGCACTGATATAGACGTCTTAGCATTTTATTGTGTACTAGAGACCCGCCCTAGCTTTGCCTGAGTAGGATCTATTAATGTGGCGTTTTCCTTTGATTTATATAATAAATATTTCTTTTTTTTTAATCTTCAAGTTTATCGTAAAAAATATAGCTTACATCGATCCTGGCGTTGCTCTCCACCTGTTAGTGTAGTTCCATTACTTTTTTAAAATCGTTATTATTGTTTTAATAGCAAGCAAATATCCCCCTCAGCTAAATATAAGGCAGTTATTTCGATATGACAGAATGATACTTTAATTTTATTTATTACAAATTTAAGTACAAATACCTTAAGCCTTCTAGTAGCGGTAGCTTAAAAAACCCACTTTAAATCCCTTGTTATATGAAATATCAAGAAAGAAAACATTTAATGGCCTCCAAAGAACTTACAGTAGATATTGGAACAACAACGTCGACTGACTGCCATAACATGTTATCTTGCGTACTTCTTCTTCATAATCATCATCCTTTAAAAGCTCACAGCTGGTCATTACTTAGCTCGTACATATCTGCTTCTCCTTGAAGATCAGATCAGATGTCCTATCCTTGATTTGATCCTAGATTCTGATGATCACCGTAGTACCAGACGTTTTTAAACTTTGGTACTTCTGTCCTTTGTCTATCTGGATATTTTATGCTCGGTGTAAGCGAGATATATACCACCACATTCGGGAACTATAAAATGTTTTAGTATAACCCATAGTTGGCTCTTACAACAGCCGAGGGAAGAAACGTGGTGACGGATTCTGCTAACACCGTGTCTTATGTAACAAGGAAAAAAATTAAATGTTTTAATTTTCGTATTCAATATTTTACGTACTTGTACGTTAAAAACGTAGACAATAATTATAAGAATTAATGACTTTTTATATATATGATAGCGTGACAAAAGAGCATAGAGTCCACCTGGTGGTAAGTAGTTTCTGTGGCCCATAGACATCTAAGTACATCTACATCTATCCTTGATTACGAATCAAAATGCAGATGCGTTGTCACCCGTGAGGACTAAGCTGGAATGCCTGGTTTCCTGTAAAAAGGATCTCCGGTTCTCTACACTCACCATACGAAACACATCAGCATTAAACTACTATTTTAAGCTGGTATTCTGTGAGAGCGTGGTCCTTCCCCGGTCGAGTCGATCCATTCGTGCTACAACTATACTACTAACATAACTGCAGCATGGCTATAGAACATATAAAATATATAAAAATAATAAAAAGGAAAAAAAGAAGAAGAAATAGAGTAGTAGTCGCGTTAAAAAGCCTTGAGGAGGAGTACCAGCACCATGAAGTAGTGCAAACGCGGTCTCATGGTCTTAGGTACTTAAGAGAAAGGAGGTTTTAACGGCTAAAATCCCACACTACCGATCTTACAACAACTGGACCGGTGTCTTTTTAAAGTTTTCCTCCCCTCTCTATAAAAAAAATAATTGTAATAAATATATGTTCGCAAAAACAAAAGTGATATACACTTTGTAAACATCAGCAACAAATAAAAGCTAGTTATACTGGTTATTCGTCTCCTCAAAGTTAGTACCAAGTCATTCAATATAAAACAAAGTCCCTAAGAATATACAAGGTCTCGCTATTACCAAGTTTAAATTGCTTACTAACAAAGACTTTATAAAAAGGGGTTATTATAATATAAATGAATACATGATTCATAATAACCCCCAGAGTGAGGTGGTCCCTTCCAAGCTGTTTCGTAAACGAGTTTTATGAATAATTGTACAATATATTTTTCGATATTATTTTGAAAAAATCCCGTCGGGATTATTACTCATTCTTTTCTATACAGAGGGTTTTTTCCGAGCTAGTGAAAAATATCTTAAATAAAAATTATTTGTAGGTACATAATAACATATAAGTACGTAAACTACTTAAACGCTCGCAACTACTACGATCTTGACACACCTCTCTCTATATTAAATTACTTATTATTTATATTAAATAAAAATATATTTTATTCTTTTTTATTCCAAGCTTTCGCATCAGTAATAAAGCAGGGTTGCATGCCTCGCAATAATGTGTCAAATAAAAAAAGCCTGCCATTTGCTGGCAGAAATCAACGTTCTCATTTGCAGGCACACGCGCTCGCTATCAAACAGATTTAATTTAAGCTGAGGCCATTTTCAGAAACGAAGTGCGCGGTTGAGCTGTGAAAAGGCCACATTTCCACCCCTGACAATACGCGGGTTTATAGGTGTTGGAAGCTTAACACGTAACATGCTTAGCTGTCAAACATAACATATGTTAGAAATTTGTATATACAGAATAGAAAAAATAAGTAAAGAACAAATATATTTTTTATATAATTATTGTGAAAATGTGTGTAATTATGGTGAAAAACGAGGACAAAGTCCACATGATAGTAAGTGGATGCTGTGGCTCATAGTAATCGACGTCTATCCTCGATTAGAAATCATAATGCAGATGCATTGTCACCTCTGAGAAAACTGAGACACTAAGACGGAATGCCTCGTTTCCAGTAAAAAAGGGCTTCGGTTCCATACTTACCATATGAAACACAGAAACATTGAGCTGCTATTTTACGCTGGTGTTCTGTGGGAGTGTGGTTCTTCCGCGGTCAATCCGCTCATTCGTGCTACAGACATAATATAGCTGCAAAATGGCTCTACCACGTGTAAAATAATTTTGAGCCTGTAGTTAAATACATTTTAATATTAAAAATAAATATAATTAAATCCCACCAGGTGTTAAGCGCTGAAGTCCTTTGATATTGACAGTAACGCGCTTCCAGGCGCCCGTGACTGCGGTGACGTGACTGTGATGACGTGCGAACAAAATCGTTTCCTTAATGACGGTATACAATGCGAAGAGAAAAAAAGAGAGATAATGATTAGGAAACTTTTTAAATATTCTGTCTTTGTCCAAAATGGTGGCAATAAATCATATTCAAATCTTGTTTGTCTTTTTTAAATTAAGTTTAGACAAATTAGTATGTCTGTTGGAAATTCGCTATATATTTTTTTTTTTTTTTTTTTTTTTTTTTCTACAGTGTTCTCGTGTTTAACGCTTACTTTAATGTCTGAAACTTACGGTGAGGAATACTTGACACGGTGTAGTGGTGGTGTGCGAGGGTCCACTACCACCTATCACCCTGTGGGTGTCATAAAAGACGACAGAGGGAAACTGAAACATCTAATGGGCAGCGACATCTTCCTCATAACAACTCAAAATAATGCAAGTGGTAAAATTAAAAAAATCATACAACTGACTTCAATATAAAAAAAGTTAGGACATCATCAATGTATTTGATGTCAATAAAATATACATTATTTAAAGGTTAACCCAAAAACTACTGATCAGATCTTGATCAAATTTATACAGAACTACATGAGAAGCACCAGCTTTCAAATAAAAAAGAGACATCAAAATCGGTTTACCTAGAAAAATGATCTGAGGTACACATACAAAACACATAAAAAAATACAGTCGAATTGAGAACCTTCTCCTTCTTTTGAAGTCAGTTAAAAATACCTGCACAACGACTACACAGCCCGAATAGACGCCTCATGCAAGGCAAACACTTTCTGTCAACACGTTAGACAAATACGTCTTTTTTAAGTAAACGATCGCACGTTCTACTTTAATAGCGACCACTTCCCTGACCCGTGAGAACATCTTGCATGTGACTCGTGAATTTTCGACAAAATAAAATACAACAGACGCGCAACATCCCTCTACAATAAAATAGTGCGAAAATAGTAGCCAAATATGTAATTTCAAAAAAATGACATCACTTTTCATAGCTAAGTGAATTTTAATTTCCAAATTCATTAAATAAAATTAAATCAGAGCTCAACCTATATTTGTCTCAAACAACTCGCGTTGGTTTATTCGGACATCTTCGGATATTTTCGGACTATGCATCCCTTTCTTTTCAATGCAGCTCATTGTTGCTATACTTTTCTTTCATTACCGGCACGTATAACTAGTGTTGTACCAGTTAAACTATAATATTGGTACAAGTAAATATTATGCATGTTATCGTGAATTTTTTAAATAGGTACTTATTATACTATAAGCGACATAGGTGTAAGCTGGATTTTATAGTGAATGTACGTTAATCCATATTTCAATTAATTGACTTAATAATTAAATAAATTTTATTCAAAACTTCTTAAAAAAAATCAAAATAAAATTGATATAATTTTAATAGACGGCACTCCGCTCTCATTACTACTAAGACGCCATGTCAAGACAAGTAGGAAACGGAAGTGACCTTGACTGTACAACTGTTGCTATTTTTTTATTATTTCAATATTGTAATGAAAGCTTGTTTTAATAAAAAATATTCTTTAAAACAAAAAATTATAGGTATTTTACTAAATACGGTAACTAGTCAAATAAAACTTCTTTCGTGTTTTTTATTTTGTACTAATTTACAGTAGAATATAATTCTGGTTTTTTTAATTGACTTGTTACCAATTTTACTAGTTAAAGTTCCCATCACTATCTGTCTATTAGCAAGTGTCGCAACTTTGATTTTAACCAATTAGCGTGCATTTCAACCCGCCTCCCCCGTACCGCTTACCTCAGACTTTTGACAGACAGGTTTGGATGCAGAAGTACATACATTAGGCGTCTATTCGGGCTGTGTCGTTGTACCTGCAGTTGCCAATCCGCCGCCAGCGTGGCGCCCACTAACTATGACAATAAAGCTTATAATGTTTATTACGGAGGCCTATGTTCAGCAGTAGACTTTGACAGACTGTAAAGAACAAATGGATTACATTTTAAAAGCCATAAAAGCTTCAAATCGTCGATGTAGTGCCTTTTAAGTGCAACTCCTAACGCTAATTATTCACTAGAAGGAAAGAAAGATTGTTGGCAAATCCTTATATTATCGGGATTTCATACTAATTGTTAATACATTTTTTTATAGTTTTATAACTTACTAAGACGTATAGGTTAATTTGAGTGTTCACACATATTCGCTTAAACATGGTTGCCGAAAGTAGCTGCGTTTAATTTTCTATCAAGTATCTTATCTGAAGCTTATATTTTCCGTAATAACTACCATTTGCATAATATAAAGCTAACGCGCGTTTTTACTGTACATTCCACGCGCTTTCGGATAAATAGAATAATATGGGGGCTGGGAGGAGGCGTCTCAAAAGCAACGTTGCACATTTACATAACAGTTAGACGCAACACACCCTGTATATTAACATTTAGGTCGCCATTTTGCCATCGTTTTAGTGATAGTAATAACAAGTGCACAGTTGCACAAATACGCTTTCTGAATGGAATGTGAATTCACTATCTACAAGTTTTTATATGTGGTAGAGTCACGCTGCAACTATATTATGCTTACAGCACAAATGAGTCGGCTCAACCGAGGAAGGACCACGCTCTCACAAAATACTAGCGTGAAATAGCCTAATGCTGCTGTGTTTCGTGTGGTGAGTGAAGAGATTCGGAGACCATTTTACTGATAACGTGTCATTCCATCTTACTCTTCAGTAATGATAACGCATCTGAATTTTGATTCTTAATTGAGGATAGATATATGTGCCACAGCATCCACTTCCTTCATTCAAAAGGTCATTTAAATGAGATCAAACAAGTAGGTATTTTTGAATTAAAATCTGCAATTAATTAACGTAAATAACCACACACAAGAAGTTATTACTTCCTCATTTTTCCGCCTCAGAGCTTGGACTTCTACAAAGGAGGCGTATAAAATTCTCTAAGGGACGCATTACAATGTACATATTACTCGTATTTCGTTCGAAGTTAGGCTACGTTTACAGTGCGGTTGTAAAAAAATGTAACTCGCCATTATAAAAATTAAAATGTATTTATGCATCTGGGTTGGTGCTTTTTAGTATCTACGTTCACAAGAAAGCTCTTAAAAAAATTCAATTTAAAGAAAAGAACTCACTCAGCCACTTCTTCTCTGAGAATCTGATAAGGTCTTGTTTTTGCAAATCTGTGTATATTTGTAAAAGTTCATACCAAACAAGCTTAAATTAAAAAAAAGTTTTTGCTTTGACCTTAAATATATCACAGGATTTACGTTAAAAGGTTACATGATAGTGGACTTTAGTATTACTTATTTCTTTATAATTTTCGTAAAATTTAAAACGAACTGGTCAGTAGTATACGTAATAAGATGCAAGCGTAAACAAGGAAGGTGTAGTCGCTATTTTTGTAATATAAACAAGCAAGTTATGGCTTCTAACTTGCTGTGTGTCATAAAGTTATGATACTACTAATAAAAGCTTTATCGTACGTTAATATAGTATGGGTCTGATTTCTCTCGGGTGATGTCGGATTAACATTCCATCAGACTATGAAAGTAAGGGAATAAATAGCGCCAGCTGTGTTTGCGCAAACACTCGTGAACTTTAATCTTGTCCTGTGCAGATAACTAGTCTCTGTTGAGATATACCGCTGTGATCGATATTCGATCTGGACATTACTATTACATTACACAGGCTGTAATCACATTTTAACGTTGTATGTGCTTACAGTTTTCCATACAATTCTATAATTAATTAATCCGTAGCTATTTAATTCAATAGTGCTGCCGATTCAATACTGACTTTGTCTGAACAGGTTACCTGTCCGCGAAATAGACACAATAGTGAAACAATCGAAAAGTTCATAAACGATTCATGGGAAAAGGAAATGGTTTAAATTAACGGAAATACTAAAAACTGAATATTTCGAAATTCAATAACACTATTTACATACATAATAAATTGCTTGCAGATATGAACAACGTGTAATTGTTGTGTGTGAACTCCTTTCAAGAAACGTTAAGTATTAGATAATAACTTACTTTTCTTGTCACCGACAATGCTGTAAGAAAATTATACAAGTACCTGGCGTTCTTCAAAAGTTGATGTATTTAGTATCTAAGATCAACTTGTTATTTCTCATGATAATTGAATTGTATTATTTTTGAGGAAAAAATGTCTTAAACAAAAAATAGCTCAGGAGTAAGAAGTCATTGGAATTTAAGTTACTTTGGACAACGCGCCCGCTCACGCTAACGCTACATTAACATAACAGCATCCGCACCACATCTCTTCGCAATATCCACTGCTTTGAACCTTTCTGCGAAAAGATTGAGCGCTAACCGCTTTTTCAAGACGTTTACGAGTACGTTTGTATTGTTACTTTTTAGGCCCTACACTTTATGAGAAATTTGAAATAAATTCTAAAATGGCAAGACATTTATTTTTTATTTAAAAATTTACCCGAAGTAATTGGTATTGCATTTAATGTTCATATCTGTATCTGTATAATATTATAGTTGGGTTGTATACAATAGTATAGCGGAGTATAATTTGTTTATGTATAATTTGTTTATATTGTTGTACAATTTTTTAATTAAAGATGATAATTATTAGCCAAGATCCACGTTAAAAGCAAAATCATCTTATCTAGTTTAGAGGTGTAAAAATATGTGTTTTATATAATTTTAAGATTCTTCAAACATGGTAAGCCACATCATTTTTATTTTTTCGCAGATCTTAACTAATTTTAAATTTCTTTAAGATAGTTGATTTTCTCAAAGAAATGCCTTATTTTATTAAAATCATGTCGTTTAAATTAAATTTCATAGTTAACTTGACACTAGAGTGCGAGGGGACTGCCTCCTGACAGACATTCGGCTCAGGAGTTAAGACGACAATAATCTCTTTATGTAAAAAATAAAAATCAATTGCTATCCACTAGTCTCGCTAAAACTCGAAATAGGCTCGAAAGATTGTGATGATTTTTTGTGTGCCTTTAATTAGGTCCGTGCATGGTTTAGGTTTACAAATTGGACCCGGTAGGTAACGCTGTTGTCGGGATCCAGAAATCACCCATGCGAAGTCGAGGCGGTTCACTAGTATGTTTATATAATATGCTATCTGTGTTCAAAAGTTAAGTTAAAGTTACAGCTTATATACATCCCACTGCTGGGCTCAGGCCTCCCCTCATTTCTAAAAGGGATTTAGGACAAGGAAGTTTCCGCCGCGCTGCCCCGATGCGTGTTCACGAACTTCACATGTCTTCGAAACATTATTTTTCTTATTTTCTATACATGCAGGTTTCTGCACGATATTTCCCTTCACCGCTGAGCAAACATTATTTTTCTTATTTCCTATACATGCAGGTTTCTGCACAATATTTCCCTTCACCGCTGAGCACGTGGTAAATCAGCACATAAAATTGTAATTAAATGTGGGCGGTATTGAGGAGCGCCGTCTCCAGCATTTGAGCTCTCAGCGGTCACGGCGTCCAGTCGCTTCAGATGAGCCAAGAAGCTGACCGGGATTAGCTCGTTCGCAGATACGACGACCACCCCACATATCGGTCACTTCGTGAACCAGATCCAAATACTTGTTCGTTTATTTGTTTCGGCTTTCGCTAGGTTCTCGTCGTACGGAATGGTAATTTCGACCAATAAAGATTATTATTATAATTTTTATTACCTAACCAAATCGTTACATGTCATTTTACTAATGTAGAGTGTGATGTAAAGTGACAATTTAATATCTTTATTCTGTGTATTTTTAATCTGTATTCATAACTGCGCAGTAAACAATACTCTGCTCGTTACGTATATTAATTACTTAAAAGCCTGCCTCTCGCGAAACCTCTAAGACATATGCCAAGTAGAACGTTTCCCCGACGAAACAAGATTATCTTTATCCATTCCACGTGTCAAAACATTGTTACAAACGGCACATCGATGTGAAAACAAAGTGATATAGCGACGGAGTCTCTAAAGCTCTAAACTCTTTCAACGGGAGTATTTACTGAAGCATTTATTCCTTTGCCCCGCTCTCGCAAACTCCGCTAAGCAAAAATATCCTTTATTTTAACATCCTAAAGATGATAGTGATAGTATAACAAATTTGTCTTCATTTTCTAGTTTACTAACCTAATAGTTTGAGAATTCAAAGTAAAGTGAATCTTACGCGTTTGTAACAACGCTGAAATGGAATATAGTTTCCTGAGGAACAAGCAATGCTCACTTAACGTCGTATTGTATCCGTCTGTCTGTCTGTCTGTCTGTCTGTTCGTCTATGACAAATGACTCGCTTCCATACGATTAATGGACTTGTGACGAGCTGTGGATTTATGGCTGGGGAAGATTAAAGGCCGTATTGAATATGATGTGTACCGTTTAACTAACCTTTGATTTGAAAATCTGCTCTTTTAACCGACTTGAAAAGAAGGTGGTTCTTTATTTGATTATGTTTTACTCGACTGCCTTAAAGGGAGAGAAATATTTTTCGAGTGTATGCATGTGCATATTTCTATTTTTTATCCGTAAGAGATAAAGGATTTTGACATGAATATGGGGTGTCGATGGAACTGCAAATACTAAAGTTGCATAAGTTTTATATATTATATAAACTACACTTTTCAGTAAACTATTTACGCAGTTAGGTTATTTATTTACTATTGTAACCATTAGGCTTATATGTGAATGTATGTTAGGGAATATATTTGTGAATTATGAACCAAGTTTTATGATTCTTCCTAATTAAATAAACTACACCTTTAGGATTGTCCCACTATAATATAATTATATTATTATATAATTTGATAGCTTGTTAAGTTTGTGTTAAGTTACACTATCAAAATATTGGAATTCCAACTCCAGAAGCAATTCAATTATGTTACCGTTACCGTTACAGCGCATATAAAGTCGACTGCTGAACTCAGGCCTCGGCCATAGATTGCCCATAGGGGGGTTATTTGTCATAGTTGCCACGCAGTGCGAGCGAGACGGAAGCCGCAGTTTTTTTATATAGAATAAGGGTGACAAACCAGCACACAGTCCACCTTATGGTAAGTGGATGCTGTGGCCCATAGATATCTACATCAATCCTTGATATAAGAATGACGCAGATGATTGATGATGCAGATGCGCTGCCACCCCTAAGGACTGAGATGGAATGCCTCGTTTCTAGTAAAAAGGGTCTCCGGTTCTTTATATCATCATACGAAACCACAACAACAATAAGCTGCTATTTTACGCTGGTATCAGTGAGAGCGTGGTCCTTCCCCGGTGGAGCGGACCCCACGTGTAAAGTTAGATTTTTTGTCGTTATTAAGAAGACGCTGCTGCCCGTCTCCTGCGTTTCCCTCAGGCGCCTCTTGCGATACCCACGGGATGACATGGGAACAGAAACGGAAAAGTTTTAATCAAATATAGATTATAAATAATATTTATTGAAAGTCACTCTTTTGTTTAATTACTTCGTAGGGTAAAATAAACAAAAAAGTGACTTTCAGGTGGGGGAAGTGAATTTTCTTACTACACCACTACACGCTGCTGGAAGTTTTTAAATTATGTGAAAATTAATAAGCGCATTTTAATTCTTTTATTTACGAATATTAATATTATTAGTGTGAAATATTGTTTTATATTGTATAAAAGTCAAAACCACTTTTATTATTCTTTTATTTTAATGAAATCTTTACCAAGGCAGAATTGTGCAAAAAGATATTTAGTAGTCCGTATCCGCACCGCTTGCTTGCTCTGACGAAGCACTCTTGGATTGGTCTGAAGAGTCATCACTCAAAAAGACTCTGTACTCGTAGAAGAAATGATCACCATGTGGTTGCGGATCATTTTCGCTATCATTTTGACATCGCCCTTGGTGTATCTCCACAAACACTGAAACAGTTTGTATTCGTTTATTAATTCATTAAAGCCCATGTAAGCTCTTTCTGCATAACTAAAAATTAATAATTAAAAGTTGAAGGTAGCCTTTATTAGCTATAACATAATGACGTTAAATACCTTAGTCCCCCCTTAACAATGGGAGAAGTAAAGTGCCCGAAACATCAGAAATTAAAAAAGTTGAAATTAAATGCGATAAAATCCGTAGTTAGTTTTATAAGTCGTTATAGCGTTCGATCAACAATACCAACTAGATAACGGGTCACGTACAAAATCATAGCTAAATACTGTACGCATGAATATAAACTATAAAAAAAACATAAATTAAATAACATTTAGTGTGTAATCAACCTTAAGTTATAACAAATAAAGTTCTTTTTCCCGTTATTGCCTTGCGAGCTACACTCTCACGTGCAAGAGCTCACGTCTCATGTGCGCTCTTATTTACTGAGATGAATTTCTTGCGCCGACCCGACATCTAGTTAGTATTGTTGATCGAAGGTTAAAGCCTATCATAAATCAACCGCTGAACGCAGGCCCTCGGCAGGTTGCCTGACTGGGGGGGGGGGGTTATTTTTTATTTAGGTTAAATAAAAATATGTTTATGGATTTTATCGCCGTTAATTTTACCTGTTTTTAGATCCAAATGTTTCGCGTACTTTCAAGTAATTTTAGTTTTCCAATCAAAAATAAGTAAAATTAAACTCTATAAAGTCCGTCAAAATAGTTTTATTCAATGTGTAGTGTGCGCGTAGATATAAGAAATCATTAGTTTACATAATTTGCTATAGATGTCACGCTTGTCAGTTATTCCGCTCATTGATAGAGCTCTAATGATCTTCTAGTCTTCGCGATACAGAATTGCCTGGTAAAGACTACAGTTAAATCAAGGCATATACTATCCCGTCGCAAACACAATATCTTTTTTCTGTATAAAATGTTTATGCCAATCGTGTATTATTCTAACTTATTTGCAATGTTTTGTATTCGTTGTGTATTGCAAAATAAATTTCCTAACTAGTATCTATTGAAGGCGCAATATCCCTCCGCATAGTTGAATTTATCCGTATAAAGGAGTAACGATTTCAAAACGAAGCCTGACCGTGTGGTCGTAGTGTTAGTGTATCCACTACCCCACATCGTCCCGTGGGTGTCCCATGAGGAGACATAGGAAAACAAACCAGGACCTGGACGGCAGCGTCTTCCTAATAACAACAAGAATATAAAGACTGCAGTTGGCGACACGCCTGCCAAGCGTGGCAACTGTGGCACTTTATCTTTGAAGGCCTGTATTCAGCAGTAGACTTTGATAGACTGTAATAACGAATGAACTCCAGTACAAAGGTAAACTGCTAATTTGTGTACGAAAGTCTTCTAGGCAGTGAGCAAATAGCGAAGTATAGGGCGGCCCTTACCAGATGGAGTGACGACCTGGTAAGACATATAAGAAATTGGCAGAGGCAGGTGGCTCTGGACCGCGCTTTTTGGTGTTTCTAGCAGGAGGCCTATGTTCAACAGTGGACTATTGGCTGTGATGATGATGATGATGAAATCTTCCAGGAAGTATTGATTGTTGACTTTATTCGGAAGATATCGGTTAGTAAGACACTTGACACTCTTCTACACCTGAGGACTAAGATGGAATGCCACGTTTCTAGTAAAAAGGGTCTCCGGTTCTCTACACTCACCATAGGAAACACAGCAGCATTGAGCTACTATTTTACACTAATATTCTGTGAAGGCGCGGTCCCCCTCCCGGTCGAGGCGACCCATTTGTGCTTCAACCTTAATATAACAGCAGCATGGCTCTACTAATGGTGTTATTGTAAGGACAATTCATAATAATTTACTTGTCCCGTCTTGGCAGTTTCTGTATATCATCATACATTTGCTCTTGAACGTGCGTCGAGCTCGTTGGTAGGCACCGCAGATCCACTTCATGCTGGGGTCGCGCCATTTCTTCGCCATATCTTCGGGACAGCGTGGACATTTGCGATGCCATTTTCTCCTGTGTGTATTGCGATTATTTTAATAGATAATTAATGAAATCAAGAGTTACTTTGGGGGAATCCATTACCATCCATAACATTAAATATTTCAAAAATTTATTAGCTGTGCTCCGCGTAATAAAATAAAACGTTGTGTCTTGCCTAGCAAGAGCACCTGACGCCCTTCCTCACTAACAACGTCACCACTAATCCTAGATAAAATCTTAGTTAATTATTTGTTTACATCTTCAATTGATTTGAATAGATTTATACTTTAAAATATTTCTTCAGGATCCACGTATTGTACGCTACTCAAATATATTTTTAACTATTCTTTTTTTATTTATATATACACAACAAGACACAGATACAATCATACAGTGAGTTCATCAAGCATACAAAGATTCTACTTATTTTTTAAAGTAAAGTTTTTAAGTTTTTTTAGTTAGCGGAAGGTTGCAAGGTAATTAATATTTTTATTGTAATGGATTTCCGCAAAGTAACGCCTGATTCTATCAATTATTTTAAAATATCTTTCAGCAGTATACAGGAAAATATATTATAAAAGGAAACTTCATATATGTCTTATAAATGAATAATTAAAACAATACAGAACAGAATAATACAAAAACATTACATTATATAATAGTACCCGGTTGACCGAGCTTTGCTCGGTATTTTTCGCTCGGTTTTTTTTTAATTCGTGTGTTTTGGAAATTATATTTAGATACAAATTACATACTGATGAAATACGAATAATATTTTTTGATTTTAGCGACATAATAGAAAAAACTGAACTGGTTATTTGAATAAAAAATCATGAGTGCAATTAGTTTAATTTAAATTTACGTGTTTTTAAAAAATACTAAAAAAAGGCCTCGAAAAAGGATCTTGAAAAAAAAATTAAAAAAAGTCGGTTGGTCGGTCTGGGCTCAAACCATGGTATTACGATTTTGTGACCGCCCAATATACCAATTAAGCTATTTGTAATCATTAATAAACTGTCAAAATTTGCCCTCTTATTCTAACGATATTGTAGCAGTTTTTCATTGCCTAAAAACACGGACGAAAAGTCTAAGTTTTCTAAAAATAAATCCTAGCTAGATCGATTTATTGTCCTCGAAACTCCCTGCACACAAAATTTTATGAAAATCGTTGGAGTCGTTTCCGAGATTCCGATTATATATATATATATATATATATATATATATATATATATCGAAAGTATTTTAATATATATATATATATATATATATATACAAGAATTGCTCGTTTAAATGTATAGGTTATAGCTTGCAAGGCAGACGTTGTTCTGCCCTTTTCGACGACCCTTTGTGATGTCCTATTAAAAATCCTTAAATTCGCAAAAAAAATTGTGGGTCACTCATGAGCAAAAAAACTATCCTATCTTTTAAATATGACCAAAGTACACACGGTGTGAAAATTTGATTAAAATCGGTTAAGTAGTTTAGGAGTCCATCGCGGACAAACAACGTCACACGTTATATATTAAGATTATATTTCATCGCTTCATTCTTCAGATATAATATTAACAACGTAGTTCCCTTATTCTACAAGGCTAAGTCGCACCTTTAAAGATTTTTACTCTACCCACATCAAAACAATTGCCCCCTTCCCACTAACGTCTCTCGCCGTCCGAGCGTACTGCCTCATTCCTTTTTCGTGCGAGGCAGAGTGCACACCTTATTTAATTATCTTAGAAAAGTAAAATATTGACACGCAGTACTGCAGACAAAATTGGTTATTATCAAAAGAAAATCAAAAAACTGGAAGAACAAGAACGAAAGCAACATAAACTAGTCATTGTTTACTCCGATTCTTTTGAGGCCGAAGAAAATTTTGGTAAGTGTTACCGTTAAGTAATTCGATTCTAGTGCCTGAGTGATCATTAAAAATATACGTTAAGACTAAAAACCCTAGCGTTGATCGTGAATCAACACGAATACAAATTTACCTGGGGACTGGCCGAGAGTCAATACGAAGGTATCCTAACCGGGGGCTAGCCGAGAGTTAGCACGAAGGTTATTTAAACTTAAATACTCACGTACAAATATGTTAAAGCATCAGTTTTAAGTTTAAAGTTGTGTTAATTTTATCACAATTTTTTGTTATATACCTCCTAAATATACACTTTATTTCGTGTTGCAAATAACGAAACTAAGGACAGTAATAAGGTCGTAAATGATGACACCATGGTAACATCCATTCTCTCCGAGGAGCAAACAATTCCTACATTAGACCCTGAACTATTGTCAGCTTTGGGTGATACGGATAGTGATGAGCAAATATACGGTGAAAATGTCCACCAGGATCTTGCCCACCGTTGGCTTCCTCTTCTGCGTAAGGGTCTTACTAAGGAAACAAGCCAAAACTTGTTAAAAGAGTACTTAATTCCCGAAAATTGCAAGCTTTTGAGAGCACCTACGCTAAATCCCGAGATTGCAGCGGCACTTACCGATGCAGCCCGAAATAGAGACAAGAAAATAGAGATCGATCAACAAAGACTAAGCTTAGGTATTACTACCGTTAATAGAGCTATGTCTTTACTTCTCATCGGAAACAATAAAGTTCAAGCGATAAAAATTTTATCTGATGCTTGCCATACATTATCCAACCTCCATCACTCTGAGACCCAAAACCAGAATTAAATTGGTGACACCCGGATTATTTTTGATACCACGGAACTTTCTATAAGTCTACTCATAGATAAACAAAATCATATAGCTCAATAAGTACAAAGGTTCTCTTTCTTAACTAGTTGTTCGATCAAAGATTTAGCTCATTTAACAGGTGTTTTCACGGCCGCTTGTCCTGCGGTAAAATATTGCGCTTCAAAAATATAAGACGTATAATAAAAATATTCAACTTTCAAAACATATCTTACCAGATTTACAATAGTGAAAAAAGATATGTATTTTTAACCAAAAATTCGTTTAGTATAACTAAATTTAATTATGAGATATTTACAGACGCGTGCTTGACAGGTTGGGGTGCTTTTTGTAATAATATTCGTGTTGGCGGAGGATGGACATACAATGAACTCGACTATTATATTATCAGTTTCCTAGAATTACTAGCCATATTTCTAGGTATTAAATGTTTTCTTAGGTATATGTCGGATTGTAATATTTTGCGCGTAGATAATACAATAGCTATAAGTTATATCAATCGAATGGGAGGAATCCAATTCCCTCATTTGAACGAGTTATCTCAATCAATATGGTAATGGTGCGAGAAGCGAAACATTTGGCCACACGCATCTTAAATAAATAGTAAAGAAAATGTAGAAGCAGACCAAGAATCAAGGAGACTAAACCTAGATACAGGATGGGAGCTAAGTGATAACGCTTATAAAGAGATCATACAAAAATTGGGAGAACCAGATATGGATCTTTTTGCTTCTCGTGCCAATGTTAAATGCATGACCTATGTATCTTGGAGACCGGATCTAGACGCCTTAGTAGATGCTTTCACTATTGATTGGAGATACAAATATTTCTATGCGTTTCCACCTTTTTCTTTAAATACTTAAATCCAATCAAATGTCTGGAAAAAAAATCATAAGCGATAAAGCCGAAGGCATTTTGGTCTTTCTTTATTGGCCATCCCAACCTTGGTACCCAATTTTAAATTACTTAGGTACTCAGATCAGATATAATGTTTTTCAAACCTCAGAGAGCTCTCTTACGGTCTTCTTCCAGAACTCCTCATCACCTGCACAAGCAACTTACTCTCGGTGCAGCGAGGCTCTCAGTAGTAAGAAGAGGTACTCCATCACCCACTCTTCACGTGATGATGGCATCGCTTTCGAAGAATACAATACTTCAGTATATCATCTCGTATAAGCTGTGGTGGCAATTTTGTCATAAAAATAATTTAGATCCTTAAGCAAATTCTATACCGTCAATGTTCGCTCAATAATCACAGGTCACCTTATCATTAATTCTATGAGACTGCTTAGGTCTAAATACCAAATAAAAAATTTCTTAAAGGGCGCATTCAAGTTAAGACCAGCCCTTTCAAAATATACTGTTACTTGGAATCCAAAAAATTATATTAAATCATATTCGAGATTGGGTTCCCAATGAAACACTTTCAATTGAAAAACTCACAAAAAATTTGCAGTATTAATGGAATTATGCACAACACACTGAGCTCAAACATTATCTTTAATAAAGATAGACAATATTAAGATACGTTCAGATAGATGTTAGAATCAGCATCACTGATATAATTAAAACATCTGCAGCGGGACATCAGCTAGCCCTTCTAATTTTGCCTTATTTTATTAAAATTAAAAATATTTGTCCAGCCACGGAAATAAAAGATTATTTAGAGATTACAAATAAAATCAGACTCGCAGATTGTCGGTACTTATTGCTAACCTACGGGCGGCCACACAAGGCAGCCACTGTTCAATCTATCAGCAGGTGGATTAAGAAAGTATTAGAGGAGAGCGGCGTGGACGTGACTGTGTTTAGTGCACACAGCACCCGCCATGCTGTCACCTCGGCTGCTAGGTCCGCCGGAATCTCTCTAGATAAGATCAAAAAAAAAAAACAGCCGGTTGGTCGTCAGTATCAGAGACCTTTGCAAAATTTTATCATCGCATAATTATTGACGAAAATAAGTTTGCGAGAACTGTCCTCATAAATAATTAAATTTGATTTATTAAATAAGACAGACAAGTGAATAATTTTATTACAATATATATACGTTATTTTGTTACAATCGAACTAATAAATGATATTTTTTATGATTTTTCTCTTAAAGTTCAAAGTACACATAAGTAACCCAATAAGCAAAACTTTAATCTCTAAACATCTACGTTGTTAATATTATATCTGAAGAATGAAGCGATGAAATATAATATATGATCAAACGAACTTCTCCAAGTGAAGTTCGATCAGTATTATATGAATCGCTTCATTCGAAGATATAATTTCCCCCCACCCATAACCCACAAAAAAGTTTTGCCTAAAATAATATCTCTAAAAGAATGAGGCAGTACGCTCGGACGGCGAGAGACGTTAGTGGGAAGGGGGGCAATTGTTTTGATGTGGGTAGAGTAAAAATCTTTAAAGGTGCGACTTAGCCTTGTAGAATAAGGGAACTACGTTGTTAATATTATATCTTCGAATGAAGCGATTCATATAACACTGATCGAACTTCACTTGGAGAAGTTCGTTTGATCATATATTATAATAAGTAATGCGATGAATAATAATAATATACAGGGTGTTATTGTAAACACCCTTGTCCTTGAAACCAGTGGTTTGGTTTCACTTATAGAACGTAAATTCAATGAATTAAAAAAACGCTATTTTATTTCATAAAATTTAAAAAGGTTCTGTCCGACACCGTCCGTAAATTCATGGATACACTATGCGCTCTAGTGACGTAATCACTGTAAAGATCACCGCCCGCGCTAGCTACTTACACTGCATTCCAATAAAACACAATAGGTACACATAACCTGTGATGTAACTTTCCTTCATACTTTCATCCTGGCTTAGGACAGGTAAAAATAAAGGAATTAAGGAAAAATTGAGATTTTACCAAAAAAATTGTTGTTATTTTTCATTGAATTTACCGTTCTATAAGTGAAACCAAACCACTAGTTTCAAGGATAACGGTGTTTACACTAACATCCTGTATACAATAATTAAATACATAATATATCAATAAACAAATGCAAATCTGAAATAACTAATATAACAATTATAAATAAAATATAAATAACTAAATTAATAACTAACTAGTGTCAATACTCGAAGACTAAATATACTTTCAGAATGAATAATGAGAGATGCCTTTTTCTTGGGGGAGTTGGGACAGGACTAAACCCATAAGAAGATTGTGTATAGTATATATGTATACATTATACACTATAAAAAAGTGGACAAAAAAAGCTTTGCCTGCTAAACTGTGATTTCTTTCACTTCTTTTCCGCTTATTAAATAGGTCCCTAAAGGGATGCGAACGGATGGGAACGTTTGCATATTATGGGTTTCGCATTCATAAAGGATGTGCAGCGTTGTTTCGTTCGCTAATAAATAAATAAAGATGCGGTAGTCGTTAAGCACTTACTTGAATTTGCTGACTATATTTCAGGATTGACATTCTAATATGGTTAAGATAAAATCTTTGATA
Organism: Parnassius apollo; assembly: GCA_907164705.1. NCBI lineage: Eukaryota > Metazoa > Arthropoda > Insecta > Lepidoptera > Papilionidae > Parnassius > Parnassius apollo. The sequence goes on along the minus strand of CAJQZP010001616.1, from coordinate 5,569,440 downwards.
TAAGTATTATGACAATCTTAAATAAGGAAAAGTTTTACCAGCCCGTACGCTCTTCAGTGGACTGCGGTCTATAACGCTTTTTCTTAGCCCCTGCCGAATCCGCAATTTCGTCAGATGACGATAATCCCAGACTATGATATGACTTTTCTCCGGAGCTATCTAAAAATCATACACAATAATATATTATTACAAATTTTCGACGATATATTATTCTTATTTTATTTTATAATATAAGGGCGACAAACGAGCACACACTCAGTGCACCTTGTGGTAAGTAGATGCTATGGCCCGTGGATATCTGCATCGGTCTTCGATTAAGAAACTGAGATGCATGGTTTCCAGTAGAAACAGTATTCGGATCTCTACACTTACGTACATACGAAACATATCGGTGATAAGCTGCTATTATGTAAAAAAAATTACGCTCCAAGTAAGCTAAAATTGCTGGAATTGAGTATGCAGACCGCGCTTTTAACTATTATGCTCCTGTCGCTAATAATTTTTACTTAATTACTACACTCACTTTCTTTTTCTCCAGAAGACGATGATGTGGATCTCGATTTCTTGGTTTTCGTTCTCGATTTCTTGATTTCCGTCTTCGATTTCCGTCTGGTTTCAAATTCAGTTACATGACTATTGACATCGTGCGTTGTTTTGTTTCCTTTGTCTTCTACAAGTGAAGTGACTACATCTACTGTAAAAAAGCGTTAAGATTTTAGTAATGGATATTTCTATACATTGTTATTTATGGTAATTTATTCAACATTCAACATTTTGTAAACAAAAATGAGAAAAATTAAAACAACAAGACTATTTTAATTTCTATACAAGGAAATCTGTTTATGGCGTGTTTGTTTGAAATAATATCAATTCTATTAAAAAAAGAATAAAATTCAAAGACCTTAATATTTGATGTGATGCCAACATACAAGTCTTGGCTGCACATGGGCTTCATCATAGATTGGCTCATAGGCGGGATATTTGCCACAGTTGCCACGCGTGGGAGGCGGGCTGGTTGCAGCAGTTTTTATTTTGTGTGGTTGTTATTAGGAAGACGCTGCTGCCCACCTCCTGGTTAGTTGCTCTAGGTTGCCTGTATGATATGGGGCAGGGGATATTCTAGACCAGTACTACATGGTGAACAATAATTCAACTTTAAAAAAATTGCAGTCAGTCGGTTATTCAATAAAAATTAATAATTGTTTTAAAGCAAACTTACCAAAAGCAATGAAAATGATTATCTGCGCCGTTAACAACTGCACCATGGCTGAACTCTTCCACAGAACCAATCATTTCATTTTGTTTAACTTCAGATATTTCTGTACGGAAATCGTAAATCCAGTTAGCGTATGCATTTATCGGTATTTCAATTTTATGAATTTACGAAACGCTCCCAGTGTTACGTAGCCGTTCTTTATTTCGCCTTTTTCCAATAACGTGTTCGTGTAAATTCCGATACCTGGCTTTCAGGTTTCATTCTTTACATTTAATCTGCGCTAAAATACATTTCTGATTTAACTTGCAACATTTTCGATTTAATTTTTGTACATATATTTATTACTTTATATTCCGTTTCTATTTTTTATTTCAAACTAGTATTCCGCAGATTTTAATAAACAATGCACATTACATACACATTACATAACATTAGTTTAGTAGTCGTTAACGTTATTGCCGATCATGAGATCCTGGGGTCGAATCCCGGATCGGGCCAAAATTATTTATTGAGTATTCTACAAAGAAATTTCCAGCAGCTGCCTGGAGTCAGAAAGTATGCAGTGTTACAACGCGTGCCTCCGAAAACACGTAAAGCCGTTGGTCTTACTGATCTCTTTTCGGTTGTGTCGGATGACCGTTCCATCGGACTATGAGATTGAAGGAATAGAGAGTGCACTCTTGTCTTCCTGTCCTGCGCAGATAGCTATTTTTCGTTGACAATAACAACCGTGACCGAAATTCGGTTTGTAGGATATAATATATAATGATATCTATCAACTAGTCGTTCCAATTTAAAAATTGTGTTGACAGCGCTTGGTAATCCATTTTATACCTTGAGTAGTAATACCAGCGTAAAAACTCAATGCTTATGTGTTTCGTATGGTGAGTGACTTTTTACTGGAAACGATGCATTCCATCTTAGTCTTCAGGGATGACGACACTTCTGTATTTTGATTCTTAATCGAGGATTGATGTAGGTATCTATAAGCCTCAGCGTCCACTTACCATCAGGTGGACTGTGTGCTCGTTAGTCACGTAATATAAAAAGTGAGCCGTAAAATACAAAATTATAGCAATTACCTTCCACGTGTGCTTACTAACTGTAACACTTTAAATAATTGAATATTACAAACACTCAATATTCCGCGCTAATGTGTTTTCCTAATAACGTTTTAGTATTCCCCGTGGATCCCGCATTGGAAATTGATCGTCTCCCGATTTGAACAAGACATGTTTTATTTATTGTATCACTTCCAACTCGTTACGTTTTGTCGTAATTTAATTTTATGTACTGCGTTATTATCTACATAAACACATATAAACAAAATTGATGTATCTGTCTGTAATATCGAAGTAACTGCCTTATATTGAGCTTACGGGGTGATTTGTGGACATGAATAGCCATTTTAATATTTATTTTTGTCCCTTTGTTTGTCCGTCTTTCTGGGTATATCTTCGAAATGTTTAAACCAATTGCAATGAAACTTAATGAATAGATACATAGCAGTACTAGGAGTCATCTATAACTTTACTTTTTACAAAAAAGTCCTTTTTTGATAAAAAAGACAACGGAAATCTGACAAAATAGTAGGTCTTTGATTACCAAACAATATAAATATAATATAAACTTACCCATTATTAAAAATATGATTTGCTATAAAAGTACGACCCCGCTATTAAACAATCAAATGGAAATATGTTCAAAACAAAATTAAAGAAATTGTTAATTGCATATGTTTTTAAAATGTCAATGAGTTTTTTTAGTAAATTTAATGTTAGTAAGTAGTAAATTTTCAATTTATATTCTTTCTTGTTGCATATCCGACATGGGTAGACTGTTGAGCCTAAAACTATATGTTTATGTATTAAGATCTTATTGTACACAGTTATGCAATGATTGGGTGCGTTTGGCAGAAAAAAGCGCTAGCAAGCGCTTCTAAGCAAAATGGCGATCGTAAGCGTTAAGCGCTGTCAAATTGTAAGTAGCTATTTTCCTCTAGGACACGAAGTCAGTTTTAACCGGGGAACCTAACCTAATTTAAATATATGTTTGTAAAGTATTCATATTAAAAACTTACCAATCATGAATTTTTAATAACATCTATATGTCTATACATGTTATTATATTACTTAAAACTAATATTCCACAAAAAAAAAACTTATAAACTGTACTTCAAAACAAACAAATTAAATAAGCAAAATGGCGGATTCTGTGAGCGCTACTGAAGTAGCTATCGTGTCCTGGCCGAAAACTATTTCAGCGCTTGTAAGCGCTTGCTAGCGCTTTTTTCTGCCAAACGCACCCAATGTATCTTTATCTTTATCTTAAATGCAAATAACGCAACGATAATAGATCCCACTCAGGCTAAACCAGAGCGAGTCTCTTGTCTAAAATAAGGAAGATAAAAGAGAGTTATAAGTGCGTACGGACTTATTACTTCTAGATAGTTCTAGTTTATTATAGCTGGGTAGTTGACACTGCCAATACCTAATAAATAGCTACATCTTATTACATCATCATCAACACAGCCTTTCACAAGTCCACCGTTGAACTTAGGCCTCCTCTGGAAATGCCGTAACTCTGAAAAGCATACTTGATGAACAATAGTGAAAGTGGTAATGGTAGATTGATGGTAGTATATTGACGGTGGTATAACCATTTTCTATATGCTAGACATAATATCTTAAACATCGAGGGAGTGGTTTTACCGGGACAAACTTGTGTCTGAAGTCGAGTTTTTGCTGAACAAAGTCTCGGATTGGGGGCGACTAAATCTAGTCCAGTTTAACCCTCAGAAGACACAAGTTTGCGCGTTAACCCCTAAAAAGAACCCCTTTGTCGTATCTCCTCAGTTTTAAGGCACTCCCCTTGTTGCCTCAGCCAGTATCAGAAACCTCGGCGTCGACATATCGAGTGACGTGCAGTTTCGTGGTCACTTGGAAGAGAAGGCCAATTTGGCCTCTAAAAAGCTTGGCGTGCTCAGCAGAGCGGGGCAGTATTTCATGCTGGCACACCGCCTGCAACTTTACGAGGCGCAGGTTCGCCCGCTCGTGGAATACTGTTCCCATCTCTGGGATGGAGCTCCCCAGTACCTTCCACTTGACCGCATCCAGCGCAGAGCGGCTCGAATCGTCGACGACCAAGTGCTTTCCGATCGGCTCGATTCACTGACGCTACGAAGAGATGTTGCATCTCTTTGCATTTTCTTTTGCATATACCATGGGGAGTGCTCTGAGGAATTGTTCGGATTAATCCCAGCCGCCAAATTTCGTGAACGCACTACGTGACAAACGTCCCGAATCATCCACACCATCTGGATGCTTGGCGGTCTACCACTGTACGTTTCACAAGGAGTTTTCTTCCGCGTACGACTTCTCTGTGAAATAGTTTACCGGCGATTTTTTCGGACCGATACGACCTGGGGAAATTCAAGAAAAGATCTTACTCCTTTCTAAAGGGCCGGCAATGCACCTGCAATTCCACTGGTGTTGCGGTTGATCATGGGCGGCGGTAGTCACTTAACATCAGGTGAGCCGCATGCTCGTTTGCCCCCTGTACTAAAAAAAACGTCTGTAACTGCAAGCGTCAATCCGCTCTGACGATTTGGTCGCACGGTAAGAGAGACTCATATCTAAGCTTCCTAAGACAGAGGAGGATGAAATAAAAGGCGTTTCTTCAACTAATCAATTTATTAACATCACAGAAATATCGAATAAAACTAATATAACGAATTTTATCGCAATTTAATATATTTTGAATTCCCGACGTTCCGGTGTTTTACAGCACCCGTGGTCACTAGGAGATAGATAGAACGATAAGAAACGTGATAAAGTCCGTAAAATTAGTTTCATTCAAAGTATTTGTGTAAATATAGAAATAATTAACACAGCAATAGTTTATTTTCCTTTGCATATGTTACATTCAAAACTCAAACTGCTCATAACCACTGTTGGCTGCGAAATCAGGCAAAAATGCTTTTGACCAATGTTCTAGTTCAATTCTTGCCTTATTATATTTTAATTTATTTATGGTCTACGATTATATCTGGTCTAGATTATTGGTGACACTACCAAGCTATTTCTAATTTGTTTGTGTTGTTGATTGTAAATGATTGTAAGCTATTATTAAAAAATAGTCCCGCTGGGTTTTTTGGTTTTGGAAGAGGTTTTTTTGCGAACCAGTGGTAAATTAAAAAAGTGACTTTCAATAAGTATTTTTATAATGTACATTGAATAAAAAAGTTTCTATTTCTATTTCTATATTATAATATACACGGTTTTAACCGCACTTTAAACTACTGTCACCGATATTGCAAGATTGGTGTAATGTTTTATTAGACGCATATGTTTTATTAAGTCTAATCATACGAGTAAGTATCAGAGTATATAAAAAAAACATATTTCAATTCCAGTAAAGTCCAGTGCAAACATCTTCCATTAAAATTAATTCTGACTAACATTCTTGCTCAAAATCACTATTACCCAATATTTTTCTGTAAACAGTGGTAATGACCTACGTCCTTATTCAAAACAACTTTTATCTGAACCGATTTCGCACTCAAAAGTGGTTTTGACTGGTTATGAGATTTGACTGTAACATACTCGTATATAAACTTAAATACAAATAAATGATTAAGCACAGTATTTCTAACCCTCTGTTTTAGTAACCGGAATTAAACCTTGTAAACGTAGAACCAATGACGTCCGTGATACTCATCGTCCTTGCACCGATGGTCGTACATCTTTATGAACACTGTAAGATAAAAAGGTTTTCAATTATTAATAATTCGTAATAATATTAGTAGCTTTGATTTCGGCTTCGATCGCGTGGAAAGAAAATGTCAATTTTTTTATAGAATGAGGTTGACAAACGAGTATATAGTCCACCTGATTGTAAGTGGATACAGTAGTCCATACAGTAACATTAATCTACGACTAAAAATCATACTGCAGCTGCGTTGTTATTCCTGAGGACTAAGACGGAATGTCTCGTTTCCATTAAAAGAGGTACGAAACACAGCGGTAGTACGCTGCTATTTTACGCTGGTGTTGTGTAAGATCTTGGTCCTTCCCCAATCTATCCAACCCATTAGTTCTACAACTCAAAATATCAGTACTTACTTGTGCCGTCCTGGCAGTTCCTGAAGCGCATCATGCACTCGCTTTTAAACGTTCTCCGTGCTCGCTGATAGCCCGCACAGATCCATTTGATGCCCTTATTAGTGTATTTCTTCAGCATATCGTGAGGACACGGAGTGCACGTACGATAAACACGTGTACTAAGGGAGCAAAGTTAGACTTAAAGGCTTTACATAAACTAGCACTAACATAGAACATATGCAAGTAGAAGTGTCAAATATCAAAAGGAAAGGGAGAAACTGTGGTGCAAAAATTTAATATCAATTTTTGTGAAATGGGTTAGTCTTTGAGTATACTTGCAGAGCCACGTACGGCGGTAGTTATATAGCCCAAATATAATATATTAGCAACATAAAATAATACAAAATAATAGCCCAAAACTCTCGAAAACGAAATGTTTTCGACAGTTTAAGGTTCAACCTAGTGGATGCCATAATAACTCTCACATATTTCCCATAGTCTCTTTTTTAACACCCATAGGACAAAATGGGGGAATGAGTTCTTTTGCGCCGCCACTCACATATTTCATCACATCACTTCATAATTACAGCCCTTCACAAGTCCACTGCTGAACATAGGCCTCCCCCAGGGAATGCCACAAAGCACGGTCCTGAATCACCTGCATCCATCAACTACCTGCATGTATTACCTGGTCATCACTCCATCTAGTGGGGAGTTGCCCTACACTACGCCTACCGGTACCAGGCTGCCACTGGATAACCTTTTTTCCCCATCGGTTGTCGGTTCTTCGAGCTATATGGCCGGTTCATTGCCAATTCAGCTTACTAATCCGTTGGGATATGTCGGTCAGCAATCTTTATTAATACATAATTATAGTGATTTCTGTTTTAGTTGAATCAGTATTAAGAATCTTATATTATATATATTTATAAGTATTTGTGTGTTATTTATTGATATCTATGTCGAATAAAAATTCTTCTATCCTATTCTATTCTGTTTTATTTTTTTATTACGAAGGAAATCTTTTATACTAACATCTATCTACCTTGTAGATATACGGACATATATTTATGGAGACCGGATGACCGTAAGATAAAGGTTTTACCCGGTATAGGCACCAGTTTTTCACCTATCTGTTGTTTGAGATATTGTATGTTATTGGAGGAAATAAAAAAAAATAAAAAAATCACACTTACGCTTTCTTTTTTTCTGAAGTTTCTTTCGAAGAGGCTTCGGATGAATCATCTGATAATGAATCTGAGGAATATACGCTAAAACATTGTTGAGTGTTAGATCTTAAATAAATATTTAATAATAAAGCACAAATTGACCATAGTACGAAATTTCGACGACTATTTTGAGATATATTTATAGCAAACATATTAGACCTATAGGAAAGCACTCGTAGTTCTACATGGTCAGACAACCTTTGAATACCAACATTAGACATAAATTTATAATATTTTCTTGTAATTACTTATTAAAAGTAATGCTCGACTACAATTTCATTCGGCGGTCAGCGATGATGAAGCATTAAATTGTAGATTGTCTTAGCGAAAAAAATGATATTCTCTCTTGCCCTCTTCTATGTACCAAGCAAACGATTTTGTTGGAATGCGTAGAACATCGCTAAAAAAGAAGTATATACCCGCTGACAGTGCAGGGGGGTAAGTAGTGCAATGATGAAAAGGGGAGGAAGGAATCAAATCATGTAATTTCTGCGCTATATATAAAAAGTAAAAGTAAAGTTACAGCCTATATACGTCCCACTGCTGGGCACAGGCCTCCTCTCATTTCTGAGAGGGTTTTAGGGCAAGGAAGTGTCCGCTGCGCTGCCCCAATGCGTGTTGGCGAACTTCACATGTCTTCGAAATATTTTTATTTCTATTTCTCAGACATGCAGGTTTCCTCACGATGTTTTCCTTCACCGCCGAGCACATGGTAAATCAGCACTTAAAATTGCAGTTAACAATTTCTTCTGAGCTACCACGGCTCTTATATATATATAAGTAGTAGTGGTGATGGGATTAGTGGTGACAGCGTTAGTGCACGCAATTGAGGGAGGGCGGGAGGTGCTCTTTAAACTAGTTTAAACCCATCATTGTATTTTATTACGCGGATCTCAGCTAATTAATTTTGAACATCTTTAGTATAATGGATTTCCGCAAAGTAAAGTCTGATTCTATTAATTACAATTACCTGGTCTCGGAACCACTGTCTTCAACCTTTGATGACTTGTACTCTTGTGAGTCCATGGAATACCACGCCGGGCCCCGCTGCGCTGCGTCTCCGTACTTAGCTACATGATTCTTATAATTCATGTGTTCCAGGTCATCGTGTGGAGTTCGACCTTGCTCTTGGCACTGAGATACTGGTAAACAAGTTATTTATTTTGGAGGAGGTCTGTGCCCTGCAGCGGCGTTTTAATAACTTGTCTTGTGTAGAGCGGAATTGAATAAATGTATTCAATATAGATCACAAGAATAACTTTTAACTAAAGTTATTCTATCTAGACTGTATCTTTTTTAACCTTATTAGAAGTTTTTTAATCTTCACCATTGGTTCAAAAAAAACCTCTGTCCTGGGGAGAACCAGCAAGAAACCCAGTGGGACTTTTTTAAATATTAATTTACAATATTGTTACGAGCTTGAGGTTCGTGACAATAAAAATTGCCGATAAAATTACCTAAATTAACACTTTAATTTACTTTACACAATTAAAGTTAAAACACTAATAATTTAAACACATTAATTCACTTAATTCCACTCCGAAGCTTCGCTTGTTTCGCCCAAATCAACACTGCCTCCATCGCATCTTGCAGCGCCTATATATTTAAATTAGCAAAGAAATATCCAGAATGTTCAAGTAAACACGGGCAAGGTACCGAGCGTTCGAGTTTCGACTAGGCGCTGTCGGTTGAGTAATTTGTGATGTCGTTTTCTCAATGCTCCCCTCGCTCTCGTTCCTAACACTAGATGGCGCTAGTGTATCGTTGACTGGAGCGCGTAACACTGCCCCCTCCTAAGACATGCTCGTCCCGAGCATTATCGGCCCCATAATAACGCGCCAAGCGATTCACATGGACGATCTTAGGAGTCCCTCTTGCGCCTTTCTGTAACGGCTCCGCAATGTCAAGGGCTGTCCTATCCCGTGGTGCACCAACGTTGTACAATTTCGGTGCTCCTCTACTACGTGTCCGAGGTCCCCGCTCGGTCGCACAACTTGTACATGTACGACACCAATCCTCGACATCGTCACGATAATGGACCCAGTAAAACTGTTCTCGGACCTTCAGTAGAGTTCGTTTAACTCCCAGATGGACTATTGAACGACCATTATGGCACAACTGTAGAACATTCGGCACTTTAGCTTTAGGGACAACCATTTGCAAACGACAGCTGTCTCTTCGACCATTGTCCCATTTACGGCACAGGACTCCATCCTGAATCAGCAAGCTGTCCCATTGGGCCCAATAGCTTTTCGTGGTTGAACTCATCGCTGAGACGTCCCTCCACTTAGGCTTGGTAGCACGGGCCTTCATCCATCCCAGAATCGGCTTGATGTCCGGATCTTCCTGCTGTGCATGTCGTAGGTTGTCCTTCCATTCGTTGCTGAGGTGGTCCGTCCTGAGCATCCTCACGGATACCACCTCCTTACTCTCTTGCCTACTACAATGGTTGCAATCTTCAGGACAAGGTCTTCTTGACAATGCATCCGCGTTGCCGTGAGATTTCCCGCTGCAGTGTCTGATAGTAAAGTCGTATTCCTGCTGCTGCTGGGCGGTGCTGTTAGCCGCACTTCCTTTCTGAGACCGTTCACCTCCCCTTCGTAGGGTGTGCTCAGGGTAGCTGGACCGAAGATGGCCCCTTTCCCCACAGCCATAGCACCTAGGGCTGTATCTTTTATTGTGGTCGCGAACCGTAACTGCTGTAACCTCCCTAGCGTGAGGTGAACGATGATCCTGTCGCCGCCAGGCAGTGTCGTTAGCTGCACTACCCTCTCGAGATCGATCAACTCTCCTTTCAACGGTTCGCTTAGGGCAGCTGATTCGAAGATGGCCCTTTTCCCCACAGCCATAGCACCTTGGGCTGTATCCTTTGTTGCGGTCGCGAACTGTAGCGGCTGCAACCTCCCTGACGCGATGGGAACGATGATCCTGCCGCACGGCTTCTACCTCCAGTGCATGGGCCAAGGCGTCCTTAAGCGTCTCGTGGTGCCCGAGCCTCACAGCAGCTCTGACTTCCAGGTCACGGATGCCGTCGATAAATGTCTGCACCAGGTTCCCTTTAATGAGCGCAGGTACAGACCGGTAAGCTTTTCGCACCATCTTCTCCACCTCTAGAGCCCACTGCTGCAGGTTTTCGTTGATGCGCTGCACACGATCTTTAAGCTGCGCACGAAAGACGTGTTCCAGGTGAGCGTCGCCATATCTCGCCTCCAATGCCTCAAGGAGTTGCTCATAAGTCACTTTCTTACCGAGAGCTTCCAACACAGTTAAGGCTTGGTCGCGCAGGCCTAGGGTGAGTGCAGTCATGGCTTGGCTTTTATTCCAGCCGTTCGCCTCCATGACGGCCTCGAACTGGATTTTGTAGGCCGACCAGGAAGAGGTCCCGTCGAACGGCGGCACTTTGAATCCACGTAGCGAAGGTGCTGCAGCTACTACGGGAGCTGTAGTTCCATCCCCAATTTTGAGGTCGTTTAGTGATTTCTTCATGTCAGCCACTACGTTGTCAACCCGATTGTTTACTTGGTCGATTCGGGTTTCAGCTTTCTCGATTCGGTTTTCAGCTTTCACGATTTGGGTTTCGGCTTCCGACAGGCGGTTGTCATGCTGAGCAACCCTATCCTTCACCTCCTTTATCTCCTTCCCGAAGGTAGCGTGAAGGTCCTTCATGAGGAGCATCTGCTCTTCCAACCGACGGGCCTGTTCCTCCTGTCCGTCCCGCAGCTGCTCTTCCAATCGGCGTGCCTGTTCCGCCTGCTGGCGAGCCTGTTCCTCCTGCTGCTCTTTCAACAGACGGGCCTGTTCCGCCTGCTGCTCTTTCAACAGACGGGCCTGTTCCGCCTGCTGGCGAGCCTGTTCCTCCTGCTGCTCTTTCAACAGACGGGCCTGTTCCTCTCGTCCGCGCTGCAGCTGCTCCTGTAGCATGGCCATCAGAGCACCTAAGTCAGGTGCTGCAGATGTAGGAGCTACTGACGGGCCCGCAGTCTCCGTGGCTAGCTGTTGGCCCTCCGACGTCTGCGGCGTTGCACCACCAAACCTCCTCTGGTCCGTCTCCTGCTGGCGTTGACTTCGGGTACGGACACCCTCCGTTTCCTCCTTAGGTAAAATCGGCATGATTTAATCCCACTTCTGACACCAATTGTTACGAGCTTGAGGTTCGTGACAATAAAAATTGCCGATAAAATTACCTAAATTAACACTTTAATTTACTTTACACAATTAAAGTTAAAACACTAATAATTTAAACACATTAATTCACTTAATTCCACTCCGAAGCTTCGCTTGTTTCGCCCAAATCAACACTGCCTCCATCGCATCTTGCAGCGCCTATATATTTAAATTAGCAAAGAAATATCCAGAATGTTCAAGTAAACACGGGCAAGGTACCGAGCGTTCGAGTTTCGACTAGGCGCTGTCGGTTGAGTAATTTGTGATGTCGTTTTCTCAATGCTCCCCTCGCTCTCGTTCCTAACACTAGATGGCGCTAGTGTATCGTTGACTGGAGCGCGTAACAATATTATATTATATGCATTATATTTATGTAAGTGGTATCAACTGATAGAGATTGTAATAACTTCCATCTTTACATGATCTAGTAAACATTTTATCCATGTTGGTCTGGTATTCTAAAAGAAAGTATAACAAAACCATGCTTATGTGAATAGTTTGTTGGAAAGAACGTGCTAACAATTTAACTCGCCTAGCATGTCGTAAAAGGCGACTAATGGTAAATTCGGTTTGTTATTGTGTAGACGATGGATATTCACTTATCCCATCTTTCACATTTTTTCTTCTATATCCACATTTCTTTGGCTAAGCGTGGTCAAAGTAGCTTGCTGCTCTTGGATTCTACTCACCCCCTTAGTGAATAAAAAGCGTGACGCTATGAAATTTTTTATATAATGAAAGACGTCGTTATAAATCCGTAATACCTTCTTTTTTTTCTAAACATGCATAGCTTAATGAAATCAGGAATCTGCAATACCTCACCCATACATTTGCATTTTAATCCGTGCTCAGCCAGGAACGCAAGAATATGCACATAATACGTAGCGACTGCGGTGTGAAATTCAGGGGATCACGCCTGAAATTTTCGCAACTTGTCCCCTAAGCCGTTATTTCAATATAAAAAGGAGGGGGGGGGGTACTAACTCTGGTAAAGTTAAAGCGGGATTATTCTATAGAATTCCTTTTCTTTTGAGAATAGAGAAGACTTCAATAAACGGTTTACAATTGGTATGTTTTTTTTAACCATATATATGTAACGCGATAGCTTCGTCAATTTTGAACCTATTTTTTAATGATGCTTCTTTCCTTGTTCGCCTATGCGTTTGTTTATCATTTCGATTGAACATTGTAACGCTTTGGCATAGATAGTTTTTATTAAAAGCACAGACTTACAGCCGACAACTAAAAGCACCACTCGCACACTGTTCATTGTAATATTTCATCGAAAGATTTTTAGCGTTCTCATCACGCTACCGTGCCCACTTCGCTAGTACACGAGTAAGAAATTCAGCAATATAACTTTAATGGTTATTATGTTGTTAGAGCGCTAGGCCGGCATTTTCTTGCAATAAATTTCAAATAGACATTTATGCTTTCTTTTTTCCGCGCATAATATATATATATCGGTATAGTGCTATAGCGGCCGTAGTTTACAATGAAATTATACTTTTATGCTGCGAATGGGTCTTTGGGTTTGATTTAATAAGATAGCTTTCGGTCGCGGCTACGCCTGCGTATCAACAGGTTTCTTTAAATGTATTCTTATCTAGTACTTTACTACCTATCACCTCATGAACCACCGAAGATGTGTCCTTAGAAGATTTTTAGCGTTCTCATCACGCTACCGTGCCCACTTCGCTAGTACACGAGTAAGAAATTCAGAAATATAACATTAACGGTTATTATGTTGTTAGAGCGCTAGGCCGGCATTTTCTTGCAATAAATTTCAAATAGACAATTTATGTTTTCTTTTTTCCGCGCATAATATATATATATATATATATATATATATATATATTTATCGGCATAGTGCTATAGCGGCCGTAGTTTACAATGAAATTATACTTTTATGCTGCGAATGGGTCTTTGGGTTTGATTTAATAAGATAGCTTTCGCGCGCGGCTACGCCCGCGTATCAACAGGTTTCTTTAAATGTATTCTAATCTAGTACTTTACTACCTATCACCTCATGAACCACCGAAGATGTGTCCTTTCCGGAGATAGTTAAGCGCGCTGACTTAGCTTAACAAAAGCCTATTCACTTTTGCCTTGATAACACCACATTTTAGTCAGATTGAAATACTGGTGCTGGCAACTTATTTAACTTCTTTGCAATGCGCGTGATGAAGAATGATGCAAATCGTTTTGTTCGAATATGTGGAGTATCGACAACGAAGTGGTGGAGGGTAATAGTAATAACTTCATGTTACTTTTTTCTTAATGTAAGACATGTTCTATCTTAAATGAAACTAATTTTACGGATTTTATCACGTTTAATTTTAAGTTTTTAATTAAAAACAGTCACACCGCGTTACCATGGGTGCTCTAAAGCACGCGGTGTGACTAAGATGTTTGACGACCCGATGTCATAGCAAAACGTCGGGTATTAAAAATTAAGATTAAACGCGTTAAAATACGTTACATTTGATTCATTCAATGAGTATTATTCGCGTAAATATAAAAAAAATCATTAAATGTTCTATCTATGTGCCATATTTCATTCAAATCTCATATAATAGACTTTTAAAAATAGCCTGATTTTACTAAAGCCACAAAATTTATTCTTAATTATAATATATATTGATTCTCTAATAATAAGCACACAAACGGACATACAGACAGACAGATGATCAAACCATATGGTAGATAATATCATAACCATCACCATTACGGCCCATCACAAGTCCACTGCTGAACATAAACCTCAAGTTATGCCGTAAAGCACGGTCCAGAGCCACCTGCATCCACCGACCTCATGCTTGCATATCTTACCAGTTCACTCGACAGTTTATTTGTTTCGAATATTATTATGAGAGCAATAGATTGTATTGAACTTTCATAAAAAAATATTTATCAAAAAGTTTAATGTTTCAAATTCAGTATATTAATAAATGTCGATATTTCGAATATTTTTATGAGAGCAATAGATTGTATTGAACTTTCATAAAAAATTATTTATCAAAAAGTTTAATGTTTCAAATTCAGTATATTAATAAATGTCGATATTTCGAATATTTTTATGAGAGCAATAGATTGTATTGAACTTTCATAAAAAAATATTTATCAAAAAGTTTAATGTTTCAAATTCAGTATATTAATAAATGTCGATATTTCGAATATTTTTATGAGAGCAATAGATTGTATTGAACTTTCATAGAAAATTATTTATCAAATAGTTTAATGTTTCAAATTCAGTATATTAATAAATGTCGATATTTCGAATATTTTTATGAGAGCAATAGAGTGTATTGAACTTTCATAAAAAATTATTTATCAAAAAGTTTAATGTTTCAAATTCAGTATATTAATAAATGTCGATATTTCGAATATTTTTATGAGAGCAATAGATTGTATTGAACTTTCATAAAAAATTATTTATCTAAAAGTTTAATGTTTCAAATTCAGTATATTAATAAATGTCGATATTTCGAATATTTTTATGAGAGCAATAGATTGTATTGAACTTTCATAAAAAATTATTTATCAAAAAGTTTAATGTTTCAAATTCAGTATATTAATAAATGTCGCGGTGGTGGCGCTCTCATCAAGTTATTTGATTACTTGCTCGGGGTGGAATTACTTCTTCACTTAAACGTTTCCTGAGGCCTTACACCAATTTAGTAGAACGTTATTTTAATAAGTTTCAATTTTAGTGAAATTATATTCAATTATAAGCTTAATTTTGGATGAAATCTTAAAGGTATAATTTGAAATCTTTTAAAGGAGATTAATATTAAGACGAAGAGAAATAACAAAATTTCGTGCCTTATTTTTTTTATTTTTCATATACATTACTGCCTCTACAGTGTCTTTGCTGTTCACACAAATTTATAAAAAAAAAATAATTTCTGCAATTTCATGTTTCTGGCCGTGTCGTTTTAGTCGCTTTTTTAATGTAATAGGTCTTCAATCCCATCTTCTTCTTCATAATGAGCTGTAACAAAATAACTATGATTAACAGAATTGTTTGATTGTTTTATTTTGAAATGAGGTTGCTCTGACCGGAAAAGAAATAGCGAAAGAAACTCCGGAGTTCGCTTTTATGGCAATGGAGATGCATAGTATACACAGAGTGGAAAACGACAAAAGGCCCATCGATAACTGAAGCACGTTCTATGATGCACTCAAAAAAGTACGATTAAGAATTAAGAGCTTATCAGCGTATAGCGAAACCGGGCAAACCAGCTCCCACAGGCATGACGTACATTATTGGAATATTTCAACACGTGCGTCATACTTTGCCCATATTGAAGGGAAGTGGACGACCCGTCACACGACGTAGTGAGTAGATACCTTAAACCTGCATAATACACCCAAGCCCTAATTTTAAAGTATGATAGGTCCTTGCTGAACGTTCCTTCAAACGTCGTAGTTTTAATTATTGCACTTACCTATGTGCTTGAACGTTGGAATATAAACGAGATTGTTATGAATATAATATACAAAAACTTTTATATGTAGTATAAGCGTTACTTCTACATATTTTTTTCTAATCACTATATCATAAAAAATATTTCAGATTTTATGCAATTTACAATTAGTGAAATAGAAATCGTCTGAGGGAAAATTTCTAAATCAGATACAATAAATCAAGATCTTGTGAGATATCAGTTGAGCTTCTAGCTTCTTAAGCGCAAGGGCGGCCCAATCATATTGCATAGCTCCCAACTTCATCCAACAAACAGTCGCAAGCCAGGCAATATAGTGATACTTGTGATTGGAGTCCTAGCTCTAGGAAATATTTTCTCTATGCGAGCAGTTGTGTACAGAAAAAATATAATAACATCAACCAACCTTGAGAATTCCATAAAAGGTCGATGATGAAATAGAATTAGCTTATTTTGTTTCATAATTAAATACTAATGTGCATGTACTGATTCTTAATAATTTTAATGCGTAAGCAGTCTTAGATAGTACATGCATATTTTTACCCCTTTGTGATTGTATATTTCTAGAATTGTGTGCAAAACGTATGTATCAAATAAATAGTTCTTTCTTTCTTTCTTCTTTCTATAAGCTATCAGATGTACAGTTAACTTGTTTGTTACTTCAAAGGTATCAAAAGCACAGCCATTTGGATATAAATTGACTTATTGGCTCTTATACCGTTTAAATATAACCATTGTTATCTTAGTCAAGACTAAATTAAATGATTAATCCAGTAAAATTGTTTACTTACCGGCTTTTATTAAAGGTCCTCCTGACATTGCATCAGCTTGGGCTTGGGCTTGAGCTAAGCTTTGCGCATCTACAAAGAAAAAAAAATTCTTCCTTAATGCCTTTTCCTAAATGGTAAACTAAACAAATAATAATCATTATCCACTACTCTAAGTAGATCTACTCCAAGGAATACCACAAAGCACGGTCCTGAAACATTTGCATCCATCCACTTTCTCCATGTCTTAATAGATCGTCACTCCATCTTTTCACAGGTTGGATTACGTTTCATAATTACATTTTTTTATTAAAATTTTTAAATGCGAGTAGCTCTATCATTAAAATTAAAAAAAAACTTACTGCCGTAATTATTTCCAACTGCGTTTGCGATCGCTTGTGCTTCTGCTGCGGATTGAGATAATGGTGACCAAGGCATTAGGCCTCCAGGATACAAGCCTGAATTTGAATTGGCAATAGCTTCAGCTTCAGCAGATGCTGAAGATCCTGGGTGGCGCATAATTCCAGGGTAGTATCCGGTATTTCCTCTAGCAATAGCTTCTGCTTCTGCTAATGCTGATGCAGATGAACCGGGCATATATCCACTTAGAATGTTGGGATACATGTTATTGGCGGAAATAGCATTTGCTAAGGCTTGCGCCTCAGCTGATGCCATTGCATTATTGGCAGACATAGCATTTGCTAAGGCCCTCGCCTCAGCTGATCCCATTGAATAGCCGGGTTGGTATACTGGTCGGATATTAGGATATAATGGATTAAGTAGCATGTTTACGCCAGAATTTCCTCTGCTTATAGCTTCTGCTTCAGCTAATGCCGACGCGCTCGATCCGGAAATAGGTCCAAGTCCGTAGCCGGGCATGATTCCCGAATTCGCATTGGCGGCTGCTTCTGCTACTGCTTCTGCCAAATTAGAGTTTACCGGCATTACAGGTGAAATTGGGTAATATCCGGTATTTCCTCTAGCAATAGCTTCTGCTTCTGCTAATGCTGATGCAGATGAACCAGGCATAAGTCCACCTAGAATATTTGGATATATCTGATTAGCGCCAGAAACAGCATTAGCTAAGGCTTGCGCCTCAGCTGATCCCATTGAGTAGCCGGGTTGGTAAACTGGTCGGATATTAGGATATAATGGATTAAGTAGCATGTTCACGCCAGAATTTCCTCTGCTTATAGCTTCTGCTTCAGCTAATGCCGACGCGCTCGATCCGGAAACAGGTCCAAGTCCGTAGCCGGGCATGATTCCCGAATTTGCATTGGCAGCTGCTTCTGCTACTGCTTCTGCTAAATTAGAGTTTACCGGCATTACAGGTGAAATTGGGTAATATCCGGTATTTCCTCTAGCAATAGCTTCTGCTTCTGCTAATGCTGATGCAGATGAACCGGGCATATATCCACCTAGAATATTTGGATATATCTGATTAGCGCCAGAAACAGCATTTGCTAAGGCTTGCGCCTCAGCTGATCCCATTGCATTATTACCAGACATAGCATTTGCTAAGGCCCTCGCCTCAGCTGATCCCATTGAGTAGCCGGGTTGGTATACTGGTCGGATATTAGGATATAATGGATTAAGTAGCATGTTCACGCCAGAATTTCCTCTGCTTATGGCTTCTGCTTCAGCTAATGCCGACGCGCTTGATCCGGAAACAGGTCCAAGTCCGTAGCCGGGCATGATTCCCGAATTCGCATTGGCGACTGCTTCTGCTTGTGCATTTGCAATATTAGAGTACGGGTGGATACCTAATGGACTTACAGAATTACCGAAAGCATTAGCTTTAGCTATTGATTCTGCTTCAGCTAAGCCTGATAGAGATCCCAACCCAAGCACATTACTATTTGCGATTGCCTGTGCCTCAGCCAGGGATTGAGAACCTCCATAAATAGGAGAGAAGGGATTTAGTACATTTGATTGAGCATTAGCACGTGCATCCGCGTTGCTAATTGCACCTCCAGTGGTCCATGGAACAGCACCTGAATAAAGGTTTCAAATTAATATATTAAACTTAAATGCAATGTTTATTCATTTCATTAAAAATCATCAAATGTCCATTGCTGAAAATAAAGTCGCCCCCATAGATTTCACCATAGGGATCACTGCTATGGTATATTTTTCTAAAATCGGCAGTAGATTGGCGACCATAGCTTTGTTATTATTTTGAATTGTCATCAGAATGATGTTGTCACTTACGACACCCAGGGCAGTCAGCAATTTATATGGGGCATTGGATTCTCTTACGCCGTCACTACAAAGCGTATGTTTAGACAATATTTTTTTAAATATCAACTTTATGATTATGACCTTGTGACATTTTACGTATTTTATTTAGCATAATATATAGATGTTCTCCTCTTTTTTTTTCAATCTAAAGTCCAAATATCATTATCTAAGGGTCTACTTAACCTTTTTGCCTGAAGTTGGCTACAGTTGTATGTACCACTGTAGTAGCCACTTACCATCAGGTGAACGGAAAGTACTTTTGTCCCATTAGTTTTATGAAAAAATGGAATTAAAATTAAAACTTAACAATCAAAATACAAATTCGTTTCATCGATAGCCCACTAATTGTTTTGTGCTACCCCATTCATATATTCGCTTTAAAATCATTTTACGGCCGCTCGACATTCAAACTTTTCGGTGCCGGTTCGCTTTTTTATGTTTGTTTTTGTTTTAACGACACTTGTGGCGATTCTGCATAGCTGATCTGTCCACTTTGATGTTGCCACTCAGCCCGTTGTTAATTTTTACATTTTTCCTTCATTCGTTATACCATTGTTCAACTTAATATCGTTTTCAGGTTGGCAGATAAGTATTTTATTTGTCTCTGCGGTGTCGTTTCTGCCTTAGCCGCAGCTCTATTACGGCGCACCTATATTATCTTGTCCGACATTATTTCCCTCAAAGGAGCCTCTTATTTGAATCTGTCTTACAGTAGTTACTGCATTCACATAATTTTTATATAGTTATTCCATTCATACCTTGTATAGATAGGTCATTTATTAGGACTCTTTTATAGTTAATAACTCATAGCCAAATATCAACTGACTTTTAGTATACCTTGATATGTTTTTTACAATTTCTTTGATGTTAACTTAATTTGTCGTTGTTTTAAGGAAAAAAATATTGACATCACAGCCTTAGTCTTTGTTGTGTAATTCAAATTTTGTTAATGTTCTTTAATTCAAATTTTAATACATAAGCTAAAATAATTTCAAAATTAATTGTGGATTTTATTACCTGGTACTAGCACTGAGCGTGGATTTAATGAACCTGCAAGAAGAAATATGTTTTAAAACTTTATCTTTGTTGTGAACTAGTCATCAGGCTCGGCTTCGCACGGGTGATTTTAGGATCTCAACAACAACTCCTCCGAAGGGGTCCAATTGTGATTCTCAAGCATTCACGGGCCTACTCAAATACATACAATTTTTTTTATCAAAATTCAGTCGAGCCATTTTTGAGTTTTAGCAAGACTTACGGACAAAAATTTATTTTTGTATTCTCATTTAGTAATATTCTTAAATAAAACTGTTTTTGTATTCTCATTTAGTAATATTCTTAAATAAAACTATTTTTGTATTCTCATTCAGTAATATTCTTAAATAAAACTATTTTTGTATTGTTATTTAGTAATATTCTTAAATAAAACTATTTTTGTATTCTCATTTAGTAATATTCTTAAATAACACAATTTTTGTATTCTCATTTAGTAGTATTCTTAAATAAAACTATTTTTGTATTCTCATTTCGTAATATTCTTAAATAAAACTATTTTTATCGCGTTTAATTTTACTTATAGAATTTTGAAATTAAGCGCGTTAAAATCTGTAAAAGTAGTTTTATTCAATCATTTATGAATATATTTTTTTAATTTTAGTTACACAATACAATAGTTAACTATATTGATGTAGTATCATAACATCAAATTTCACATACATAAATTATAAGAAGTGTACTTAGGATAAAAATATACAAACACTATGTTGTTATATTAGTTACTAGATGTAGATGTTTATGGACCACAGAATCCGTACCATCAGGTGAATTGTGTGCTAGTTTGTCACCCTTATTCTATCAAGAAAATGACGCATTATATATTTAGAAGACTAACAAACATCTCTTTCTCACTACCGGACAACCAGGTGGTCTTCATCCTTTTGTTGTTACTCCACGCATTCGAACCAAACAGTTTGCTTTGTCTTTTGGAATGTGTACAGCAAAGGAGTGGAATAATTTGCCGGCTTCGGTGAATACAATCCGGGCGTCTTCAAGGCAATAGTAAATAGGCTTTTGTTACGCTAAGGCAGCTTTACCGTCTAGGACTTCGTCAACACTTGCCACAAGGTGGGATTGTGCTCAGGAGCAGGCTTATAGTTAGTAAAAAAATATAAGGCGTAACACTTACAGCATTCTGCCCTGGTATAGCAGTTAACTTCGATATTGATAACACCTGCGGCGTAAACTTCTGTACAGACGCACTCCTGGCACCCATCCCATGGATGAGCGAAGGGTACATTTGGTACATGCGGTCGGCACGAATTATCTGAAAATAAAACTCATTTAGTAATGGGTAGAAATTACAGACTTCACAGAATCAGTAATTCAAAGAATTACAAAGGGCTGGCTTAATACCTTATGGCATGTATGGCATCCAGTCTACACTTGGAGAAATGGAATAAAGAAAAGTGTTGGCAGTTGCAAATTAAGAACAAAAAGCTTAAAAATAAATATAGTCCAGTTCAACTTATTAATTTATCAAAGTATTTTATATACTGTTTCATTACAAAAAACGATCCTTTTCATTTTTTTATCCTTGGGTTGGGCATATGTTCAGCAGTAAACATGTAAGAGCGACTGCTTACAAAGCTTCAAGATGTGATGCTCTATCTAACAAGACGGCAATGTACATTTTAATTTACAAAATTCTTGATAGTATACAGCAAAGTTGTTCAATTTTAAAGTTTACAT
This sequence comes from Parnassius apollo, assembly GCA_907164705.1. Taxonomy (NCBI): domain Eukaryota; kingdom Metazoa; phylum Arthropoda; class Insecta; order Lepidoptera; family Papilionidae; genus Parnassius; species Parnassius apollo. The sequence goes on along the minus strand of CAJQZP010001616.1, from coordinate 5,547,525 downwards.
TACAATTAATAATACTTCTAATAACATTACTAGCAATTAATTTTACGCGCTTTATATCAGCTTGAATTTTATGTACGTAAGCATGTATGTAAAATCCCATTTTGTATCGAAATCTATATGAAAAAGTAAATGTAGAAATTCCGTTTCATATCCACAATTTATGTGTAATCAAATAAATATTTAGATAATGTTATTAGAGCTATGCAATCTGAATATTCCACAATATCCCGTTAAAATGGTTCGTTAAACGACGTCGCGGTCAGTAATAGCCGTAATATTTCCAACCCAGGGCATCGCATGAGCTCTCCCTCCAATGATAATTCTAGTCTTCCTTTCGGAGCGCAATGAAATTTAACATGCAAGCGTCTCGCATGCAAATTGCATCCAAATTTACTATTATATTCATTGTAGAAATTGCTTTAAATGTAATACGATTGCGGTATTATGAACCTAGCTCTCTCAGCACTATAAGTAACTGGTTTTTATACAATTATTGCGAAAATTTATTATCAATATTGCGGCATCACATATTTAAATCGGGAAAAAAATCAGGAGATGGGCAGCAGCCCAACAGTCTTTAACACACATAATCTTTAACGGTACCTAACGATATAATAATAATATAATATATTTAGTTCCAAATATAATTTAACATAACAGAAAGTAATTGTGGAACTAAAATGGTGCCTACTCAGCACAAATGCCATAGAAACCACATAGCGGTAATATTTTCACTACTTCTATCATTATACTAAGTATAGTTACTTATACAAACTACTTACGTGGACGCGGTCCTGGCAGTGGGCTGGCTTGTATTGGGTTGACATGTGGCACTATGAAAAAAAATGATCTTTTAATTTTGAGCGGATTTCAGATTCACAATTCGACTGCATGTTTTAATTTGATATCTTCGTCAACTGTGAATCGATTTGGATGATTCTTTTTTAAACTGCAGGAGTGACTCATATTGTGAGTGATACATATCGTTATATTTCTCATGCAGATCTTTATTTTTATTTTTTTAAACTTAGAAAGTTACAAAAGTAACCTAAAAGTAATGAGACAAACTGGCCTGTGATTTAGTTATGTGGAGTTTTGGCCCAGCTGGTAATCTGCCACAACCGGCTTTTAAAAAAACATAGTATCTTAACCTAATTTTGGCATTGACGTGAAGTAACATAAAGAATATACTGAAATATATACTCATATGTGTTGTGGAAATATCTGTAAATTTATATAATACTTAATGCCTACTTCCAGCTTTTATTGTTCAACTAACCATACTTTATATTTCTTTTTAAATAATTTTGAATTACATGTATACCTTACGAAACTCCGCAAAGTAACGCCCCGTTCTATGAATTATCGCAAATTTTATTTTGGATATATAAGGTAAATTGTTTACTAGGTAGGTCTAATATTTCGATATAGGATTGGACGTTGCTCGTTCAGACTTACCGCATTCAGGTATTGGATAACAGATTATCTCTTGTTGTTGTAACTGAGGAAATGTAGTCGACGACACATTTGCATATTGAACAAGCGTCGTTGGGTCGGGGAAATTGTACGTTCTTAGGGAGTTTCTCGCAAAATGGCACTGTGTGTGGAAATTGATTTGACATGGCTGCAATCAATGGTCGTTGGGTAATGCAAGCTAGGGCTTTCTGAATTTATGTCGACCCCCAATAGTGTGTGTAGGCCAGGGATTCCTAAACTTTTTCAGTTCGGAGCGTACTTACCGGCTTACTATTTTATCTCTGCGTCGGAATTTAAAAGTGAAACAACTTAATTACAGTACGCGCGCGAGTTCATGTCCATCGGGGACAGAGGCGGCGCGCGGGGGCAGCTCGCCCCGCTTTCAACCACCTCGCCGCATTTGTCTGCAGTCGAGTGTTGTCCTTGACGGTTGTGACGCGCGCTTATCGATACAGAAAATTAGTCGAGATTGTGTTATTTTATCGTGAATAAACCATGACTACTTCGCTTCCAGCAAGTTCGGGTAGGAAAAAACCTTTTATAATACATAAGCAAGCACGTGAAATGGCGAGAAATGTCCTACAGATGTGTGTTGAAGAGAAAAAAAGAGAATAAATTCGCTTTTCCCGTTAACAATGCTTTAGATCGAGCGGCCCGTTACACTGGACTTACTAAAAGAACATTGTCTAGAATTCAAACAGAAGCAAAAAATGGACCTCTTCATTCGCCTTCTAAAAAAGGGAAATCGTGTAATAAAATGGGGAATTTAAATGTAGATGATTTCGATAGAAGTGTAATACACAGATGTATAGAAGAATTTTATTTGACAAAAAATATCGTTCCCACTTGTCCTAAACTTCTGGCGGCAATCCGGGAAAAAATAAATTTTCCCTGGGGGACTACAAGTTTACGAAAACTTCTAAAGAAAATGGGCTATAAATGGCAAAAATGTCACAACAAGCGAAGGATTTTGGTAGAAAGACCAGCTGTTGTATTTGCGCGGTCAAATTATTTGCAAAAAATTCGTCAATACAGAGAAAACAATCGCGATATTTTCTTTTTAGACGAAACTTGGATCGACAATAACCTCACATTTAAAAAGTGTTGGAGAAACGATTATATAGACGCGATACTGACTGACACCAGCTCAACGAACAGGCTGATTCTCGTTCACGCCGGATCCAGACGTGGTTTTTTGGATAGCGCAAAATTGCTTTTCAAAGCTGGTACTGCTACAGGCGATTACCACGGGCAAATGAACAGTACGAACTTTGAGAAATGGGCGACTGACATGTTCATTCCCAATTTGCCACCATCCAGCGTTGTCGTTATGGACAACGCACCATATCACAGTGTTCAGGAAAATAAAGTTCCTACAAAATCAAGCACTAAAACGGTTATGTTAGAATGGCTTATTAGAAACAATGTAGAGGCTTCACTAAGCATTAGAAAAGGCGAGCTTTTTGATTTGATAAAATTGCATGCGCCCCAAGAGAAAAGTTTTAAAATAGACCAGCTCATCCGTAGTCACGGACATGAGGTTTTAAGATTGCCACCGTACATGTGCGACTTAAACCCAATTGAGTTAGCATGGGCAAAAGTCAAGAGAGTTGTGAGGGAGTACAACGTTAACTCAGATTTATCCCTAACAAGATTGAAAGAAGTAACGGAGATGGCTATAAACCAGGTGACAGAAAAAGATTGGTGTGGATTCGATGATCACGTTATAATTTTGGAAGAGCATTACTGGCAAAAAGACGGACTAATGGAAAATACGATCGACAAATTCGTAATTGAAGTCAGCGACGGCGAAGATACTGATTCCGACTCTGCTCTGTCGGTTGTTTTTGCATCTGATAGTGATTAAATTGCATTTTAAAAAATATTTTTCTCTATTAGCAATAAACAAGTAAGTACTTATCACATTTATTTTATTTCATAATTTGCAAAATCACCTTAAGTTACAATAAACCAAATTGACAGCTGTTGACTAAATCGGTAGTAATTATCGACATTACCATAATTGATTAGGTCACAGCACTACCGCATTCCTCAGGATGGACATGAACTCGCGCGCCTACTGTATTTTATTTAGACAACTGTAATTTTAAATATTTATCAATAGAATCTGGCGTTACCTTGCGGCAATCCACTATAATAAAGTAAACCAAGATCCTTCAGATTTTTAATTTTTAAATTACTTGATGGATATTGCTGCCAATTTCACCATCATATACATTTTGTGTACTTATAATGTTTGATTATTTTGTGCAGTAATTTAAATAGGAAAATATCATAGTACGTAATCAACATTAGTAAACATCATTGCAAAGGCAGGGCTTATTTAATCATATTGTATTTATAACTTGTTATCATACATATCTTAAATCGTTAGCTATATGACAGAAATAATAGCGATCCACCCGGCTTCTCACGGGTGTTTTTGGATCTCGACAAGAGTGCTACCTACGGGGTGTAAGTGAAGTCCAATTCGATTAAATTAAAACAATCCAAAACTCACACACACAAAAAATTTCATCAAAGTAGATCTAGCCGTTAAGGAGGAGTTTAGTGACAAACACATGTACAGAAGAGTTATATATAGAGATAAAGATGACTAGAACTTTCTACGTAACGTAGAATTATTCACGTGAAAACAAAGTTACGTGTTAAACCTTTTCAGAAATACTCACTACACTCTGGACTTTCCTCGCATACTACATTGGTATCGGTTTGCCCGAATTCGTCGACAATTAAATGGCAAACGCAAATTTGACAGGGATTCTCAGGGTTTTCGAAAGGTTCCTCCGTGGGCATTGGATCGCATGATACTATGGAAAATATAATTTAGTTAATAGGGCTGTATTTTTGGAAGCGCGAAATATTCCAATCTAAATAAGCCAGAACGCTGATAACCTGTTTTATGCAACTTATACAAGTACCATTAGCAGTAAACTTTCATTAAATATCTGTATAGATAATTTGTAATTAAGCTTACTGTACTTTACTTAAAGTACTTTATCTATGACAGTGTATTAAGAAGCAAAAAAAAACATACAATGTATAATATTCAAAATAAACCCTACACTTTCTACTCAACTGAAAAAATATATTTATTTAGTGCTGCAACTTGCTTTATCAATACAGCAACAAAAAGGCAACCGACTCATCATATTGCTACAGCAACAGAGTTACCGCAGCGCTGCGCTGATATTCTGTCGGAGCCACAAAAGGCGACTCACGAGCAGTCGCTGGACATTATTTAATACCTATTTTATCACTAATAATCAATAAGTTAATGAGCAAAGTTAACATTAACCCATTCGCTGCTCTGTGTACTACTATAGTTTATAGCTATTGTCTTACTATTGTGTCTGAAAATTGGAGAGTGAAAACATTGAATCTAAAAGTTGTAAATCTTAAATTACGTGTCACGTTGTTTGTCCGCGATGGACTCCTAAAATACTTAACCGATTTTAATCAAATTTGCACACCGTATGCAGTTTGGTCCAACTTGAGAGATAGGATAGTTTTTTTGCCCATGAGTGACCCACAATTTTTTTTGCTAATTTAAGGATTTTTAATGGGACATGACAAAGGGTCGTCGAAAAGGGCAGAACAACGTCTGTCTGGCATTCTAGTATTAAATATTATGTAGTAAATATAATGTAAAGTAGCTAACAAATTCTGTGCTACGTTCCTTATATTAGCCTATGGTATATTAAAAGCTTATAGCCTTATTTATAATAAAAAGAACATTTTTTTTAATTTTATTTTAGCAACTGTAGAAAGAACAAACTGAAATCCGAATTGTGGGTAGAATTAAACAGACAGCAGACAGGGTTACATAATTACTTCACAATATGCAACTATAATACCTAAGATCTACGCGTTCTCTTCAAATTATGTAAGACACTCCATTTTTTTGACGCGGATTTTCCATAATTTATTTTCAGGTCTTCTTTTGTAATAACTTATTTGTACTCACCTCTAGGCACTGATACTGGCACTGATACACGGTCCATACATCCAGAACAGCTGACGCAGACAGGTCTTATGTAACCATGCTGGTTGACACAGGCGCATACGAGGCAATCAAAGACAGGGGTCCAGAAGTTATGTAACTCTCCTTCTCTTGTACACATTATAACATTTTCACCACCTGAAAATATACTTATTGATTGAAAGTATTGCCAAGGTAAACCATAAAAAAGTTACAGCCTATATTTCCCACTTCTGGGCGTATATCCTCTCATTTGTTTAAGGGTTATGAAGCAATTATTTTCCCGCGCTTCCAGTGCGTATATACGAGTATATATAATCCACCAGATCTCTTTTCAATGGACTGTATTACTTACAGCAACTTAATTATAGCTGCAGTATTAAAGAAACTTTGATATGACATAATACTTTTTTATATGAACTCTCACGCTAAAAATTTTATTTAACAATTTCTTTGGTACCGGCGGAGATCAAACCCGGGTTGCTCACGTATTGAAAAATTTATGGCTAACGCTGAACACCTGCGCTTTTAAAGAAGGTAATTGATATTTCAATGCCTTGAATTCTTAAGTCGCCCCGTAGGATGGGTGGAAGTTAGTAGTAAGACCTTCCATCTTGGTTCGCAGTGGTACATCGCATTTTTATAATTTGTTTCTGAATCGAAAATGTATATATTTTAGGTCACCTTAAGCACATACATCCAGGAAGGTCATTGTTTACCATTATTTGCATAAAAAGTGGTAATATTTAATTTTTTTTAATAATTTCCATGAACCTTATCACCTATCGGATTTTTAGTTAAAATGTCAACTTTACTTTACCTGGCATACTATGAGGCATTATATACTCGTGTTGCGGTATCACCCTGCCCCTAGCATCTGTGAAGGGAAATCAAAACGAATATTTATTCTATGAACAACATTTTAACGAACCCAATGATAGTAAAATCATCACTTAAAAGATTTACCTGCCAAGGCATGGGCCAACGCGGAACTTTGTGCATCTAAATGTGAAAAAGTATATGAAATCAAATTAGAAGTTCTATCACATATAAATATCGATATATAGACAAATATAAGGTATTATTTAATATAAGATTATAAACAAAATTTATAAATCAAAATTATTTGTTATGAAAATTATAGGTATACTTATGTTTTAATACGCTATCTCTTAAGAAGAGAAAAAGAATAAGTTTAAAAAAATTGACATTTTTCCCTTTTGGGAGCCAAATATTATAGAGTAAAATTTTTTGTAACCATCTTGTTTGTAGAAATATGTGTGACAAATGAGCATGCCGTCCACTATTATCAGCATGACCATCATCCACGGTAAGTTGATGATGTTGCCCATAGACATCTACAGCTAACCTCGTTGCCAGATAAGGAGTCTAACTGAGATGCGTTGTCACCACTGAGAATTAAAGCAGAATGCCTATATCACCAATAAAACTTTGTGTCTTTGGTTCTTTACACGTACCATACCAACGTACAACGCATCATGAAGGTGTCATTTACGCTGATATTCTATGCGAGCGTGGGCTGCCCCGGACGAGCCAACCCATTAGTGCTACGGGCATAATAATATGGCTGCAGCATGTTACTACTACTTTAAATCATCTGTATCAAAATACGTTATTATAGCAGATATATAGCTATAATGATAAAAACCGAAATATAATCCAAAATAATTTTAAACTTGTCTGATCCAAAATAATCTGAAAACGTCTGCTTATGGTAAATTATAAAAATAATATTGTTATATTTCATTTATGTAACTAAAAAAAAGAATTACAGATTATGTACTCACTTCCAACACCTTGACCAATTCCAAATACTGATGATAATGCGTCCGCTCGTGCTTGCGCCTGTGATTGTGCCTGTCCGAGACCCGCCCCAAGAGATTGAGCTAAGGCATTAGCTTCAGCAGAACTCCAAGCATTACCTATACCATTCTGCGCTTGGGCTAAAGCTTCCGCTTCAGCTTGTGCGACTGATCCGACATTTGTTGGCCAATAACCTAAATTGTGACCACCCCCGATAGCATTCGCCAAAGCCTTGGCCTGAGCATTACTTGATGCTAAACTGGGATTATAATACCACGGAGAGCCGCTGCCAACATTTGAGTTCGCAATAGCCTCGGCATTCGCCTGTGCTATTGAGGAGCCATAGCCAGAAGTGGGGTGCCAGGGCACTAGCCGTGGTCCGTAAAGTCCCGGCAAATAGGAATTTGCTACTGAATTTGCTAGAGCTTGCGCATCTGCAGAGAAGAAAAAAATAAAGTAAATAATATGATTTTTCCCTTTAAGTAACTAAAATTGTAGCGTAAATTCGTCTATTTTATAGAATAAGTGCACACACAGTCCACCTGATGGTAAGTGCACACACAGTCCACCTGATGGTAAGTGGAAGATGTTGTCCATAGACACACTGACGTCTGTTATTGATGAAAAATCTAAATCATGATACATTGTCTCCCCTGGGAATTGAAAAGAATATATATGTGTTACGGCTAAGAGCCGAAGTGTGGTTACACCGATCTCTAGATGGCTAGAACTAGGTGCGGCCAGCAGCAGTAGGTTAAATTTTAGGTGTACTGTTAAATTTGTAAAAAATACGGAAAAATGTATCAAATGACAGTAGGTTAAGGTGCGGGTAAGGTGGCCCTTGGGCTACCTTAAAACCGTAGACATTTATTTAATTTATAAATTATGTATGATACATCTACCGCAATCGACTACACCTTGTATTAGCCGTCTAGAACTAGATGCAACCGCACTTCGACTATTAGCCGTAACATATATAAATAACAGATAAAAAGGGTATCCCGTTTTTTACGCTCACTATATCAAACAAAGCAGCATTAAACTGCCATTTTACGCTGGTATTCTGCAAGAACGTATGCCGCCCTCGACCAAGACGACCCACGTCTTGGTCGAGGGTGGCATACGTTCTTCGTGCTACAGATATAATAATATGGTTGCAGCATGACACTACCACACTAATCGTCAGTATTAAAATATCATTAGGTAATTATATCAGATAATTACTTTTGACGAACTACAAATATAACTAATGATAATAATGAATAAATGCTAATGATAAAAACCGAAATAAAATTCAAAACAATCCGAAACTTGTTAAGACCTACGTCTAAAAATGATTTATTACAGACTGAATATGATGAATTACAAAAATGAAAGTTGTTATATTTAATTTATTCCACTACAGGAAAAGTATTACAGACTATGAACTTACTTGCAGCACTTTGAGCGTTTCCTAATGCTGTTGATGATGCATCAGCTTGTGCTTGGGCTAGTGACTGAGATAGCCCTGCTAGTGTTTGTGCCTGCGCTAGTGATTGCGCCTGCGCCAGTGATTGTGCCTGTCCAAGACCCGCCCCAAGAGAATGGGCTAAGGCATTAGCTTCAGCAGAACTCCAAGCATTACCTACACCATTCTGAGTTTGGGCTAAAGCTTCTGCTTCAGCTTGTGCAATTGATCCGACATTTGGATAACCTACATTAGTTGGCCAATAACCCAAATTACGTCCAGCTCCAATAGCATTCGCTAAAGCCTTGGCCTGAGCATTACTTGATGCTAAACTGGGATTATTGTACCATGGAGAGCCGCTGCCAACATTTGAATATGCATTAGCCTCGGCCTCAGCTTGTGCTATTGAGGAGCCATAGCCAGGGTGTAGCCGTGATCCATAAAGTCCCGGTAAATGGGAATTTGCTCCTGAATTTGACACAGCTTGCGCTTCTGCGGAGAATAGAAAAAAAAATAGTTGGAAAAATTATAATGTTTCCTTTTTGATAGCTAAAAATTGTATCTTACACCGTAGAGTAACATACATCATACATAGTACATTTTCTTTATAGAATAAGTGAGACAAACGAGCACGCAGTCCACCTGATAGTAAGTGGATGTCGGACCCATAGACATCTACATCGATCCATGATTAAGAATCAAAACAACGACACGTTGTCTTCCCTGAGAAATAAAAGAAGATGCCTATGTAACGAGTAAAAAGGGTGTTAGGCTCTTTACCCACACCATACCAAAAAAGCAGCATTAACCTGCCATTCTACTCTAGTATTATGTTAGAACGTGTTCCTTCCCCGATCGAGCCAAGCCATTCGTGCTGCAGCCATAATAATAAAGCTGCCGTGGCTCTACCACTTTAAATCATCTGTATCGTGAACGATTACCTAATTATAGCAGATAATTATTTTTATCAAAGTACAAATATAGCCACAATTATAAAAACCAATACAATATCTAATACTTGGTAAAACCTACATTTAAATATGACCTATTGCAGGCGTATGATGGTGAAATACAAAAATGAAAATTATTATATTTAATTTATTTGACTAAAAAAACAGGCTATGAACTTACTTGAAACACCTTGACCATTTGAAATGGCTGTTGCTGATCCTTCTCCTCGTGCTTGAGATATTGTCTGTGTTGGGCTTGACATCGCTTGTGCCTGCGCCAGGGATTGTGCCTGCCCAAGACCCGCCCCAAGTGATTGAGCTAAAGCATTAGCTTCAGCAGAACTCCAACCATTACCCACACCATTAGCTTGGGCTATAGCTTCTGCTTCAGCTTGTGCGTTTGATCCAACATTTGGATAACCTCCAAACCGCCTAGAGCCGGCATTTGCTAGTGCCTGAGCCTGGGCTTCTGCTGCTGCGGAACCATACCCCAAAAAGGGGTATACTGGCCGTTTTCCATACAGTCCCGGTAAATAAGAATTTACTCCTGAATTTGCCAAAGCTTGCGCTTCGGCGTTTGCTTGACTTGATCCATATCTTAGTGGGGAATATATTGGACCATACCCGTACCCTGGAATTCATTGGATAAATTTAGGTGGTTAATTTTTTTTAAATAAACGTTGAAAATTTTCTATTAATAGATTTTAAAACATATTGAAACTGTTCATAAGATATAAATAACAAATTTGTGATAATTTTCAAGTAATGCAATTCTCGCAAACCACAGGCGCTAGCTCCCATCTCCCCTTTTCGCATGTAAGATTAAAAATTATATTCAGAGTTGAATCAAACTACATGTACCCACGTAAAAACACATAAAAAATTTCTACGTGGTGATATTTTAATAAGTTTATCATTTATTTTCTTGGGGAGTAAATAAAAATTATCTCGATTATGAACGATGCACTACTGTCTTGTGCTTCTTGCTTTTATGCTTACACGTTTTATGTGTTTCAGTGTCCCAGTGGTTGACAACAGGTTATTACAAAAAATTATAAAATCGAAAATGTTTCATTAAATAATTATGTAAATTTACGAAGAAAGAGATTTCACTACCCAATATCTTCCCGTTGGTGTCAAAAAAGGCGCGAGAGGAATATGAAACCGGATATGAACAGCAGCAGCTTCCTGATAGTTACTCGAAATAATAAAAAACTGCAGCCGCCAACACGCAAGCCCTGTTGAGCGTGTACACGTGGCAACTATGAAACAATCCATGTTGAGCAGCGGACTTTTATAAACTGGACGGTAATAAACGACGGTAATAGACGAATGTTTAGTTAAAAAAAAAAAAACAATTTTATAACCATTTTGAAAATTTTCTTGTATTAAAAAAATTTTTGCCAGAGCAAGGAAGTGCATTACATCAAAGTTAAACACAAATCAAAGCTCTCATGTTTGAGATCTTGTGAGTGTAATAAATTCTTACCAGTGACTCCTGAAGATAACAGGCAGGCAAGAAGGCAGACGCTTCTAACTGCACCCCCCTGCATCTTTTTTAGAATATTTTTAACTTTTTCCTAAAACGCTACCAGTTGACTCCAACCAAACCTTTTCTCAACTGCAAAAATTCTATTTCGCGCTGGCTTTTTATACGTGAATATTGTTTAACCCTCCGTGAAAATCATAGGTCAATTTGATTTATTGGTAACACATGATATACAAACATTTTGATTCGTACACGATTCGCAGCGCTTGCAGTTAATTAGTTCCATCAGAATAGTTTTCTATAGAACTAATGTTAGATTTTTGTAAGTAAATACTGATTTAATTAACATAAACATAAGACTTAAAGACTCACGCCTGGCCCAGAGGGGTAGGCAGAGACTTCGGACTTCCATTTAACACGATCATGACACACCTCTTTCGCCTCCTTTACCACATACCTACGCATACATGCTCGTCAGTTGATGGTACTCTTAATCTTGCCCATCTCCAATATATCGCCAAGTGATGAACTTCCATCTAGAGCGTCCCTTGCCGACTCTGTCGTTCACTTCTGCAACATAAATTCGCTTTATCACTCTTTCCTCGTTCATTCTTTCTACATGACCAAACTGTCAAAGCATTCCTTTTGTTAATTCTAGTCACAACATCATCTTGCAAACCACACTTTCCTCTTATCACAAAATTTCTCACCCTGTCTTTAAGATTTAGTCCCATCATACTCCTAACATATTCAATATGATTTCAATAATATCCTTTAAAGAGTTTTATTTATTGCATAAATTGATTTCTCCCTCTACCTTCCATTATCGGACAATCAGACGCTCGGTTAGTCTCGACCCCTTTATTGTTGACTCAGCACGCATTCGAAACAAATGGTTAGCTTTATTGTTTCTCATGCATGCAACAAAGGAGTGAAGTAAAGGTAAAGGCTGGTCCTACGTACGCAACGTATGCAACGCGTTATGACATCTAGACTCTTGACATTGTATGATAAATGTATATACTAGAAACACGCCTATTGTATGTAACTCAATCACACGCAACGCAACGTCCAACTCAACGTCGATCTGCGATGTCTAGTTTGGCGTGGGAAGGTGGAGGGGATATTCCTACGAAATCCCACGCGTACGAACATCCCCCTGATGACATACACAGTCCACCACTGTGGTCCATAGGCATAAATATTTATTATTTCTTAAGAATCAAAATGCAAATGAGCTGTCGCCCTAGAATACTAAAATGGAATGTCTCGTTTCCAGTAAAAAGGATCTCCGGTTCTTTGTACTCAACACAACGAAACACTTTTTTTTATAGGATGGGGTGACACACGAGCACACAGTTCACCTGATGGTAAGTGGTTGCTGTGGCCAATAGACATCTGTATCTATCCTCAGTTATCAATCAAAATGCAGATGCGTTGTCACCCGTGAGGACTAATATGGAATGGCTCGTTTCCAGTAAAATGGGTCTCCTGTTCTCTACACTCACCATACGAAAGACAGCACCATTAAGCTACTATTTTACGCTGGTATTCTGTGAGAGCGTGGTGCTTCAGCGGTCGAGCCGACCCATTCATGCTACAACTATACTACTAATATAACTGCAGCATGACTCTACCACGTATAAAACACAACAGCATTAAGCTGCTATTCTACGCTGTTATTCTGTGAGAGCGTAGTCCTACCCCGGTTGAGTTGACTCATTCATGTACTACATCCATAATATAGCTTCATCGCGGGTCTACTACGTAAAAATTTTTTGTTGTAGAAATGGGAGACGAACAGCTCATCGATAGACTAAGGATACGATACGATACGTCACAGCGATACTAATGTACTTATAACATTAAATGAGTAGAATATTGCGACGCTTAGTTACGGTATTCAAAATGGCAAAACTACATGGAAACCTATTAAGTACCTATCCCCCTATCCTCCTGCTATCATTTTTGTTATTATGATTGTTGGCGGCTCCGTGGCTGCGGGTTCGGATAACACGCGGAACAACTATTTATCTGGCCTACAAATAATTATTACAGGTCTGGACAGATATCTGTGTGTATGTGATGAAGTCTTTGTGAAATTTATGTATGTAAGCGATCTAGATAACATATTAGTGTAGAAGTAACGTTTTAAACGACATAAAAAATAAATAAAAAGAAGCGTGAAAAGGAGAGGTGCGAAATTAAAAAAGTAGTTTTTGTATTTCTATCCTAGTTCCGTTAAGATACGAAACATGATTTTATATATTGCAGAAATAACACATTGTATGTTTGCATTTTAAATCATACATTTTGACAGAATTACTACCTTAACGTTTTTTTTTATAAAGGTGTGAAAATATTCGTTTTTGAACATCAGACTAAGTAAAACTCTCTCAAACTTGCTTTTAAAATCAGAAAAAAATTGTATACATTTCTGCTCGTACGTCCGCTAAGAAGTGACAAGAGTGTCTGACGTCAAACGTACATTGCATAGCTCAAGTGTGTACACCAACGTAGGAGCATTGCATCGCATACGTTGCGTACGTGAGACCAGTCTGTCTCTGCCATAAGTTGCCAGCATCAGTCTTTACATCCGATAACAATTTGGGTGTCTTCACAGCAAGCAAGAGTCAATAGCCTATATTTTAAGCTAAATCAACTTGTTTGTTGCTATTTGATTTATCATCTTGGGCTGCATCACCAGCCTTCCATCAGGTTGGATAAGTGTTAAGCATTGGCTTAAAATTGTTATAAGAAGAGTAAATAACTATTTTGATGATCTATTTCAAATTAAGTCTATTTGAATTGTAAATAAATACGCATAAATCTTATATCCCACTAACTTTATTTTATTTTAATAAATATGAAGCATTTACATTTGTCAGAATCCTATGCTTTACTTATCTAAAGAGTATCAAGTCCAAAAAGTTTGCCATTGCCTTTAGAGATCAGGTGGAGGAGGTTATTGTCTGCAACGAAATATGCATTATTTCAATAATTTACTTCAAATTTTATGAGATATGAATAATCATATTATTATTAACTAAGTGAATTAATTATTAGCTGATACTGGTTAAACTGTTTTAATGCCAACTTGTGAGTCCATAATATGTCTAAGATCTCTTTTCTTTCTACTTTCTTCACCGCTTTTATAACCTGGCGAGAGTGTATGGAGTAGCGCTTGTGATTGTAATTGAGATCCGCTAAAACCTGGCCATCCCCCAAGCTGACTTTGAGTCTGCGCTAGAGTATGTGATTGAGCTTGGGATTCACTTCCATAACCACCTGAATTATTAGGTTGAGCTTGTGATTGGGCCTGAGGTTCCCCGCTTGACCATTCTCCAAGGCCGCCAAAACCTCCGTAACCACCAGTTGCTACATTAGCCGCAGCATTTGTATCTGCATTATACCAGCCACCAAGCCCACCGTATCCTCCGTTTGCGACATTAGCTTTTATCCCCCGCCCCGTCCTCCTGTGCACTGCGAGCATTTGCATCTGCATTAGACCAGGCACCAAGCCCACCGTAACCTCCGGTCGCCATGTTGGTTGCAGCATTAGCATCAGCTCTAGGCCAACCACTGAGCCCACCAAATTGTCCGATTGCAGCGTTGACTGCAGCATTAGTATCGGCGCTAGACCAGCCACCAAGCCCACTGTGTCCTCCAGTTGCGACATTAGCTGTTGCATCGGCTTGCGCTTGTGAAATGCCTATGCCTCCGAATATTCCGTAATTTGCCGCATTTGTAGCCGCGTTAGCTTGAGCTTCGGATATTCCTGTTCCTGCTGTATTCGCAGCAGCATTTGCCTGGGTATTTGGAAATAAGATATCATTAAGGGCAGCGGTGTTAGCATTAGCTGCAGCATTACCACCCCATCCCATTGTATTCGCATTGGTGTTTGCACTTGCAAGTGCATTTGTACCTGTGCTTTCCCAAGCTGAAATGAAACGTACTTCGTTATTTTTACTTTCAATCCATTATATTTACATAGTTTAACTAGAAAAACAATACATACGCGAGACATTTAATAGTGATGGTTGAGTAGGGTTCGGTGAGCCTTATAAAATATTATGTATTATTCATATTTGAATCCCTGATTCTAGTTGACTATTAAATATTTAGTTGGCAATTACTTTAATAAAATATCGAAGGTGGTAGCGGTGTAGAACATATCGCAACATTTCGTTCCGTGTGCCGTAATAATCAACTATATCAAGTAAAGAAAGATCTCATAACCGAAAAAGAAAAATATCCAGACTCTCAATGGATTGCAGCGTCAAAGGTGCGAGACTTCTATTACATCGACAGCTAATCCACTAACTAAACGTGTACAACTAGCAGTAGCAGAAGAAAAAGATGAGTTAATTTTATACTTACTGCACATGGGATCAACAGAGCTTTCGATGTAGACGTAGTTGAATTTGATCTTACACACGTGGACATGGCAATCATCTCCAGGAATACGGAAAGGTGCTAAAGGCATTTGTCCTCTACACATTGGTGCTGCACAAAATGGGAAAATCCGTCAACAATTTTAGGAACTAAAATTCCAAGAGGATAATTAACAATTAACTAGGCATTTTGTATGTTCATCATTATTTATTTATAGTTGTACCTGACCAAGCATTGCCCGTATCAGAATGCAATGTTGTTTCAAAATTTCAAAGCTATCTGTGAAAATCTAAAAAATCTTTTCTGGATATAAAGATTTGAATAAACGAACATTTACATTCTTTGATTAAAACTACTTTTACGGATTTTACCGCGTTTTATTTTTTTATTTTTAATACCCGCTTTTTTCTTTTTTTTTTTGCTTTGATTTCTGGTGCTTTCCAACACCCTTGGTCACGGGGGACTAAGGTGACTAACATCCCGATGTCAAAGTTAACACGGAGTACCTTCAGTTTTTTATTTATTGTCTTTGGTCCGATCTACGCAGAATGAACTAACTGTGTTTTGAAGTCTTGCAGTGGTATGCTTAGGTTTAGTTTTAATTTTGTTAAGTATAGGGTCGTGGCACTACTCCAGAGGCGTGGAGCAGAAGTGCGGTGGTCTTGTTCTTTAAGAAAGGCGACAACGCTCTCTTGAAGAACTACAGACCGATTTCCCTTCTGAGCCGCGTCTACGTGCTGTTTTCGAGAGTCATTACGAATCGTCTCGCACGCAGACTCGACGACTTCCAGCCTCCCGAACAAGCCGGTTTCCGAAAAGGCTTCAGTACCATAGACCACATACATACCCTGCGGCAGATTGTACAGAAGACTGAAGAGTACAATTTGCCACTTTGCCTGGCGTATGTGGACTATGAGAAAGCCTTTGATTCCGTCGAAATTTGGGCGGTGCTGCAGTCCCTTCAGCGGTGCCAAGTTGACTGTCGGTATATTGAAGTGCTGAAGTGTTTGTACAGTAGGGCTACGATGGCTATCCGAGTACAGAACCAGAGCTCGAAACCTATCCAACTGCAGAGAGGTGTAAGACAGGGTGACGTTATATCCCCGAAACTCTTCACCGCTGCTTTGGAAGACGTTTTCAAGCTACTGGACTGGAAAGGATACGGTATTAACATCAATGGCGAGTACATCACTCACCTTCGATTTGCCGACGATATAGTCCTTATGGCAGAATCGCTGGAGGACTTAAGCACTATGCTCAATGACCTCAATAGTGCCTCCCAACGGATAGGTCTTAAGATGAACATGGACAAAACAAAGATTATGTTTAATGTCCATGTCACACCTATGCCGGTAGTTGTTGGGAGCACTATGCTCGAAGTTGTTGACGAGTACGTTTACCTGGGACAAATAGTCCGACTAGGTAAGTCCAACTTCGACCGAGAGGTCAATCGACGGATTCAACTCGGCTGGGCAGCGTTCGGGAAATTACGACATATCTTCTCGTCAGGTATACCTCAATCTCTGAAAACTAAAGTGTACAACCAGTGCGTGTTGCCAGTGATGACTTACGGATCAGAGACGTGGTCCTTCACTGCTGGCCGTATGAGGACGCTCAAGGTCGCTCAGCGAGCTATGGAGAGGGCTATGCTCGGAGTTTCTCTGCGTGATAGACTCAGAAATGAGGATATCCGCAGTAAAACCAGATTGACCGACATAGCCCAACGGATTAGTAAGCTGAAGTGGCAATGGGCCGGCCATATAGCTCGAAGAACCGATAACCGATGGGGAAGAAAGGTTCTCGAGTGGCAGCCTCGTACCGGTAGGCGTAGTGTAGGGCGACCCCCACTAGATGGAGTGACGACCTGGTAAGATATGCAGGAAGTCGATGGATGCAGGTGGCTCAGGACCGTGCTTTGTGGCATTACTTGGGGGAGGCCTATGTTCAGCAGTGGACTTGTGAAGGGCTGTGATGATGATGATGATGAAGTATAGGGTCCCAACCAGGTGGTAGTACCCGGCCTCCTTCTCTATTGAAATTAGGATGTTTTTTAATTTCAATAGCCTCACGAATCATCCTAGGTAGGAATCGATAAAATCCGTAAAAGTAGTTTTAATCAATGTATAGTATTCGCGTAAATATAAGAAATCATTATTTACATTCTTGTTTATATAGAATTTGTGCGCTTATTGAATACAAGCTGGAACACCCTATTTCACCCCCTCAGGTGTTGAAATTTCCAAAATTTCTTCTTGGTGGGTTCTTCGCTTAATGTGTAAGCAATTTTAAAGTTTAATGATTGTTTATTAAATCAGTGGTCTTAATTCCAGTTTTCATTGCGAATTTACAATACTAATTTTGACATTTTAATCGATATATTATAAGATAATTACAAATTAATACGGATATATAATCGATTGACTTGAAATTAACTTATATGTGTTCGTAATTGGCATGGTGTATACGTCATTTTTCCGATAGTAAGGTTAGATTAGAACCATTGTACTTCACGCTTTGCTAACTTGGATATTGTATTTTATTATATTCCAATAAAGTCCAAGAGCTCCATCGATGCGGTATATTATAATTCAATCTATCTGAATTTTTTATAACACTGTTTGCATAATTCGCAATTACACATTTACGAAATACAAAGCAAGTGGACCGCTTCGAGATGGTGGGTACTTGTATTGGGTCCTTTCATATGAAATTAGCTTTTTGTCGTACTGACCACATTGATCTGAAATATCTCTTTGGTTAAGAATTCCAAATTCAAATTTATAAATACATTTAGCTGGTACACTTGAGTTTTGAAAACAGTCATTCATTCGTTTTTTCCTCACTTTTTTTCTTTGGCATCGCTTATTACTGCACAATGGAAAACATGAAATATCGGTATATTTACGAGTTCTACCGTTGCACCAATGCTGCAGAAACAACTCAAAGGATTAATGATGTGTATGGCGCTGGTGTCACAAAAGAAAGCACGGTAAGTTTTTGGTTTCAACGTTTTCTTTCTGGAAATTTTAACCTTCAGAACCAACCCCGTGGACGGCCGGAGACCAAAGTGTAAAATGAATAATTAAAGGCTGTTTTGGAAGCGAATCGATCACAAAGCACTTCAGAGATAGCTGCAAGCTTCGGGGTAAGTGATAAAGCTGTATTAATCTACTTGAAGCAAATCGGGAAAGTAAAATAAAAACTTGAACGATGGGTACCTCATGAATTGAGTGAATCGAACTTGCAAACACGCGTTGACTGCTGTGTTACTTTGCTCAACCGACACAAAAATGAAGGGATTTTAAATCAAATTATTACTTGGTGATGAAAATTGGATACTTTACAATAATCAGATGCGCTCGTCGCAATGGCTGAACCCTGGAGACTCAGCCAAATCCTGCCCTAAACAAAAATTGACTCAGAAAAAGTTACTTGTGAATGTTTGGTGGACTAGCGCTGGTGTCGTTCACTACAACTTTCTAAAATTTGACCTAACAATTACCGTAGATATTTATTGTCAGCAACTGCAAACCATGAAGAAAAAACTAGCTGCTAAACAACCGAGATTGGTCAAGCGCTCTAGGCCACTGCTGCTTCACGACAGCGCAAGACCATACCCTCTACAACAAACAACCATTAAGTTAGATGAGCTAGAATCAGAATATTTGCGACATCCACCGTGCTCCCCGGACCTTGCTCCAACAGATTACCATTTTTCCGGAATTCGGACAACTTACAAGGAAAAAAAATCAACTCCGATGCGGCACTCCAAACCATGTTCCCCCATGGTTTTTTTATTAAGGGGATCAGTGAACTACCTATGCGATGGCAAAAGTGAATAGATAACAACGGTGCGTACTTTGAATAATATGTGTATATGTTTTACAAAAAAATTGACTTTATATTTCTCCCGTACAAAAAGCCAATTTCATATGTAAGGACCTATTATTATACAGTACTTGTATTATGCGTACAGTTATTAAAAATATAATATTTACTCATTTTTCTTACCAACATAGATGATTATTGGAACGGGATACAATTTTGTTTCTGTAAAAAATATCCCTCATATTAATTTGACTTATTTTATTTTCTGTATAAAGTCTAAACAAGGATTTAAATCAGCTCCAAAATTAGTTTTCAAAATTGTGTTATCGAAAGAGAACCTATCAGTCCGTTTCATTTTCATTTCATTTCATTTCATTTCGTCCCACGGATGTCGTAATAGATGACTAAGGGCAAATCCTCACAACGGAAAAAAACTCACATCCAGCACTCAATTTTTAGGGGCTGATGGAGATGAAGTCAAGTGGATAATAATAATGACGTCCTCCAGACCACCATCACGGTGGACAGTCTCAACGTAGACTAGATATCTGTGCGGGACAGGATTATAGTGCCCAAGTGCAGTGCATTCGCAAGCACGGGTGCCCTCTCTATTCCTTCACTCTCATAGTCCAATAGGACGGTAATCTGACTTGATCAGAGAGAGAACAGGAACGGACGGACTCTGGACAGCTATTGGAAATTTCTTGACTCTATAACTGATCTTTTTGGCCCCGGGATTTGAATCCGAGATTTCATGATCAGTAGTCGCGTTTACAACTACTAACTTAACAAGATATATATATATATATATATATATATATATATATATATATATATATATATATATATATATATGTTATGTTTACCATATTACATGAATTATTCTTACCTGTCGTTGGTACAGGCACTGGAACTAATCTGTCTTTGCCCGGGATAGTGATGTAATGATTTACGGGATACGGAACGGGAACGGGAGGTGAAGGCACCGGGACAGGTACTGGTACTGGGACTTCCCTCTCGGGTCCGGGAACTATTTCGGGCACCGCATACGGAACTTTGACATATTGTGTTGGCGCCGGGACCGCATACGGGCGATCAACTGGATATGGAACGGGCACTTTCTTCTCATACGGCACAGGCACCGGCACAGATGGTCCGCGGATATAAATCTTCTCCGGAGGAGACGGAACTGGCACTGGCACGGGTACTAGTACGCGTTTCCCGGGCACTGGTACTGGTACGGGGTAAGGGCGCGGAGGACCCGGGATGACTATTGGTGGTGGACCTGTCGGGTAGTTTATTTTTAATAGATTCTAGTACTCCTCTCCTGAGAACCCCTCAGGGTCGATATCACTTATCTATATCTGTCGACAAGTGGAAGTGCAGTATTATATCTTGCTTATGAGGCATTTCATAATCCTCAAAGATACTGTATCTACTAAGTGGTAAGACTCCTCCCTGCCTGGGAATCCGTCTGAATAGATACCACTCTCGTACCTATTTCTGCCACAAAAGCAGTATCGCATGCACTTCACGTTCCGGTCACAGTACGGACAGTCGGTATACATGCTGTGAGGCATTCCATGAGTCCTCAGAGGTGACAAGGCATACATAGCCTTCTTCGTTTGAAGTGGCTCCAGGTGATGAACTGCAGTCACCACTTACCACCAGATGGGCTGTAAGTTAGTTTAACACATTAATTTTATAAAAAAAATATGTCATAGTATCTAAGGCTGGTTAATCTGTTTTAGTTGTTTAAAGTCGGATTACACTTATTAAAGAAAAATTGTACAAAAAGGGTTTTTATAATATTATTGAATACATGAATGAAAATAACCCGGTAATAAACATGGTAGAGCCACGCTGTAGCTATTATGGTTGTAGCACAAATGGGTCGGCTCGACCGGGTTAGGACTATAGGAGTAAAAAAGCACCCGTATTTTGATTTTTGATATCTTCTGTAGATTTCTATGGGCCACAGCATCCACTTGCCATCAGATAAACTGTATGATCATATTTCACCCTTATTCTATTGAAAAAACTTCGAAAACGAGGTGCCCGCTACCATGTTGGTTCTGTTATAATTTGTTAAAAAAAATTGTACAAGATTATTGTAAAGTTATATATGTCTCTAGAAATATACTCTCGCTGGGTTTCTTGCCGGTTCTTCCCAAGACAGAGGAATTTTCTGAACCAGTGATAAATAAAAAAATAACTTACAATAAGTATTGTGTAAAAATCTAATATATTAAGGAGCCGTGGTACCTCAAATGGCTAACGCTAGCTGTAAATTTCACAGTACGCGAGGAACCCGGGTTCGATCCCTATCGGTACCAATGAAATTGTTAACTGCAACTTTAAGTGCTTATTTACCACATACTCGGCAGTGAAGGAAAACATCGCGAGGAAACCTGCATGTCTGAAAAAAGAAAAATAAGTATTTCGAATACATACGAAGTTCGCCAACACGCATTGGGACAACGCTGCGGATAATTCCTTGTCCTAAAACCCTCTCAGAAATGAGAGGAGGCCTGTGCCCAGCAGTGGGACGTATATAGGCTGTAACTATTTAATATATAAAAATGTATTTGTGTTTGTTCGTATGTTATGCCCTGCCATTCTGTTCATCATATTACGGTGAAACTTCCGCGTAGGTTATAGGCATAGTTGTACCCGGTAGGTGGCGCTGTTGAATCCAGATTCACGCGTGCGAAGCTGGGGCAGCGGTATTGTATAAAACTGATTCTAAACTACACTATTATATTCTACTTTTTATTAAGAGTTTAATTTTGGATCCTTTAGATTTAAAAAAGGAATATCACAAGCTCAAAGTCACAACTTGACTATCGTCTTATTCCTAGTTACTATATTCAAATGAGTTACGGGCCGCGGGTTCGAATCCCGCACGTAACAAGTATTTGTATGGCTTACAAGTAATTGTTGAGGGTCTGGATGTTTATCCTTGTGCAATTTATGTATGTAGTCTGCGTCCACGGGACGGAAAAATCATTGTGTTTAGGTTACGTTTTTAAGCCTAAGCATAATCAAGTAATGATTGCTATTCGTTGGCCTGTCCAAGTAAGATTATATTGCAGTGTTTCGACAACAACTTACAACTTTCGAATATCATACGAACTATCATATAAACTACGAAAATCTGTTAATCGAACAATCATCAAAGATTTCATCGTTCGTTTTGACAGTTTATATTATGTTATGGTAATAAAATGCTATAGTACAAGATTCGAACATGATTATATGCTCTTTGGATCAAAATTAAAATGGAGCTTCACTCTTAGCTTGAAAAAAATTTATAATTATGTAGTTAACATGTAATTTATTTTTTCAAACAATATGTAAACAAATATATGGAAGTTGGAATGTCTAATATGGAATATATATTTTTTTTTCTTCTCACCTCATATAGTTACAAAATAATTAGTATGACAAGCAAGTTACATTATAAACGTAATAAATCCTAGTTTGTTTATTATGGTTCCTAAAAATGTTATGAAATACAAATACAGAAACAGAAACAGAAACTTTTTTATTCAATGCAGATTATAACAATACTTATTGAAAGTTACTTTTTTAATTTACCACTGGTTCGCAAAAAAACCTCTGTCCTGGGAAGAACCAGCAAGAAACCCAGCGGGACTATTTTTTTTTTTTCTAAAAATTATTATAAAAATCTTTAAATACTAAATATATGTTCATGGCTAACTAACATTAAAATATGATGATAATTTTAAATAATTTATAATGTTATATTTACTTCATTAATTTTAAAACGTTATTAAAAATTTATCATATGTGTTTACATTGTCTTTACAACATATCATTTTTGTAAAACAATTTTATCTAAAAATGCTACTTATTTGATAAGCAAAATGAGAAATTCGAAGTTAGTTCGGATCTTAGATTATAAGTTTAATATATTTTCTGTCACGGTATAGTTTAATATGAAATAAAACAATACATTTGGACACCGCTACGGTCATAATTTGATTAAATAAAGTTAATTTTTAATGTTATGTAGTATACGTCTACATTATACGAGTGCGTAAAAAATTATTGATTATTTAGATCGAAAAAACATTTGAAGCAGAGTTTTCCTATTCAGTCAACACAAAGAATACTTCAAGGTCACCTCTCTATTTTAATTATAGCACTATAATTAAGATGGCTTTTTTCCTAAATAATTATTCTATCGTTCCATATTTAAGTAGATTTTTGTACTTTTGTATTAATATATTTACAATTTTTGTATATGACGTGTATGACATATGTACACAACCACGCATATGTTTATCTCTGCTTAGCCTAATGATTAGCTGGGAGAGAATACCTCAACAATTTTTGTGTATGAAGTCTTAAATAAGTAAATAATTTTATATAATCAAATATTTTCTATGTTAATAGGAACGAACTCTCAATATTTTATATCGGAAATGGCGGTTAGAGAAATAAAGAACTAGAGCGCTCCGTGATTTCGACAGCTTTTTGACATTTAAAAAAAGTTATAAGACTAACTTCAAAATATTATTTCTATAGATTTGTTTGGTCACATAATACTACATATATGTTTAAGAGTCCGTTCCCTGAAGTTCTCTCACCCGTACGTACCCGTAACACTCGATACTATAATATTACGTTTTCGTTAGACGTCTAACGGGCAGCTTGAGTAGTGTTTTTTATGCCTAATTCTATAGGCCGTTCAAAAAACGATACGTTCCTTGATTATGCTAACCCAATTTCTCACCCTTAAGGGTTGGATTTTTTCTTCAAATTATATGAAACCACCCCTGAATAAACAATTTATAAAATAGAATCATTAAATCCTCGACTTTTTCTCTTATTTTATATTTTTTTATTTTGTTTACTTTGTCCAAATTTAAATGTATTTAAATATATGACAGATTTCATGGCAGGAGAAGTTAATTTGTTAGAAAAGTGTAGAGACGAAATTTCTTTCAGAAATATTAGTTATAATATTAAAATTATTTTATTTATTTACTTTTTAGTTCATCCATTTTTATGAAAAAGTAAATAAATAAAAAAAGTTAATAAAATACGTAAAAAATGTTTTGTGTTTAATTAACATACGATTACACTAGAAATCCAAAATCTTATTGAACCGCAACTTTTCAATGGTGATGACATAATTTGCGCGACAAAACAAGTTCGCATTTGTTCCAACCAGCGACATCTGGTGAGCGTAAGATTATCGCCTTCAGTTACGAAGATATTGCGTAACATACATACAGTTGAATTTTTTTGCCACCAGGCGGAGCCACTTTAAATAAGGTGTAACATTAACATTTTTGACGGATTTCATAGTGACGAAGATAATTTACTCGAAAATAGTAAAGGATAATCTTTTTTTTTTTTTGAACCGTTAGTTATATTTTATATTAACAAGATTAAAAATAAATAAACCAAACCACATATATTCATAATAATAGAAAAATTAAAATAAAGAATTAGAAATGTGCAAAAATTTAAGAACAACTGAGGCATGATTTTGTGTATTAATATAACAGTCTAGAAACTGATAAATATTTATTTAAAACTAACTTCTCAATTAAATGAAATTGTGTAACAATAAAATTTACCTCAGTGTCAACTAGCTATCTGGTGACCGTAAGATTATTAAACCTCATTGCGAGCACCTCCTTTTTTAAGGTCGTTTAAAGACACAGTTCTGTTTACGTAAACCAGGGGCGCATTTCATCATCATTATCATCACAGCCTACAAGAAGTCCACTGCTGAACATGGGCCTCCCCCATAGTTTGCCTCATGGGGAGATTTTGCTATAGTTTCGCATTTTTTTAATTATTTCGAGTTTTTATTAGGAAGATACTGTTATCCATTTCCACTTTCAGTTCCCTTCTGCTACCCACGACGCTATGGGCTAGTGGATATTTTTACTTCGCCACTACACAGTGTAGAGTCAGTATAATTACAGGCTATGAAATTCCCTCTCAGTCCTCATAAATGACTATATACCTGAAGCCTTTTTTGTTAGAATTTGATTTTCGGTGACCGTGGACCGCAGTTGCCACTTACCATCAGGTGAACTCTAAGTTAGTGTGTCGCTTGTTTTGTATACGTATAAAACACACGCATAAGTGAAAGTGATGTGGTTACCTGAAAGTAAGGACATTATACCATTCTCCTTTATCTCCATATAGTTATTAGTACGTTAATAGGCCGTTAACGGATGGAGGAATAAGCTATCTACGGCCTATATAATAACCTCACCGCGCTAGCGGTAACAATGTTTCTCAGCGATATATTTCTTTGCCTTAGAGCATAGGTGTCCTAGTCATGTAGATCATAATTAGCATATTTATTGCTATCACTAACTTTACTTAAATAATCTTTCTATTTTATTAATTAAATAAATAATCTTTCTCACCTAGATACTATTTCAAAGTAGAGAAATTTGTTAGTTAGTAAAAATTTGGGATAAAGACATAAATAGTAAATCGCACTGTCTTAGTGTAACAAAAGCTTATCCACTCTTGCCTAGAAAACGCCCACATTTTATCAGTTTAGAGCTATAATTTTGGGCCCTAAGTTAATTTAATAAGCTATATTACTATTTAAAACTAGATAGTTATCATCATTCATAATTACAGCCCTTCACAAGTCCACTGCTGAACATAGGTCTCCCTCAAAGAATATCACAATGCACGATCCTGGGCCACTTGCATCCATCGACTTCTTGCATGTCTTACCAGATCGTCACTCAATTTAATGGAGGGCCGCCCTAAACATCGCCTTGTGAGGCTGCTACTCGTGAACCTTGCTCCCCATCGGCGGTCGGTTCTTCGAGCTTTATGGCAGGTCCATTGCCACTTAAGCTTACTAATTCGCTGGGCTATGTCACTCTGATTCTACTGCTAAAGACTGCAGCTTCATTTCCCGTCTAACAGCCATGCGATTATGAATGTGATCGGAAAGTTTTTGTGATTTTCTGCGACGGGTTTTGCAGAACGAAGCTCCGACCGCATGGACAAACTAAATAGTAACATATAAGGACTTATGACAAAAAGTAGTTAGTGATTACTCTCAATTCTAAATTAAAATCTGTTTCGCAAAAGAAGTCTCGCGGAAGTATGGGTACTAAATTGTAACTTTTCGAATTTCAGAGCAAATGTCAAGTTTCGCAAAGACTGTGAAGAAGATGGGCTTCTTTTTTTAGAAAATTTTTTCTTAATCCGCAGTTTAAGCAAAAAAAAGTCTATCAATAATGCATATTTTGTTACAACATAATGTGCATTATTGATAGACTTACCTATAACTATATTTTTTAAATCATGTTTGTGCTTGTGCACATCCCAACTGATTGGGGAACTTTAATGCGCAAATGTAACATGCATCTGGGAAACTACGTACTTGGTCCAGTAGAAGTAAAATTCCTCACAACTAAGAAGCTCCCTCAATTCATTTAAGATATAGGGCCTAGCAATTAACTATAACATCGATCACAATAGATACAGACAGACAACAGCTCGCATTGGTTTCGGTCTGGTTAGACCTGCATCGCTGCTTGTACAATTAAAAATAAAAGTAATTGAAAAACCGTCAAGCGCGCCTCCGATCCAAACATTAAGTATTATTATATTTTCTTACTAGTAACAACCCTGTATCTTAAAAGTGTACCTTTTTCCAAAGAATTGTATTTGTTTCCAATAAACCTTTTAATAATGGTACAAATTTTTACTTTCAACATTATTATATTGTCAATCAGATTTTGAAGAAATCTCGCAAAGTTTCTTGCTAGTTCTTCCTAGAACAGAGCCTAGGGCCTAGCCTAGTAGAGCAGCGTTGCAGATATATTATGGCACTAGCACGAATGGGTCGGTTCGATCGGGTAAGTACCACGCTCTCACAGAGTACCATCGTAAAATAGCAGCTTAATGCTGCTGTGTTTCATATGGTAAGTGTAGAGAACTAGAGACCCTTTTTACTGGAAATGAGGCATTCCATCTCATTCCTCAGGGGTGATAACGTGCAGAAGCAAAATTGATCCCTAATTGAGGATAAATATAGATGTATATGGGCCACAGCATTCATTTACCATCTGGTAAACTTTGCGCTCGTTTTTCACCATTAGTCTATATAAAAACATTTTTTTTTCGAACAAGCGGTAAAAGTATAAATGACATTTATTAATTATTCTTGTAATTAATAGAATGAAAATTATTATTTCCTATGTATCCAACTATAAAATAAAAAACTTACATGTTGGTTCCGGGTTTAGCTCCACAGGCTCGGGAAGTGGAACCGGATCAGGATTGCTCAACGGAATAATCACGTCAGGAGCTGGAAATATAAGAAGTATTATTAAATAGTTAAATGAACTTATCTTCAATGAAGTTCTTCCATAATTATAGGAAGCCAAATTTTACCTTGCAGTCATATAATTAATTCAATTGTGTAAATTTTGAATGCAAAATATTTAATTTGATAACTAAACATTGAATAAAACCACTTCTGCGGATTTTATTTACTTTTACGTTTACGTTTCTTACGTTTTATTTAATTAATTCCTGACGTTTTGGGTGCTTTATAGGAACCATGGTCACGGGATTCCCGATGACAAAGTTAACCCGGAGTACCTTCAGCTTTTAGTTATTACGATTGGTCCGACATAGATATAGTTTTAATTTTATTAATTATGGATCCCAATCAGGTCGTAGCTACCTAGTTTTATTCAAAGTGTAGTGTTCGCGTAAATATAAGAAATCATTTTGATTTTTTTACATTATAAAAATATAAGTTATAAAACCGTCTCGAACAAGCAGAGAGTATGATAGTAGGAGATCGACAGTATCGACTCACTCTTAAATCGCAATATCTTTTCGGATATAAATAAAACTTTTTTTATTTACTAGTTTTATTTAAATGTTATGCTTTTTAGAAGTTATTTTCCTGATAAAATACATAATTTAAATGAACTGTGCTTACCGGAATGTAAATATCGACGCCACACACGTTCTAAGGAATTTTTTTTTATAACGGGGGTGACAAACGCGCACACAGTTCACCTAATGGTAAGTGGATTGTGTGGCCTATTCTTTATTAAAACACGAAATGAAGATGGTTGGTCACTCCTGAGGACTAATACGGAATGTCTCGTATTTAAAAAGGTAAAGAGCGTTTAAAAGTAAAAAGGGTCTGCGATTATCTACATTCTTAATATGTTACATAGCAGTAATAAGCTTCTTTTTTATACTGGTGCTCTGTAAAAGCGTGGTCCTACCCCGGTCGAAGAGACCCATTCGTACCGTGGGCACAGAACAGCCGGCGTGTGGCTCTACCACGTACTAACATATAATGACTCGAAATGCTAAGGGCTGGAGAGGAAGTGGTGGCAGGCCTGCTGCACACCTTGTTTAATTTATGCTGGGAACTGAAGCGGGTACCGGTAGACTGGTGCAAAGCCGTGATAGTCCCAGTATATAAGGGAAAAGGGTCGCAGCAGGACTGTAAAAACTACCGTGGCATCAGCCTTCTTAGCATTGTGGGAAAACTGTATGCTAAGGTACTGATTGAAAGGGTCATGAAAGAAACTGATGGAAAAATTTGGGATGTGCAAGCAGGATTTAGAAAGGGAATGGGATGTACAGATCAAGTCTTTTCCATGCGCATGATCGCGGAGAAGTTTTTGGCCAAAAACCAAAAGGTTTTTTGTGCGTTCATGGACTTGGAAAAGGCCTATGACAGAGTGAATAGGGATGTGCTATGGCAAACACTGAACTCATTTGGGTTGAGCGCTGGCTTGATACGGGCATTGGAGTCCCTTTATAGGGACTCTAGTGCTTGTGTTAGGATCAACGGGGTCTACTCGGACTGGTTTGACATCCATAAAGGTGTCAGACAGGGCTGTGTAGCTTCCCCGTGGCTGTTCAACCTATTTATGGACAGTTGTTTGCAAAATTTGAAAGTTGAAGAATGCGGATTAAGAATGGGTGAGTTAACCGTCAAATGCCTTTTGTACGCCGATGATCAAGTTATACTTGCGTCGTCGGCGGCCGAGTTGCAAATGATGGTTACATTAATGAACAGATCATTAAAAGAAAGGGGTATGAAAGTGAACGCAAGTAAGACGAAGGTTATGGTTTTTGAAAGAGAAGAAAGTAAAACGATTTGTGAAATAAGAATAGAAGGGGAGTTGATCGAGCAAGTAGATGAGTTTGTATATTTGGGCTGCGTATTTAGCAGGGATGGGAGATATGATAAGGATATAGAACGACGAGTGAATGCGGGAAATAGAGTAAATGGGGCCCTGCACTCTATTGTGAAGAGTCAAAATGTGTCGAAAAAGGCACGTATGGCAATTCACAATGCTGTGTTGGTCCCTACTTTAACATATGGTAGTGAAAGTTGGGTGTGGCAGAAGAAGCACGAGTGTAGAATGAACGCAGTAGAAATGCGGTCGTTAAGGAGTATGTTAGGGCTGAATCTTAATGACAGGGTAAGAAATTGTGTAATAAGAGAAGAGTGTGGTTTGCAAGATGATGTTGTGACCAGGATTAAGAAAGGAATGCTTCGGTGGTTTGGTCATGTGGAAAGAATGAATGAGGAAAGAGTGACAAAGAAAATTTATGTTGCAGAAGTGAATGGCAGAGTCGGAAAGGGACGTCCTAGGCGAAAATTTATCGACCAAATTGGCGATTTATTGAAAACGGGCCAAATTAGGAGTACCCTTAACCGACGAGCATGTATGCGGAGGTGTATGGATGTGAAGGAGGCGAGAGAGGTGTGTCAGGATCGTGCCAAATGGAAGTCTGTAGTCTCTGCCTACCCCTCTGGGTGACAGGCGTGAGTGTTTATGTTTTTTTTTTTTTTTTATATGATTCGATTTCTATTACGATTTTATTTCAACTGTCCCTATAGAACAAAGATTTACAATAATATCTATTACTATGAAAAATCTCTTAAAATGTCATATTTATTTCAATATTTTATTATTAAAATTTAAGAAAACTTAAAAAACACGCATCAATTCTGGTGGTCCTTGGAATATTGTCATCGATCTTTGATATTCAAGTCATCAACATCAAAATTACGGTAAAAGATTCCGTTACATAGATAGATAGATACACGCGAAACTAATGAAAGCGTGTTAAAAAAGGATATCTGGGATACTAAATTATTAATGCCCGATTCCTATATTGAAGAAACGCTTCGTTCTCCGTAACGATCCGTTTTATTACATACGAGATGCATATAAAAACGGTATATAATACAAACTATTTTTATTCAGCAACTTAGTGTGACTTGAAATAAAAAAAAAACTTTAAACTATTCATAATTAATTAAACTTGCATTTTGTTTTCAAAAAGGTGTACTCATGCACTTCATTTGCAAATGGACTCTTAAAAGAAATGTGTTTTCTAATATAGAGAACCGGAATTAGTGTTACTATAAATTTATAAAAGACCAACGGATTGAATCTAAGTTTGTAATCTACAAATCATCTTTGTAGGTGACGGGGTGAAGTCGGGTAAGGGGGTGCGGAGAGTTCTTTCTATTTGCCCTCTTGTCACCCACCCAGCGGGACCGTTGACATATTTGTGTGATTTTTCCCAGATTATATGAATACAGCTGTCAAGTATTATATGAATTTGTCAGTTTGTATTTTCAAGCAGAAAAACTGAGTAATGAGGGCCTCCAGGAAATTTTCTGCCACCAAGGCGGTGCTACTTTGAAATTAGGTGAAATATTTGACAGATTTTATAGCGGGAGAAGTTAATTTGTAAGAAAAGTGTAAATATTATTACAAATGATATTAATAGTTATTTGCGCAACCATCCGCTAAATTAAATAAAATGAAGTGTCCCACCTAGTTTGAAGAGCACCTCCCGCAAAGCCCCTCCCCCCCCTCAACTGCATGCAATAATCACCGTCACCACCAATCCCAGCACCACTACTCCCAACACCACCACTCCCAACACCACCTTTCTGGGAAAGACACTCCATAGACGATAATACAACAGGTGTTTCGCCTCTAGACGAGGCATATTCAGGTGATGTTGACTCTACGGCGGCTGACCGCTAAGTCATAAATATTATTGTTTATCTCTGAAATATTAGTTACTTCTTATAAAAAAAAGTCAATTACGTCCGTTAGTCTCGCTAAAACTTAAAAAGGACTCCACCGACTTTAATTAAATTTTTGTGTGTTTGAATGTCATAAAATGTCATATTCCCTGGATGGTTTAAATTCTCATTTACGCCCGGTAGGTGGCGCTGTTGCTGAGTTCCAGAAATCACCAATGCGCAGCCGGGGCGGGTCGTTATTATTTTATATTATTTATATTAGAAATGAATAAACCAAGATACGAATGTTCCTGAAAGTAGAACATTAAAAAAGTCCTACATCTCTACTATTATAATGCTTATGCGTCATAGAGACCTTCTATAATAATGCGTTTTGTATAATAGACCTTACTATCATAAGTTCTTAATATAGGACAATACATTGTGCAACAGTGCTATAATAGTAAGTCACTCGACCACCCCCATATATTCCTATATGTCCACCGTTGGGTATGCTCTCCGGCAATTCCCTTATATAAACAATCTCTACACGAACACCCTCCATCTATACAAGAACACGCTGCTACTTTACATGAACACGCTCAATAACTTTTCACCAATTTTTCAATTATATTATAATCTTATTTAACTCTAATTGGTCTGACTTGTATTTCTATTGTTTGTGCAGTGTATAAATTAAAAATCACTGCACTAAGCTATTATATATATACAATATAGAAACCTAATAACTTATAGTTAAATCGCAACAGTTCGATAATGATGACACTATGTGACCAGCTGCGTAAAAAATAAGTTTAATGGACTACACACACGGTCAGTTCAACTGATAACTCCAACTGATTAGTTCAAACTAGGACTATTGATGTTTTTTTAAATATCGGATTTTCCGATATTTTAAATTTGATATTTTCGAAAATCCAATATTTAAGAAATATCAACAGTCCTAGTTTGAACTGATCAGTTGGAATGATTAGTTGAACTGACCGTGTGTGTCGTCCATAACTCACTCCCAACTGGCGACATCTGGTGACCGTAATATTATTATTGCTAATTGACAACTTTGTAAATAAATAATATATAAAAAAAAAAACAATATTGGTAAGTATCAAATAGCTATTTGAATATAGTTTCACCAACTTGGTAATACTCAACTAATTAAATGTACCGATAATTTCTAGCTTATATTCAATTAATAACAGTTATAAGCACAGGTCTCCTCACATTTCTGTTGGCGATATCCATTCCATTGCATGTTGGCGAAATGATTGTTTTTTTTATAGAATAAAGGTGACAAACGAGCACACAGTCCACCTGACGGTAAGTGGATACTGTGGCCCATAGACATCTACATTTACCTTTTATTATGATTCACAACGCTCATGCGTTGTCACTACTTACAACTAAAATAAAATACCTTGTTTCCAGTAAAAAAGATCTTCGGTTCTCAACACTCACCATACGAAACAGCAGCGTTTAGCTGCTATTTAAGGCTGGTATGATGTGAGAGCGTGATCATTCCCCGGTCGAGTCGACCCCACTAGAGTTGCAACCATAATATAGCTGTAGCATGGCTCTAACATGTGGGTGGTAGATGGGGAACGGGAATAGTATTTCTAAAGTAATGATAATTATGACGAAATAGGATGAACACTTACCTGAAGAACAGCTGTTGCATGGAGCACATTTAGGGAACAGGCGGTTAAATAACGTAAAACAACCGCATATGTAACAGCCAGTTTCCTTTCGAACGTAAAACATGTCCCCTTCTCGAGTACATTGCGCGTATTCTGCAATGGGGATGCAAAGTTAGGTATAATATTCTATATTAGGGAAGAGGAAATTTATGCCGAAATTGTGGCAGCTTTTACAACTGCTGAATGATACGAGATACGAGGTAGTAGTGCCTTTCTAACGCTCTTTTAGCTGCCTGATATGTGTAAGTCACACAAAATCTTTATCAATTGTGGACTGACTTTGATATTTTTTTCATTAGGCATTTTTATCACCCATATTTTTACGCCCTTATTCTATAAAAAAAGGAAAATTTACAACTTTCTAACAGATAAACCGTTAGCTTCTGTTCCATTAATCATCATCATCATCATCATCATCATTACAGTCCTTCACAAGTTCACTGCTGAACATAAGCCTCCTCTAAGAAATGCCTTAAAGCACGGTCCTGAGCTACCTGCATGCATCGACTTCCTGCTATTAATACTTTTGACTTTTTTCATTAATACTATATAATATTTTGAAGTCACATAATATTTAAAGTATAAAGAGGTTGACAAACGAACCATTTCCAAAATTGTTCATAAAGTAGTCTTCGGGTCCAACAATTTGGGATTGAGCACGCGCCATTGCCGCCACCTCCGCATCAGCTAGTCGATCATCCATTGCTTTGGGTTTCAACAAAAAGAAATTAAAAACAATTTTTACTTTTTTTAATCATTATATTTACAACTATACCAACTTTACAGCCTATTAGACGCCACTACTGAACATAAGCTCTCTGTCGCCTCTTACGACAACCACGGGATGATATGGGGTATTAAATATTCTTACACTCCCACTACATGGTATAGTAATCTTTATAAATGTAATTATGTACGTGATATACAGCTTTAGTTCATAAAAAGTTTGTGCAATAGGCGTCCTTTATGCTATAAGGCATTCGTTAGCTAACAGAGGCTCCGTCTGGATAGGAAATATTAATGACCTGCCATTGCTATCCATCTATTCGTAAAGTTTCATCGTCATCAGCTCAGCCATTTCGAAGATTAGCTCGAACAAACAGACACAAAAATTTAATAATGTTTATTTATATCTCAACAGTACACATATAGCCCCCGAGCATAATAGATGCCTGTTATTTTAATATTACAAACAGAAACTTCAGTTTTATTTATATTTATAGATTATAAACCAAAATAAAAAATGGAAATATTCTTACCCTCTGGTGAGGCGGACGTCACCGCGAGAAGGCAACAAACCCATAAAGTCTTCAATTGCCACATGTTTCCAAAATCAGGCTTCAGTCTGCGACCCAGTGAGCGCTGCCCACTGAAGATATCCTGCCAGTGTCGACGCTCACTATATAACCGCTATTTAGGTAACGCGTTGATAGCCGCGAAGAATCAATTCACTTATTAAGAAGTTTGATAAGTGCTAACCAAGCGTAACATACTACAATTAAAGTTGCGTGAACAATTTCATTTGTCGTTAATCTTCCCTGAGATTTTGTATTTATGAATTTTAAACATGTTTTTGAAAAAAATCGTAACTTGCAAAATTTAGTTTCATTGATATTCATAGAATACTAGCATAAAATAGCAACTTAAGCTGTGCTTCGTGTGGTGACTATAGGGAATCGGAGACCCTTTTTACTGGACACTTCCAATTTAGTCCTCAGGGTTGACGACTCATCTGTGTTTTGATTCTTAGTTCAAGATAGATGTGAATGTCTATGGGCAACAATATTCGCTTACAATCAGGTCGACTGTGTGCTTATTTCTTCATCATTATTCTAAAAAGAATTAAATAGAATCGGACGTCGATTTTTCAGGATTAAAAAGGAGAGCTTTGCAGCATCCATGATCAAGGTAGACTGAGCAGTTTGACGTCCTACTGTCATAGTTAACTTAGGCTACCTTCAGCTTTGAATTATTCATTTCTTGGTCCGACTGCAGAAATTTTTTTTTATTTCAATGACACTGATAATAAATCACACACAAAACTGGTATACCATCTGGATAATTAGCGAGCAACCACTATGTGATTTACTACTATTAAATTTTCTGTTTCGCACAACTTCCTTGGGGAATCGACTACCACTGGCGTTTTTTCCGTACCGATACAACTTAGAGACCTTCAAGAAAAGAGCCTACTCTTTTTCAAAAGGCTGGCAACGCGTCTGAAACTCCCTTGGTGTTGCAGATGTTTGTGGGCAGCGCGGCAGTAGTCAATTACAATCAGGTGATCCGAATGCTCGTTTGCGTCATATAAAAAAACACTATATAAAAACTTCTCAGTATTACGGTCCGTATTCGACGCTAGTTCGCAATATGAAAAAAATATTGAAACAAACAAAACACAAGTGGAAGGCACCACAATGCCCCGCGCTCGCACCGGAAGCGGTGCTACCTGCCGGGGGCGGAAGCACGGCCCACTAATGACGCTCACAGCGTCATCTATATGCGGAGCTTTCGATTCTCCGCTTTTCATACCAGGGAGTTTTTATTTGCAACTTTTAAGTTTATTGTAAATAAATATTCTCTTAATCATTTCTTATATTTACGTGAACACATTTATACGGATATACAAAACTATTTATATGGATTTTATCGCGTTTAATTAACTTATTTTGGATGCTTTACAGCAGCCATGGTCCACCTCTCGTGATCATGGGTGCTGTGAAGCACCCGAAACGTCGGGAATTAAAAATAAATTAATTAAACGCAGTAAAATACGTTTGATGTCATCCTTATTCTAAATAAAATAAAAAATTATATTAATTTTGAAGGCCACAAGGAAATAATTAATTGTTATTTAACATAAAATATCATACAACTGCGTCACATGTATATTTTACATCGTCATTATTTAATTACTCATATTTTACGTATAAATATTTCATTTTTGTTAATATCAGCTCTTATCACCATAGAAATTGTAATTTTGTATGTTGAAATGAAAAAAATATTTAATCCCGTAAATCGAATGCGGTTTACTTGCGTTCACTGACTACTAATACTCTTCAAACCGAACGTCAGGAGCTGCAGCAGCGGCTGGGAGCCTGAGGACTTGTGGACAGAGACAAACGAGCAAGCAGTCCGCCTGGTGGCAAGTGGATGCTGTGGCCCATAGACATCTCCATTTATCCTCAACTTAGAATTAAAATGCAGATGCGTTGTCACTGAGGGTTACGATGGAATGCGTCGGTTTCAGTAAAAAGTTTCTCTATACCGTTTCTCTACACTTACCATACGAAACACAGCAGAATTAATCTGCTATTTTACGCTGGTATTCTGTGAGAACGTGGACTCGCCTCTGAGGAGCCGACTCATTTTTGCTGCGTCTGATATATTATATCTACAGCATGGCTCTCTACCACGTACAAACCTATTGCGCAAATGTAACACATTTCACTCATTCACATTCGGTACAAATTGTCTATATGTTTTAGAGCATAGAAAAAAATAACGAAGCCAGTTACCGACAAGTCATTCAATTTTTAAGATTGCGGGACAGTGATTGATGAAGTCTGTCGAGACGGCGACAAATCTCTGCCGCGATTGACGGGGACTCTCGTTAAATCGACGGCGCTGACTCGACGGCTTACAACTTTATCACAGAGACGTCGGAAATGCATTACCAAGTTGTAAATTTTTAATAGATCTTTTAATTGTTTCTGAGCCCCTAGTACGTTAGATCAATCCATCCATTACATCCTATAAAGGTCCACTGCTGAACATACTCCTCCCTCATGCATTGTGGCATTGCAGACTTGGCGCTAGCTGCCACGCTCGGCAAGCGAATTGGCAACTACATTTTTTTTATTATTTGAAGTGTTTATCAAAAAGATGTTGCCCTCCATCTCCTGATACAGTTTTCCTCTGTCAGCTCTTACGATACCTACTATATGAGGTAGTGGATACTTTACGACCACCAATAACTACTCTGTGGAATATATTTGATAGTTGAGTCAATATTTGCTAATTGAGAGATTTTAATATTTCATGTGGCATTCTTCCAAAAATTTTCGTAAGTTTTATATTACCTCTCTTAAGTATTAAATTTAAGACGTGGTACAGCCAAACTGCAGGTCTAGGTTGGATTGACTGGGAAAGGACGTGAAAGCGTGGTCGTTCTCCCGTCGAAACAACCCATTCGTGCTGCAGCCGCAGTATAGATGCAGCATGGCTCTACTACTTAAAATTATAGCCAACCTTGTTCTCCAGGATAGGTTTGAAGATAATCGAGAGAAATCGGGGAGTGTAGAGAGGAGTGTTGGAGATAGTTTACATACATAAATTTCAGAAGAACAAACATCCAGACTGAGAACAATTATTTGTAGGCCATGCAAACATTTGTACCGTACGCCGTCGTGTGTGCGTATTACATAATTCATCCCTTTCCCTTTTATTATCGAACAAGCAGTTGTTGGACCAATATTTGTTGTCGACTTACCACACATTCGAACCAACTGTTGGCTTCGTCAGCCGTAATACGTCAAGCAAAGGTGTAGTATCTTTAGCTTATAGTCAAAGCCACCACACCACTACCAAAAATATAAAAAAATTAAGAGTAAGAGTGTAAGTGAAGAGTGAGTCTTTTGTTGTGTAAACTGATTTATTTATAAATCATTATTTAAAAATAAATAAAAAATAATGACCAATTTTAGCTTAATTTGGTCTATTGTCAACAAAAAAGAACGAATAATATTTGAATAGCTTTACGTGGCCAAACAATTTGCACTCATATCCTCCCCCATCCCCTTGCCCTATTATCTGTATCGCATTATTTCTCCGCGGAAGCCTGCGCGAGACAGAAGCTCGTGTTCGAATGATAAGCTGCTGTGAAAATTGGTTTGTTCGTCGACAAATGTACAGATTTACTAGTATAAAATTGAAGAATGAAGGAATGAATTAATAAATGAATGAGATGTTTATCCGTTACAAAATAACCACAGGGACTAAAAACAAAAAAATTAAATTAACAAGTGCATTGGATTGTAGAGACGAAAAGGCATCTATGGGTGATCATGGCTGCACCGGTCACTTACCACTCTAATTGATAAAATTTATATTATTTAAAACGTTTAATGATACAGTTCAGTTACGCCGTTACCAAAACAGCGTCACCTTATAACTAACTTTAATACTCTTTTTATTAATTTTTCTTTTGAATATTTCATTCTAAAAATGTGTTTCTTTTTTGTTACAGGTAAGAGATTTGGACATTCATAAAAGAGATCACATACAAGTTACCGTTAGTTAAGTTACGACGCACACGAACACAATAAAATTTAATGTTGATGTGACATTTTTGACAAGTTTTCGTTATGCTGCAGTCATATCATGGTTGCGGCACAAAAATACGGCTCGAACGAGGAAGGACCACGTTCTCACAGAACTTCAGCGTAAAATAGCAGATTAATGCTGCTGTGTTCCATTTGTCGGGCTTAGAGAACCGGAAACTTTTTTTACTGGTAACGAGTCATTCTACCTAGTCCCCACTTGTGACTCATCTGCATTTTGATTGTTAATTGAGTATAAATGTAGATGTTTATGAATGGCCCACAGCATCCACTTATCGCCAAGTGAGCTGTGTGCTCGTTTGTCACAATATCCTAAAAAATGGTGAGTGTAGAGAGCTGGAGACCCTATTTACTATTAACTAGGCATTCTATCATAATCCTCGGGGGTGACAACACATCTGCATTTTGATTCTTAATTGGGGAGTAGATGTCAACGACTCACAGTATCCATTTACGATCAGGTGAAATGTGTGCAATTTTATCGCGTATATTAACATATTTTATGTTCCCGACTTTTTGGGTATTTTACAGCATGATCATAGGGGGGGGGGCATAAAATAAGTTAATAAGTTGAGGCGCAATATAAAATAAGTTAATAATACTGTTATCAATCTTGTTTATTTTATGATAAAAGATAATAAAGAAAGTAGTAGAACGAAAATATACAAACAAACCGTTCCAAATGTTCCCTCTTTTTGTACTGGGTCAATTAGAAATAAGTTTTCTCTATGGATTTCAAATTCGAATTTATTTATGATTGCGATTTATGGGTTTTAATAGATCTTAATAATTTTAACGCAAATACAACCATACTGCCTCTCGATGTGCAAACTAATTAAAAATGACAACTCATTTTTAATAATTATAATAGAATGTTCTGAATATTAGTAACCATAATCTATTCTTATTTAATAGGTCCTTATGTGTAAAATTGGCGTTTTATACGGCAGGAATATAAAGTAAACTTTTTTTGTAAAATGTATTTAGTTAACTAGAGTATGCATCGTTGTTATCTATGCACTTTTGCTATCTCATAGGTAATTCATTGATCCCTTTACTAAAAAAAAAACATGGAGGGCGAATCAATCAACTCTTTGAAGGTGGTTTGGACTGCCGCATCGGAGTTGAATTTTTTTCCTTGTAAGATGATATCCAAATTCGTAATATAAATAGTAATCTGAATAATGAATAATGAATGGAATATATGGTAATCTGTTGGAGCAAAGTCCAAAGTGGATGTCGCAGACATTCCAATTGTAAGAGTGGTCTTGCGTTGTCGTGAAGCGGCTGTGGCCTAGAGCGATTGACCAATCTCAGTTGTTTAGCAGCTAGTTTTTCTTTCATGGTTTGCAGTTGCTGATAAAAGATATCTGCCGTAATCGTTTGAGTTGTTGTTTTTAGAAAGCTGTATTGAACGCCACCGGCGCTAATCCACGAAATACTCACAAGTAACTTTTTCTGAGTCAATTTTCGTTTGGAATGAGGCTGATTCTCCAGGGCCAGCCATTGCGACGAGCGCTTCAGATTGTAAATTTCGTTAAAATCTCTTTATTTTTGTATCGGTTGAGCAAAGTAACACAGCAGACGACGCGTGTTTGCAAGTTCGATTCACTCAATTCGTGAGGTACCCATCGTTCAACATTTTTTACTTTCCCGATTTGCTTAAGTAGATTAATACAGTTTTATCACTTAACCCGAAGCTTGCAGCTATCCCTGAAGTGCTATGTGATGGATACGCTTCCATAATAGCCTTTAATTCTTCATTTTTCACTTTGATCTCCGGCCGTCCACGGGTTTGGTCCTGAAGGTCGAAATTTCCAGAACGAAAACGTTGAAACCAAAAACGTACCGTGCTTTCTTTTGCGACACTAGCGTCGTACACATAATTAATCTTTCGAGCGGTTTCTGCAGCACTGGTGTCACGGTAGAACTCGTACTCATAAATATATCGATATTTCATATTTTCCATTGTGCAGTAATAAGCGACGCCAAAGACAAAATTAATGTGGAAAAAACAAATGAATGCCTGTTTTCAAAACTCAAATGTACCAGCTAAATTAATTTATAAATTTGAATTAGGAATTCCTAACCAAAGAGGAGATATTTCAGATCAAAGTGGTCGGTACGACAAAACGCTAATTTCATATGTAAGGACCCAATGTATTACCAACATTTTAAAAATGTTAAACTTAATGTAATAACTACAATAATTAAATTATAATTTCATAAATTAATCACAGTAAAATACATTTTTATAATTTAAATTTAAAAATTATTATCAAACAAATATTCCTCAATATTAAAAGACGCCTTTTTGGTTGACTGCTTAATTTTATAATTCTTAAAAATGTGTAGTATAATACTGGTAAATGTTTTCACAGACAAGGACCCATGCAAAATACGTTTTATTTTAAACAAACGGAAGGACCGTTTTTGTAAATTTTTGGATGGCTCAATTTACGAGTACCTTTATGGAATGTTTATGTATAATATGTGAATGTTGTATCTAATTCCACTACCATTAAAGCTTTATTTCAAAATGCAGTATTCGGTTAATTCTGCAGTGCACAACTGAAGGCTTTGTTGTGCGGATGTAGCGCCATCTGGCACCTGGCAGTAAAAGTTATGAGAGCTACGACTCTCCAGCGAGAACCGTTCATAAATTCTTCGAATTTCGTTCCCCGTACTACTTGCTGCACTCGAAAACTGTACGAAAAAGTGAAGAATTTGCTATATTTTGTCTTTTCGTCCGATTGCAATGTTGGTGTCTTTTTTAAGGCAAGAGTGAATAGGCTCTTGAAACACTTAAAATAGGGGAGCGTTTTCAATTTCCCAGTATGAAACGATTATAATTATTTTTTTATTTATAGATTACAATCATTTTTATTCAATATAGATTTTTAAATAATACTTATTGTAAGTCGTTTTTTATTAATCACTGGTTTAGTAAGTACCTTTGTCCTAGGAAGACCCAGCAAGAAACGCAGCGGGATTTTTTAAAATAGGTTATACCTCTTTAAAAAACTAGAAAATGAAGTATTTAATGTTTAGACGACAATCTTTTATTTCGTGTTTCGTGATTCGTTGCTATTTTGAATTTGTTATTTACTTAATCCACTCAAAAGTGTAAAATATAAACTTTAAAAGTAACTTGTTCTTACGTGGTAGAGCCATGCTGCAGCTATATTAGTAGCACAGGTGTAGCACGAATGGGTTGACTCGACCGGGAAGGTACCACGCTCTCACAAAATACCAGCGTAAAATAACAGCTCAAAGCTGCTACGAAACACGTATGATGAGTGTAGAGAACCGGAGACCCTTCTTACTGGAAAGGAGGCATTCCATCCTAATCCTCACGTGTGACAACGCATTTGCATTTTGATTCGTAATCTAGGAAAGATGTAGATGTCTATGGCTTACCTAACCACTTACCATCAGGTGGACTGTGTGCTCCTTATTCTATAAAAAATACTTGCAAGTACCACTTATGCCATCTGGGTGATTGGTGGTCCATGTCTTTGCAATTTAATAGACGTTTTCTTCCTTAATCATCTTCCTTGTGGAATCGACTACCACCAGCAATTTATCCGGACCGATACGACTTAGGGGCCTTCAAGAAAAGAACTACTATTTATTAAAGGCCGGCAACGCATCTTCAATTCCCCCCGTATTGCAGTTGTTCATGGGCGCCGGTAGCCACATAACACCAGGTGAGCCGCATGGTCATTTTCCTTCTTCGTTTTCATAGAACTAAAAAAAAACATATAATAGCTGATCTTCTTTTTAGTTTTCTTATCTTATCACTGACTTCCGATCTCCTTATGTAAAAATTATTGTATTCTTTTTAAGTAATTTATCAATAATAGGTTTTACCGCAGGAAGGCGGTGTAAGAATATCCGCTACCCCATATCATCCTGTGGGTGTCGTAAGACTCGATAGAGGGAAACAATTCAGGGTATGGGCAGCAGCGTCCTCAAATAACAACTAAAAATAAAAAACCGCGGGTCCCAACCCGATTGCCACGCGTGGGAACTATGGAAGTTGTCCAATATTAGGCAATCTAAGAGGCAGGCCTATGTTCAGCTGTAAACTTTGGTTATGCTGGTAAGTATTTAGGTGAATATTTTTAAAACCACTGCTTACCACCCTACAGGTTTTACTTTGTATTTAAAGTTTAATTTTGTAACGTTATTACAGTACGATACATAATACATGAGTAAAATAAGTGTTACAGCCGACTTCAATATTATAAATAAAATGAGAACATAATCAATGTAGTCGAAGTCAATTAAATACACACTATTAAGATTACTAACTCAAAAACTACCGATCAGATCTTGATCACATTTGTATAGGGGCACATGAAAAGCACCAGCTTCATCAATATCATCAAAAAAGAAGTAGCTCATATAAACTTTTCTCACACTCCTGCTTTTAAGTTGGTTCAAAAAAATTGTGTTTTATGAAATTGTCATATTTTAATTTATTATAAAATATGATAGAAAGTTCACCACTTACTAATTTCTGCTAATAAGGAGCAGTGTACGCAGACCTCATCTATTGGATACAGAATTTTCTATAAAACCATGTTGACATCTAATTTATAACGAGTTATATGCTTTATAGAATACGACTGCCTTGTTGATAAAGTGGTCAAGTGAACGCGGTCGCTGGTCATGAGGTTCTGGGTTCGAATCCCGGGTCAGGTCAAAATCAGTTATTGGATTTTTCCATCAAGAAATTCTCGGTATCATCCCGGAGTCAGGAAGTTGGCGCCATGTCTAGGAAAGTACGTAAAGCCGTTGGTCCTGCGCCTGATATTTTTCAGCTCGTGTTGAATTACTGGCCCATCGGACTAAGAGAGTGAGGAAATAGGGAGTGCACGTGTGATTGCGCATTCACTTTTGCACTATATTTGTGACCTGCGCAGTGGCTAGCCCGTTGAGACTGGCCGCCGCGACCGAAATTCAGTCTGGAGGGCATTATCATTATTATTTATATAATACAGGACTTTGATTTAAAGTATGGACTGGTTATTAATATCGAAGATTCAATGGACGGCTGGAAAACTATCGTAAAAAATAAAATGTGGTGCCTTAACACATAATATAATTTTCGATGCTTTAAAATGTGGTGACGTCATTTCATACTGCGGCGTACAATTTTGACAGTAAAATTGTGGTCGTTTCGTTAACCACACATTGTATGTACAAGTTTAAATGCAAGCTGTTAGTAATGGATGAGTACAGGCGAGAGAGTTGAGCGAAAGTTCACCTCGGATTTTGATGCGAAAAATGCACAACGATTATAATGCATCTAAATATGAACCCTTTCATCTATGCACAGAGTTCTTTTTACGTTATTTCAAGTTTCAGATATTTAAATACTTTCAAACTGTATTCGCTTTAACGTAAGTAAACACAAGACTGATTTTTCTTTGGCGGTTACACTACTTCAAGTTATTATGATTTTTGTGTTTATGGCTCAATTTAGTGATAACTGGCATCATGTAATAAACATTTTCTTGTCTGTCATTACACGAGTTTCATCTGTCACAATTACCTGTGTTAAATAATTTATAGACTGTTTCGTTAGGATGGAGATGAATCATCTGTTGTGAATTCTCTCGTAATGGAATATAATCCAGAATTATAGATGCTGCAACTTAACCTCTTCACGTCACTTTGCAAGTGGTAGAGAGCCGTGTTACTGTTATGTTATGGTTATACTACGAATGGGTCAGCTCTACCGGGATGGAACACGCTGTACAGAATACCAGCGTAAAATAGCAGCACCGAAGACCCTTCTCACTGAAAAGTGACTGGATTCTTAATAGTGAATAACTGTATATGTCTATGGGCCACAGTATACATTTACCAACAGGTGGACTGTGTGTTCGCTTGTCACCCTTAATCTATAAAAAAAGGTGTGCAGTTCACACGCGGTGGAAGTGAACCTTTAGAAAAGGAGACGAAGATAATAGGAAACACTGTAGACTGTAATCTATTCTATTCTCTCGCAAGCCAAATCTAGATGTATTTATTTGTCTCTTCTTAGTGTCCCTATTTTGTTTCATCGAGTTTTAAATTACGGCTCTAAAGTTTACAGGTTTATTTACACTTATTAGATCATTTGAGTAAACTAAAGAATAACATACGTTCGCAATGACATGTGGTACGTCGTTTATATATTTACTAGTCAGTTATTATTAACTATTATAACTATCATACGGCTGCTGGTCATATGAG
The DNA here is from genome assembly GCA_907164705.1 of Parnassius apollo. Classification (NCBI taxonomy): domain Eukaryota; kingdom Metazoa; phylum Arthropoda; class Insecta; order Lepidoptera; family Papilionidae; genus Parnassius; species Parnassius apollo. The sequence continues at coordinate 5,502,746 of CAJQZP010001616.1, read as the reverse complement.
GAAGCGCACGTTCGCCCAGCGCGCTACGAAGGGCGCTATGCTTGGGGTTTAGTAAGCTGGAATGGCAATGGACCGGCCTTATAGTTCGAAGAACCGATAATGTATGGGGGAAGGAAGATTTTCGAGTGGCAACCTTTCGAAGGTGAAGTGTGCCTGCCCCCCCCTCCCCCTTATAATGGTCATTGCAGTAAGTAAAGTAAATCTAAAAAGTAAAGCTTTAATGTTAATGGTAGTATTGTATAATGTACTAACATTATTCTACGATTTGGTCCCTTCGCATTTGTTTTTCTTCCCAAATTTGGAAAAAGAGATTCGGGGATAAAAATTTACAGATGCAAAAAAGAAGTGAAGTCGACAATTTCCGCCTGTTTTGAGGGCCTTGACAAAACATTTTTTCGAAGGTATTAATTATAAGATATATTAACGGTTTGACCATTAACCCTAATACATTTCGAATTAGGGTTAATGGAGAGCATATCGAAAAGGGAACAAAATATGAAATTTCACCTCCTATCCCTTTAATTCCGCGAATTTTTGACCTCTCCTCGTATATGTCAAACGTATGAAACCAATTTTATATTCATGCACACTCATTATATTTTTATACAATTGTTGGTTCCAATTGACAATCGAACTTCGGAGTGGATGTCGCAGTTATTCACGCACGGTCGTGTATTTATATAGGTCGTAGATAACAATAGCTTACATTAAAACGGCAACGAAAATGCGTCATTTAAAATAAAAGTGCCCGAAGTACGCAGATTTGGTATAACGGGAATTCGGTTCCGCTGCTATACCGGAACCGGAAGGCGGTTTAACGAGGGTTCCTCCGGCGCTCCAATGATTGCGGATATTGGATGAGCAATTGTTTGTGAAGCCCCCCAGCGTTGATTAACCTACATATGAGAACTTACCTCAGAGATGGGAAACTAAATTAAACGTGTAAGTCATGTTTAGATAAAATTCCGTGTCGTGGTGTAAGAGACTTCCTAGCTTCCGGTCGATGGCAGTATAACTACATCGTATATAATCCATCCATTACAGCCGATAAAAAGCAACTGCTGAACAAAAGCCTCTACCATAGATTGACTAATAGAGACGATTTTTCGATAATTGCGACACATACGTGGCAGAGACACGCTGCAGCTATATTGGTTGTAGCACAAATGGGTTGGCTCGTCCGGGTAAGGACCACGCTCTCACAGAACACCAGCGTAAAATAGCAGCCTAATGATGCTGTGTTTCTTAAGGTGAGTGTAGAGAACCGGAGACCCTCTTTACGGGAAACGAGGCATTCTATCTTAGTCCTCAGGGGTTACAAGGCATCTGCATTTTGATTCTTAATCGAGGATTAAATTTTACAGCATCCAATTACCATGAGATGAACTGCTTTCCCGTTTATCACCCTTCAATAGTAGTATTTATTATAAAGATGCTGCTGCCCATCTCCAGTTTCAATTTCCCTCTATCGCCTCGTCTGATACCCACAGTCGATATGGGGTGGATATTCTTTCGCCGCTACTACACAATAAGATTCAACAACTGTATACGTCATTCGTTACATACCTGGTACGAGACGAGACGTTTGGATCTGACACACCACCCCGCCTGCCAAACATAGTAATTAAGTCAAATTCTCTCAATAGCGAGAGAGAAAAGAGAATCATATCCAGCTGTGGTCTTTTACAGGTTGTTAGGCTATTGACTTCAAAGAGCGCCGCCTTTCCACCAGTAAGCACGAGTTACTAACACCACCACATACCATTTTTTCATGGTTATATGCTTATTACTCGCTTTACGTTGGGTGGTTACATTTCCATCGCCGCCTTGTTCTCCAAAATAATGAAGTCCATTATTAAAAGTCAGCTGATACGGTACCTTGAGGAGCACTAGCTGATAAGTGATTGCCAGTACGGTGTTCGTTGGGGTCGCTCAGCTATGATCTTCTTGTTTATCTAACATACCGATGTGCATAGGCGATCGAGTCCAAGGGGGAGGCTTTGGCTTTTAGTTTGAATATAGCAATCGATCGAATTTGGCATTAAGCGCTTCTGTTGAAGCTTCCCTCCTATAGACTTTCCGAAAAATCGTGCTATTGGATCACCAGTTTTCTGGCTGATCGGAGCATCAAGGTCGTAGTAGACGGTGCATGCTCTGATTACAAGCGCAATAACGCTGGTGTTCCATAAGGCTGCGTGCTATCATCAACGCTGTTTGTACATGTCAATGATATGTTGCAAACTGGTAACTTTTATTGCTGTGCACATTGGACTCTTTTCGACTAAAACCCGTTTTTTATAGAATTATATTGACAAATGAGCGTACAGTTCTCTTGACGATAAGTGGATAATGTAACCCAGAGACATCTATATCTATTCATGAATTAAGAATCAAAATGTAGATGCGATTTCACCTCTGAGAGCTAAAATGGAATGACTCGTTTCCAGCAAAAAGAGTCTCCGCGGTTTTCTACTCTCACCATACGAAACACAGCAGCATTATAATACTATTTAAGGCTGGTATTATGTGAGAGTTTGGTTTTTCTCCGATTTACCCGACTTATTCATGCCACAACCAATTATAAAGTAGCTGCTGTGCGACTCTACTACGTACAATATGAGATCCAATACGCAATCTAGCACCCTCAGCGCTTCACCCTATCGCCTAGATATTCCATATCTGTTCTATACGCGATAAAGCAATCTGTAGGAGCTCAGGAGCTGCGCGTGGACTGTAAATTTCATAGTACACGAGTTTTAAAAAAAGAGAATTCTTAAATAAAATTTTCAACTGTACCGTGGAGGATATGAATATCCTGAACCCGTCCTTAACCATCCCGATCAGAAGCCATCAATATGTTTAAATTGAAACAGTAAAACAATCTGCAATGTAATAAATTCGCGTTCATTTCCTCGCTAGGAACTCCAGATACCTCGACGTAAACAAATAGCGTGACTTGTAAATGTAAATACTTTCCATTTCCTTTTCGAGCGCTACATCACAGGAGAAAACCTTGATTCTTTAGTATAGACAAACCTTACAAAATAGCTCAAATATTTTCCCAGACTCATTTCTTAACTGTTGATCTTATCCAGTAATATCGTATTCAAAGAACTGTTTATAATTTATAATCGAAGTAAAAATTTAAAAACCGATTTACAAAAAAAATACTTAGATTAAAAATTAAAAAACCCCAAAAAAATAGATCATGATATTCAAACAGCTCAACAGATTTTTTTTGCAACATAGCTAAGAATATTCGATTAACACAACTTTCTAACGAATAAAAACTATAAAAATCAGTTCATTCTTTTAGGTGCTACAATACCTCAGACAGATGCATAGACAATACAAACTTATAAAACCCCTCTGTGTTTATCGGAGGTTAAAAAGAATAAAGCAATTTCCACATCATTTAATAGCTTCTGAGTTACGGTTGACAGTGCATTAAAGCAATGAAGCTTCTCGTATTTCATTATTTATTATGTAGAAAACTTTTTAATCTTTTTAGTTTTTTTTTGTCAGGATTTGGTTGTAGCGCAAATGGGTGACTCGTCTCGAGGAGGATCCCGCTCTCACGGAATACCATAGTGAAATGGCAACTTAATGCTGCTGTGCTTCGTATGGTGAGTTTGGAGACCGGGAGACCCCTTTTACTAGAAACGAGGCATTTCATTTCACTCCTCCGAGGTGTTATCACCTATGTTTTCAGTTTCCGGTACGAGGCTGATACTCGAGAATTTTTTTCTCGTCGGTTTTCGGTAATTTGAGGTATTGGAAGGCCTATTGCTACTGTAGCTTACTAATTTGTTAGGCTATGTCAGCTACTCTGATCTTCTACGGTATAACTATTTTTATCTTTGGAAGTTATATTTTATTATTTAAGCTCCTTAAATTTCTTTACTTTTAGTAAGGGTCGTCCAAGTAGTCACTTGCCACTCAAGTTAAAAGTTCTATCTATAAGTAGTACAAAATACAGCTTTCGAAGAAGTAAGTCTCGAAAGATATTTTAGAAGGAAGCGCCGTCGGCGAGGCGAGCGGAGTATCGTTTTCAGGAAGCCTCCGGAAAGCCTTCCTGCCTGAAATATTCTAAAGATGCTTTGCACTCTGCGCATATAATGTTGCAGCGGGAGCTTTTAGCAGACTCTAGCTTTTTATATAGATATCTTGCGAAGTTTAAATAACGATCTTTTTTAATTTTAACATGCAACAAGTCTCCCTGAACACGTTTTCTGACTAAAAGTATGTCTGAAACTAATTATCTTGCCTATTTTTCTTAGAAAAAACTAATGATCGATAATTATTTTATTATATGTAGTATATATACTAGTAATGTGCGCCATTTCCGCAGCCTAAGACAATCTCCTGCCCCAAATCACCCCGTGGTTGATAAAAGTAACAGTAGTTGGGCAGCAGTATCTTCCTGAAAATAAATAAATAATTTAAAAAAAAAACTGCAGTCGCGAACTCGCCATCCAAACGTGGCACCTATGACAAATTTCCTTATGGAATGCCTTTATTCAGATGTGGACTTAAATAGGCTATAATGATGGTGGTCAAATAGCAAAACAGAGATTCACAATTATTTTATTTTTAGTTAGAGTACGTTTGAACATGGTATAATTACGCTGCAAACATCTATCCTTTTCCTTTATAGTTCAACTAAAGTACAAAAACGTGTTATTAAAATTGAATAAAAACATGGTTGATAAAATCCTCTGGGAATTAGGTAATTGCGCCCAAGTTGTTTATTAAATAAATTACTACCGTGAGAAATTCTGCCTACCAATAATTCCTTAATGATCATTATTATTTTTCTTTTGCAACGGATTCCACGAAAAGGAGAAGGTTCTCAATTCGACTTCATTTTTTATGTATCTTAGTAGTTTTTTCAAGGAGAAACTGTTTTAATGATTCTTTTTTTTATTTGAAAGATCGTGCTTCTCACGTGGTCTTCTCATACAAGTTTGATCAAGATCTGACCAGTAGTTTTTGAGTTATACTTAGGGTAGGGAGGGGGAATAGGCTCACTGTGTAATGGCGCTCACCTCTATATCTCTGTCAAAATGAAACGTAGCAACACGCCACGTCGCGTGAAGCGCGGGGGGAGGGGGGCCTCTAACAGACAGCGATACAAACGGACAATCAGCTCGCGTCATACGACCGTGAAGTGCGTTTCTTCGTTTACGGCCGCGCTGATCTAATTTTTGGCTAGGTATTTTTTGTCGGTAAGTCCAAAACTTTAATGCTTATTTAATTATTAATTTTACTTTTCTGACAATAAAACTATTCTATTTTGTGATAATGCAATCAATTTTCAACAATTGTGTAGGATTTTTTTAAAATTTCAAATTAATTACAAAACGACCGTTTGGGGTTATACCGCTCATCTGAGCGCCATTACCCCTTAGTGACCTATTTTTTTATTGTTTTAGATATGCCAAGAAATCGTCAAAGGACCACCGCTAAAGCGGCTTGGACAGAAGAAAACCTTCAATCTGCTAAAACTGCGATTGAAGGAGGTTTGTCCAAAAGAAAAGCCGCAAAACAATATAACATACCATTTACTACTTTGAAAGATCGACTAAAAAATGAAAACATGAGCAACCCAAGACTAGGACGCAAGCCTGTTTTCACCCAACAGCAAGAATCTGAAATTGCTGAACAAATTAAGATGCTGGGTTCGCTATACTATGGACTCAATGTCGCAGATTTGCGTAAACTTGTTTATAAATATGCTGAGCTCAACAATATTAAAAACAATTTCGATCAAAGCAGCAAAACAGCTGGATTGGATTGGGTACACGCCTTTATGAGACGCAATCCTTCAGTTTCTATACGCAAAGCTGAAGCGACAAGCTTAAATAGAATTTCTGCCTTAAACAAAGAAGAAGTAACACATTTCTATGATAAGCTTGCTAACTTAATGGAAAAACATAAGTTTATTCCAAACAACATTTACAATGCTGACGAAACTGGTATCACCACGGTGACAGACCCAGGAAAAGTGCTCGCCGAAAAAGGACAAAGAAGAGTCGGATCTGTTAGAAGCGGCGAACGAGGAAGCAACATAACAGTTATGTGTGCGATGAGTGCAGCCGGAAACTTTATACCGCCTATGTTTATTTTTGCCAGACAGAGAATGACGCCTTTATTAGAAAAAGATGGACCAGCTGGTGCATTATACACCAACTCTAAAAATGGCTGCATAAACGAAGATTTATTTGTCACTTGGCTCAAACATTTCGCAGCATTTGCTAAGCCTACCCATGAATCACCCGTGTTGTTAATTCTGGACAATCACAGCAGTCACATTTCCCTTCAAGCTTTTAATTTTTGCAAAGAAAACCACATCACAATGCTTTCCATTCCACCACACAGTTCTCACAGAACACAGCCGCTGGATGTGTCTTTTTACGGGCCGCTGAAAGCCACTTATAGGCATGAATGCAACAGGTACATGAAGACACATTTAATGTCTAAAATAACTCCTTACGATGTTGTAGGTCTTTGCAATAAAGCATATGTACAAGTTGCGAATATAAGTAAAGCAGAATCTGGATTGAGCGGGATACCCATTGGACCCAAATGTTTTCACTGATCAAGATTTTCTGGCAGCGTCGCTGATGGCACAAGAATCGGTACAAATCGCTGAAAATCAAGACCCAAATGTCAAGAATTTTGAAAATGCGCAGTCTAATGGTATGGCCATAACTTCAGGACATATATCTCCTTTGGCAGGACCATCAAATAAGGATCAATGCTCTGAATCTGTTTTGGCAGTTGCTTGTAACCAAGAACTTGTTGATGAGCAAAGAACTCTGATATCTTTTGCTGCTATAGCTACGACACCAACTTTTGCACCATCTTCTAAGCCAGGTCAAAGAAAGGGAAAACAACATGCTACCATATTAACTGCGACTCCTATGAAAATTATTTTAGAGGATAAAGAAAAGAAAAAAATAGCGAAACTCAATAAGACTGGAAAAGATGATAAATCAAGACTAAAACAAGTTGTTAAAGAAAAGAAGAACAAACATATGAAACAAAAAATCTTACAAGAGAAAAATTTTACAAGAAAGTTCTTCAGAGAGTGAAGATGAAGAGCACCTTTGTGACGATGACAGTAATGACGAAATTAATGTGGATGATGAAAATTATAACAAATGTATTTTTTGCGAAGAATTTGGAAAAAATAACGAGTTGTGGTATCGCTTGCACTATCTGCGGACTGTGGGCTCATGCTATATGTTCAGGGTGGGATTCGCCAGATGGATACATCTGTGATTTATGTGCCCAAAAATAAAATATTTCTATTTCTAATTTGTCTTACCTCTAATAATAATTATTATTTTATATTACATTATAATAATTGAAGTTGATTTGACATCTAAGACTTTACTCTATTTGTTAAATTGAAAAAGGCTAATCTTACGTACAAATGGGGATGATTGATGCTAATTTGTGATTGTAGACTACACTTTTATTGTATAAGGTTGATCTCATTAATATTTCTTTAATTAAAATGTATCTCACATGTTGTATTCCAAAAAAATATGTTTGAGCGTCATTACCCCGTACCCTGAGCGGCATTACCCAAAGTCTGGGGCAATGCCGCTCAAACATGTTTTTTACTAATGTTTTCCTACTACTAGCAGGTGAAAGATACATGCTTTTGTTGTTAAATTGTTGATTACTCAATAATTAAAGACTTTGTTACTTTTCTTCATTTTGATTTGTAATAAATAATTTAAAAAATACACCATGTTTTCCTTAAGTGAACGCCATTCCCCCTCCCTACCCTAATAATGCGTATTTAATTGATTTCGACTACACAGATGATGTTCTCATTTTATTTATATTAAAGTCGTTTGTACAAATTTTTTAATGTTACCACTTGTTGTTTCTTGCTTGTCCTTTATTTTCATCTATTTATAAATCATTAGATTTTTCCCGTGGCAAAGGTTAAATTAAAAAATGTACTTTCAATAAGGTTTATTAATAATCCAAAATGTATAAACATATTCCAGTCCATTCTAATCTATAGGAAAATTAAAATTTGATATAAATTAGTAAAATAATAGCCGACTATATAGAACTAAAAACAATAAAATAATTTCACATTCTGTAATCGGTGCCAAGACAATATGAATAGAAGTTTAAAGCCTTGAGATCAGAATGCGTGTCATCCGCCAAATTGGCCTCTAAAAAGTGTCGCGTGCTTTGTAGAGCGGGACAGTATTTCATGCCGGCACACCGCGTGTAGCTTTAACTTAAGCTCGGTCTCACATGGAATATTGTTATCATTTCTGGACCGGGGCACCACAGTCCAGCCTCTACTTGATTTCAAATCATCGGCGACCGAGTTCCCTCTGATTGGCTTGACTCACTTGGGCTGCGAAGAGACGTTGCATCACTTCGCATATTCTATCGCATCAACTACGGAGTGTACTCAAAGGAATTTGTTCAGCCTGATTCCAGCTGCTAAATTTCACCATTGCACATCGCGACAAAACTCGATATACCATCCATACTACACTACGGACCTTTTTCAGACTGTTAGGACTTAGGAACCTTCAAAAAAAGAGCCTACTCTTTTTTTAAGGCCGGTATTTATTTTTTTTATAGAAGAGGGGGCAAACGAGCATGCGGCTCACCTGATGTTAAGTGACTACCGCCGCCCATGATCAACCGCAATACCAGGGGAATTGCAGGTGCGTTGCCAGCCCTTTAGAAAGGAGTAAGCTCTTTTCTTGAAGGTCCCCAGGTTGTACGGTCCGGAAAAGTCGCCTGTGGTAAACTATTCCACAGACAGGTCGTACGTGGAAGAAAACTCCTTGTGAAACGTACAGTGGTGGACTGCCAAGTATCCAAATGATGTGGATGGTATCGGGACGTTTGCCGCGTAGTGCGTTCACGAAATTTGGCGGCTGGGATTAATCCGAACAATTCCTCGGAGCACTCCTCGTGGTACATGCGAAAGAAAATGCAAAGAGATACAACATCTCTTCACAGCGCCAGTGAATCGAGCCGATCGGAAAGCATTCGGTCGTCAAAGATTCGAGCTGCTCTAGGCTGGATGCGGTCAAGTGGAAGGAGCTGGTACTGGGGAGCTCCAGCCCAGAGATGGGAACAGTATTCCATGTGCAGCCGAACCTGCGCCTTGTAAAGTTGCAGGCGGTGTGCCGGCATGAAATACTGTCCCGCTCTACTGAGCATGCCAAGCTTTTTAGAGGCCAATTTGGCCTTCTCTTCCAAGTGACCACGAAACTGCACGTCACTTGATATGTCGACGCCGAGGATTCCGATACTGCATCTATCATTCTTAGTTTTGCAGTTGTTTATGGGCGGCGGTACTCACTAAGCCTCAGGTGAGCCGCGTGACCTTTTTCATCTCTCTTGTATAAAAGAGTATGTGAAATTAATTCACTTTTAGTTCTTTAAATTTTATAATTAACGTATAAACATAGTATTTATTTATACACTTGTTAAGTTTCAGACTAAAATATATCTGAAATACGAAATTCAATTAGACAATAGCGTAACTTACTTAATTTATACCTAACGTTGATATGTATTAATTGGTACGATGTACATTTTCTATGAGCAGTCCTACTTGTAGTTGGAATAAATTTGGTTAAATTATAAAGGAAAGGAAGAGATGTTTGCATAATTTAGTTACAGTTACTGAAGTTAAACATTTGTTATTCAAGTTGTAATTCGTTTCATTATTGAATGATGTGACAAAGTTTATTATCTTTTCCACCAGCCCGTAATAGTCTACTGATGGGCATGGGCCTCCCACAAAGTCCGCTTGATGGGGGGATATTGGTGATCGGTCATCTGGTAGTAGACGTGCCACAATTTTACTAAAGCCTCGCTGGATTTCTTGCTGGTTGTTTCCTGGACAGGGAATGCCATCTAAACTTTATTTTCTAGCTAAAATGGTCTCAGTAGCTCGCTGCTTGTTGTTTTTTTTTATAGAATAAGGGCGATGAATGTGCCACCGTTCACCCGATAATAAGTGGTTTCTGTAGCCCACAGACATCTATATCGATCCTCAATTGAGAATCAAAATGCATTGTCACCTCTATCCTGAGGACTAAGTTAATATATATATATATATATATATATATATATATATATATATATTACTTAGCTGCAGTGTGGCTACACTACGTATAAACCCCCTTGGGGGGACAATATGTGTATGTATGAATTCAATCTGACCCGACAACTGCGCTGTAAGATATTCCAGGAATATAATTACCGTCACAATGTTATCCCGACGGATCCCTGAATATTATAATCTGGGCGACATTCCCGTCTAGAGAGTTCTGTGCACCTGTCGCCGACGCCTACAGCGCAGGTGTCTCATAATCTCAAGACACTTCGCTAAATGGATATAACCGACACTCAAGAAACTTTAGTAGTCTAAGTAAGTCTCATAGAGCTACTTCACAGGTTAAGCGACTCCTTCATTAGAGACTTGTACTCAAGCTTTTTGTCAGATAATTCTTTATCCTGCATGTAATTAAAGTTAATAAATAAAACGTGTTTCGTTTCTTATTGTTTTTTACTCTTGGGATCTTTATCTATTCATTTATTTAGTCTTTATTGTGTAAAGTGCCTTAAAAAGGATTGCGCGGTTTTGAACGTTTCGGTAGCGCAATGACTTATGGCCGTATTGTAGCGTATGGGTATGAAAACCTTTCTTTTTTGGTTTTTATAAAATAAGAGTGACAAACGAGCGTACAGTCCACCTGATTGTAAGTGGATGCTGTGTACCATAAACATGTACCTTTATTCTCGATTAAAAATCAAAATGCAGATGCGTTGACACCCATGAAAACTAAGAGTTTTAAGGTTCTTTACACTCACCATACGAAACATAGCAGTAATCCTATTTTAAAGCACTGCTATTTTACGCTTGAACTCTGTAAGAGCGTGGTCCTTCCTCGGTCGAGCCGACCCATACGTGCCACAACTATAATATAGCTGAACTATAATATAGCTGAAGTATGTATTATAATATGGCTTTACCAAGTATAATTTGCTGTGGCGCACAGCATCCACTTACCATCAGGTGCATTGTATGCTCGTTTGTTACCTTTTTTCTATAAAAAAAAGAAGCGTTTAAAATATTTGTGTTCTCAACATGATAAAAATAATTAGACTTTTCATTTGATATAACTTTTACGCAGTTTTATAATGGAATATGTGCAAGGTATACGTTTGAACAGCGATTTAGTGTGATCTTTATGTGATCTACATGTGATGGTTTTGCGCAATAATTATATTTCATTAGATTTACAGATATACAAAACGTTAAGATGTCGTTTGGCTGCCGCGTTGCGGGTTGTGGGTGTCTGAATGTTTGTCCATGTGTTATTTAGATATATTATGTAAAATGGCTTCATGAAAATCTTAGTATAGGGTATCTCTTTTAAGTTACTAATTCTGTATGTGCCTGCCGTTTTTAAGGTTCCACTGTCAAGCACTTCTTTTATGTCACAGAATCAAAACTAAAAGTTTCATATGGAGTTATATGACAAATATTGAAGTATATTGGTAGTATAATATTACGGCCCTCTAGATACAGGTCTGCACACCTTATGTGAGAACCGCTGCTAAAATTTTATTATTGTTGCGCGCGCCGTTGACGTCTGGCACTAGCACCATCTAGTGTCGGGTAACAGAGCGAGGAGAGCTTTCAAGAAAATGACATGACTAATCTTTCAACCGACAGCGCCATCTAGTATCTAATTTTTTTTATAGGATAGGGTGACAAACGAGCACACAGTCCACCTGATGGTAAGTGGTTGCTGCGGCCCATAGACATCCACATCTATCTTCCATTACAAATCAAAATGCAGATGCGTTGTCACCCGTGAGGACTGAGATGGAATGCCTCATTTCCAGTAAAAAGGGTCTCCGGTTCTCTACACTCACCATATGAAATACAGCAGCATCAAGCCACCATTTCACGCTGGTATTCTGTGAGAGCGTGGTCCTTCTCCGGTCGAGCCGACCCATTCGTGCCACAACTATACTACCAATATGATTGCAGCATGGCTCTACCACGTAAAAACTTGAAGAATTAAGCTTTCTAGATGCCCTACGCTCGAACTTTCTGCGTCTGGTCGGTCGGCGCCCGTATCTACGGGAATATTCTGGATGTTTCGGTGTAAAAGTGTGATGTTTCGGTTTAAACCCGCAGCATGCCACGATCGGGGCAGTATTGAAATTGGCGAGACAAGCGAAGCTTCGGAACGAAATAAAGTGAATCAGTGTGATTAATTATTAGTGTCTTTTAAGTTTTAATTAGTGTAAAGTGAATTAAAGTGTTAATTTTGATAATTCTATCGGCAATTTTACTGTCACGAACCTCAAGCTCGTAACATTATGATAAAAACTGTCAAACGAATTATTTTAATTTTTTTTTCATTCATTCTTTTGTGATAGGTCTCAATTTTAATTATATATTTTATTACTAGCAATTAAGTTTAGTTAAGAATATTAAGTTTGAACGTGGTCTGCATTACTCCCCTCTCTACACTTCCACCTTATTAGTTACAAGGCAGCTCGATAGAGAAGTAGATAGGCGTTGGATGGCATCTCCCCGAACCGCGGGTTTGAATCCCGCAATAATAAGGTGTTTCTGTGACATACAAACAACTGAGCCGAATTTGGATATTCGTCGATGTGCAATGTATGTATAACGCTTTAAATTTACAGTAGAAAATAAAATTACGTATTAATATCCATTACAGCCCGTATACTTCACTGCTGAATATAAGCCTTCACCATAGAGTGCTTCGTAGGAGGGATTTTGCCATTGTGGCGATGCTTGGCATGCGGGTTGGCAATTACAGCTTTTTATGCTTATTAGTATTGTAAAAAAGTAAAGTTCTGTTCCTCATTTCTGAGAGGGTTTTAGGTTTAGGGCAAGGCACAAGTGTCCGTTGCGCTGCCCCAATGCGTGTTGGCAAACTTCACATGTCTCGAAATATTTTTTTTCTTATTCTTCAGACGTGCAGGTTTCTTCACGATGTTTTCCTTCACCGCCGATCGCGTGGTAAATCAGCACTTAAAATTGCAATTAACAATTTCATTGGTGCCGGCGGGGATCGAACCCGAGTTACTTGCGTACTGTGATAGTAGGTACAGGGAGCGTTAACCATCTGAGCTATCACGGCTCATTAGTATGTTTTATAGTAAACGAACTAGTCAAACATACTCTTTAGAGTTTTTACACCAAAAAAAAAACAAAGAAATATTTTGGTAAGTAATTATAATTCATCTCTGCTAGAAAGCGCATCCCTTCTCGTAAAATATGGTAGACTCGAACTCTAACATAATTCTTTTAAACATATCCGGGCATCGATCGCAAATCCCCTGAAATACGACCCACTTATCTGATTGGTTCAGCGGCCATACTTCAGGGCAGACTGAGTTATTCCTAGCTGTAATGTTGGGGAGATTAGGGAGCATTATCTCTGTACTTATTACTTATTCAATTATAATTTAAAATGATGTGTGCATAAATGTGAAAACATTAAAAAACAACATTAAAAAAATTAAAACATATTTTCAACTTCCGAGGAAAACAGAGAAGTGTTATTAGTGTGAGTCTGTCTGTAGCATCTTAACTCCTCAATAGTTGAACCGATTTTGATTAAGTTTGTTTTCATTTTACTCGTAAAGGTGTCTTAATCGAGTGTTCATAGCTATGTTTCAAGAAATTCTGTTCTGTTGTTTGAAGATCAGCTCTTTTTGTTTCAGGAGTTTTTTTTCATTTAAGTTATAAAATATAATTTTTTTATAAGTTCGTAATGAAATAACAACATGGCATTTAAAAACACCCCTCGAGTTTCTTGCTGGTTTTTCTATAAGATCTTGTTTTTGTGAACGGGTCTAATCTACACTATTCAAGTTCAAAAAAGCTATTCATAAAAGCTTTGACTTTGGAAACAGGCGACAATAGACTAATTGCAGGGTCTGCAGACCATGAACTTACTAGTAAAGGACTTACCTAAAAAGGCATTTCTCCTGGAGAGTTAACCAGAATATTAATGTTAATTGTTTGTTGAACTGGCGGGAAGCTGAACTTATGCGTTCATTATAACATATTAAAGTTGTGATAATCCGAATCCGAATATTAAGGAAATGTATAAGTTTGTGATTTATAGACCTCCGACTAAAAAGAGGGGTGTTATAAGTTTGACCGCTATGTGTACCTATATGTGTGCCTGTCTGTTGCATCGTAGCTTATAAACGAGTGAATCAATTTTGGTTCTTTTTTTTTTTTAATTTAGAACAAGTTTTCTAGCAGCGGTTCGTAGCCATGTTTTATTAAAGTCGGTTTAGCTCTTTAAAGATCACCGGCTTTTTTGTTTCGGGAGTTTTTAAAAAAATTCAATTTATATTATTTTATCTTTAGGTCGTTTTTGTCATCGGATTTGTTTGCAGAACAAGGGTGACACTCGTTTGTCTTTGTTTGTCTTGTTAGGTTGTTGAAAGTACTGAGGTATTTAATATAATAAAAATAATAATGATGTAGAAAATGTTTCTGTGGTTGTGTATGATGAGTATAAACATGTTGCTAGCAATTTTGCTAGCTACAAGTTTAAGTGTATATTTATAAAACGGGAACGGATTCTAATATTTTTATAGAGTAAGGATTACAAACGAGCACACAGTCCATCTGATGGTAAGTGGATGCTATCTTCCATAGACATCTACATAAATCCTCAAAAAATAATCAAAATGCAAAGGCTTTGTTACTTTTAAAAAATGAGGTGTAATGCCCCGTTTCCAGTAACAAGGGTCCCCAGCAAAAAGGGAACACTCACCATACGAAACACAGCATCATTAAGTTGTTATTTTACGATGGTATTTTGTCAGGATGTGATCCTTCCCCTGTCGAGAATATATGCATGTAATATAACTGCAGCATGGCTCTATCACATATGTAAGACTATACTGAAGGATATACAAGTGACCATGGGTGCTTTAATTAAAAGGTAAAATTAAACACGATAAAATCTGTAATATTAGTTTCATTTAATGTTTTTTATTCGCTCTAATGCGTACTATTATAGTCCAATTTTCTTTTATACTCACACTTTGACGTTGTATTGTGTACTTTGACACTTTAAAATTGTCTTAAGCAGAAAACTTTTGGAGTTCTTTCCCTGTTTATTTTCCTGACCGAAACATCACATTTAGAAACGCTAGAAGATATTAAAATAATGAAGCAAGTGCTATTCAACCAGCCTCTGGTTTGAAAACTAACAGCATCTTCCCCAAAATACTTTTCAATGCATTATATTGCTCTTGCCCCCCCCCCCTTGGCAATAAAACCGCACATCTTTTGGGAAAGAAATTAGCCTCATTAGAGTTTCGGGCGAAGCAACCTGACGGCTTCGTTATTTCGTTATATGTTTTTTTTTATCCTTGTTACTTCGTTTCTGTTACACAGAGAAGGGATTTCGGTACGTCGTGCCTGTCACTATGTAAGAGTATGTGTGAGATTTTTATTTAATCGTATACAATCCATTACAGCCTATAAAAGTCGACTGCTAAGGTTAGCCCTCCCTCATATCCTCATAGGGGATTTTACAACGCTTGACAAGCGAGTTGACAACCGCAGGTTTTGTTATTTGGGATTGTTAACTTGACAAGTGATTGTTTTGGTTTTTTAGAGTTGACAACGCAGGTTTTTTATTTGGGATGTAGTTGACCGAGGTTTTGTTATTTGGGATTGTTGTTGAAAGGAGGACAACCGCAGGTTTTGTTATTTGGGATTGTTAACGGGAAGATGCTGCAGCCCATGTTCTGTTTCAGTTTCCCTTCGTCGCATCTTACGACCCCCACGGGACGGTGTTGGGATATTCTTACGCCGCCATTACACTGACGGTATACAATTAAATTATATTTTTCTCGTACCTAACTGGTTTCGAGTTTCGACCTTATAAGTGGATACTCGTTTGTTACGTTGACTATATAGTAACTCACGATTCAGATAATGGTAAGTGGATGCCATTGACAGTACATCTATCATGAATCAAAATCCAGGTACGTTGTGAACCCTGTGGACTAAAATGGAACTCTTCGTTAATTAATGATCTCCGGTTCTCTACACTCATCATACTGTCCATATATTTATTTCTAGAAGCCTATTTCTGCCTCCAAAAACAGTTCTTACACTCCTATGTTCTGCTCTGAAGGGTTTGGTACCAATTTAAATAACAAGATATGAGGCATTCTTTCTTCGTTCTCAGAGATGATCTGAAGGTGTCCACAGACTGCAGGAGCCAGTTATCATTGGTTGGATCACTGTTTTCACTTCAGTTTTATAAGAAAATACGAAACACGATGTTGGCGAATAAATTATGATATTGTTTTAGGCTGTGAGTGCGTGATCCCTCCACATGGTGGTTCCCATTGCTACAAGCATAAATAATTGTCAATAATTTTTTTATAATCGATACTATATAAAGTTATTAAATTCTAACAATCATTAATGCTTCCGCCATAGTTAAGCTGCAGCGTGCTCGTATATCTCGTTGACAAAACGTTGTTGAGTATAGAACGATTTAAATAAATTTTCTATATTATGTCTACTATGTCTACTCGTATGTAGCTACTCGCTGCCTCGTTGGTCTATTGATTGTAATTGCGGTTGCTGTGTTCTCTCTTCTTCTGTCTGTTGTCCCGAGTTTAAATCCCGGATCGGGTCATAATTAAATTCAAAATTGGGTTTTTCTTTCAAGAAATTGTTAGAAACAACCAGGAGTTTGGAAGTTGGCGGTGTCTCACTCCCATGGATCGGAAAGCAGGTTAATCCGTAGGTCTTGCTCCTGATCTCTCTCCGGTCGTTTTTACCGGTCACTGTCCCATCGGACTATGAGAGTGAAGGAATAGAGAGTGCACCTATGTTTGTGCGTACACACGTGCACTATAATCTTATCCTACGCAGAATGGCTAGTCTCCGTTAAGAATGGCCGCCGTGACCGAAATTTGTTCTCGAGGACATTATTATTAAAATCCATCTAAACTTTTGTAAGTTTGTTCTACATCCGTGTTCATTTATAAAAATAAGATTTATACAAACACGTCGGCAGTCAAATGTGAAAATGTACTGTCACTGTCGCTACAGTGACTGCTCTATATTTTTCCGTTATTGTGCGTAAATTGCTTCGTGGGTAGCGCTTAGTTGACGCGTACCTCTAGAACTATTTCCAAGTTGATAAACAAGTCTGAAAAGCGACACAACCTTAAAAAGTTATCTTGTTAACGGTGTAACATTGCAGAAATAATCGTTGACAATGATTTAATGCTAGATTTCAAGTTATTTATTTATAAAATATATTACGACTCTGTAGTGCAGTGGCTTAGCAATGAGTTGCAGCGCTGAGAGCTAGGGATTCGAATTCCGCACACAACAAGTACCTATTTATATGGCCTACAAATTGTTCCGGGTCTGGATGTTTGTTCTTGTGAAATTTATGTACGTAAATTGACTTTACCATAGAGGAGAAAATCTTAATGTGAAGCTAACATTAGAAACAAAAATATATAGGATGCATATGCATAGTATGCATAACGCCTTAAAATTATTAATAGCAAAGAAAAATGCAACAGGCGCGGTGTGCGGCGTTTAAATTTTAGCAGGCGCTTCTTAAAGTTTTGTTCGTCGAATAATTTTAAATTATTACCGCAAATTATGACACAAAATCATAATACTTACTAGATAATAGTGAAAAAAAAACACTTAATCATCCCAACCCAATTTTTTCCTTTTTTTTTATAAAACATTTATTTAAATATCAGTATTTACAGTGAGTTTTCAAACATTGAATTTCGTCGAATTTACATGTCTCAGCGGGAAAAAACACTCAATCATCCCAACCCAATTTTTTCCTTTTTTTTTATAAAACATTTATTTAAATATACCTAAATATTTACAGTGAGTTTTCAAACATTGAATTTCGTCGACATTACATGTCTCAGCGGGTTATGACTCCGTCTAGTATCTACCTATTCCCTACACTTCATATTACGGGTACTAACCTTATTTAATCTGTGACGACTGGCCTACTACTCGAGAACATTTCTTCCCTATCGGTTGTCTTGTCATTTCTTCGACCTATATGGCCGGACCATTCTCACTTCACGTATTGATTCGCTAAGACTGGGCTCTATCAATTATATAATGCTATATGAATATATTTTATATTTAAAAATATTTTTAATTACTAATTTGTTTGCTTATGACGATGAGATATATCAAAGGGATCAATATCTACTCTTAAATTCTTACTTGATTTCCAAGACAATTCTCCCAACCCACCATCAAGATTGGAGTATAATATTCATCACACATCTCGCGCCTTTAGGGTGTTCCCAATGCGGAAAGGAGATAATTTGTTCATTACATACAAGACAATTTTGATCGCTAAATAGAATTTTATTAAATATAAATTTAATGTTTTTTTTTTTCTTTTGTTACAGGTATGTTCCGGCCTTGCGCTAGACTAAAAAGTTGGTTAGTGTGTGTTTTTAATGTTACTATTTTTTAACCAAAGGTTTGACAGAAGATTAAAATAGCTGGTGCCTATATTTCAAGCTGAAAGGTACCTAATGTTATTTGGTTAACCAACAAATGTTACACTAACACTTATGCTTAATATTAAGACAGTAATAAACTAAATGCAGATTTAATAATTGATAAACAATACATTCTTATACGCTCACAGCATTTTTTATAAATTTCACGTTATTAGATAACTAAAATATACAATACTAAATTTAAAAAAAAATTAAAAAGTTTTACGACGAAGAAATACTATAATATATACGCATATATACGGCACAAAATTTATCAATATATATATATATATATATATATATATATATATATATATATATATATATATATATATATATATATATATATAAATTTTGTGCCGAAAAACGTTAGTAGTCTTGGTGAATATCTACTACATAATTATAAGTATTTAAAAGTATGCGAAGTCTGTATATGTAGGAAGACTTCACTTTTCCTAACTTTCTCACACTCGCAGTTTTGCCACATTATTTCTGTCGATTTGTTTATTTAAGTTATTATTTGTATTGTTTTTTGTTAGATTTTTTTCAATGTTTTTTTAAAACAATTTTTAATTAACTAAATCAATAATGTTATGGGTGTATTTTATTTTTTATTCTTTTTGCATGTCTTTTATAAAGCCATTGTTCTACATATATTGCCGTAAAATTTTACATTATTTTTTTTTTAATTTTCATTCTTTCATTCTGTTTCTTAAAACAAAAAAGAAACAAAAATAAAAAATTTACATTTCTTCTCAACTACATATAACTCTCACAATAAGCGTTCTAAAGAAATCAGAATTAACACAAATTTCCCATAACCGTCTTTGAAATCGGAACATGATCTTGAAGCACTATAATTTTCAACGAAATCGATCGAAATGTATATGCGCCAGTTTCTCGAGTGCCCATTTGGATGTAACTAATTCATTCATGACCATGATCCGTGGGCACCATTGCCATTGAATAAATAGTTCGTAACGGTAACCACCGTGGGTGGAAGCGCGCCCACGGCGTAGCCCTTCTGTTTGCTCAATCAAACCGAGGCGGAGTCGAACCTGTGTACATTCGTTAAGAGCTATTCAGTTAAGGCAGGCGGCAAATTATATTCGCATTATACAATCATCCGTCTATCCCATTACAGCCTATAAAAATTTACTGCTGAACATAGGCCTCCCCCACAGACTGTCTCATAGGGGGAATTTTAACATAGTTGCCATGCTTACCAACCGCAGTTTTGTATTATTTTGACTTGTTATAAGGAGGATGTTGCTGCCCATCTCGCCCTCGCCTCCTCTTACACACACCCACGGGACCATATGGAGTAGTGGATATTCTTACACCGCCATTACACGGTAGGTACATATGTGAATGCAAATAATATTCAATAAGACTGTTTTTAAAATAAAAGAAACCTTCCGACATCATTAGCAACACTAGCTGGCCCGGCAAACCCCCCATTGTTTGTACCCTTTTTAGTAGGTGGAGCGTTTTGACATGGTATAGTCATACTGCAGCTATATTATAGTTGTAGCACTAATGGGTCGACTCGACCGGGGAAGGACCACGCTCTCACAGAATACCAGCGTAAAATGGCAACTCAATGTTGCCGAGTTTCGTATTGTGAGTGTAGAAAACCGGAGACCCTTTATGTATACAAATGTGTATGGGCCACAGCATCCACTTACCATCAACCAAAAGGTCAGGCTTCGAAATCGACACGTCTGGCAGGCAGAATGCCAATCGTCGTACGAGTTGGCTCGCACTTTAGGTTCTGCTCACCATCGTTGTCATCGTTGAAACTAACTAGGAGATGGGCAGCGGCGCCCTCTTAATAACAAAAAATTTTAAAAAAAATGCACTTGGCAGGTGTGGCACCTATGGCAAATATCGTCCTTGTGAGGCAATCTATGTAGAGTCCTGTGTTTAACAATGGATTTTGATCGGCAGTACTAAGATTACATGAGATGGTACTAGATGGTACGTGCTATTAAAGGTTAAGTAAACCATAACCCAGAAGGCAAGAGCTTGACGTAAATTTCACAGTACACGAGCGACCCGGGTTCGATCCCCCCGCCAGCACAAATTAAATTGGTAATTGCAGTTTTAAGCGCGGATTTTTTGACGTTCTTGCCGGTGAAGTAAAATATCGTAGTTATCGAGAAATTCGGAAAATCGAAAACATTGGTATATCATAGTGAACTCTCTCTTGATCCTGTGCCCAGTACGTATAAGTGTGTGGGTACGTTCAGGTGTAACTTAACTTTTTAACTTTTATAATTGATGGTGATACCATCTATCAGAGGCCATGATTCTCTGCCATTCCCCATAGTCACGTTATTCGACGCCCACTACAATACAGTAGTGGGTGCACTATAATCAATAAATAATAAATTTTTGACAGCTTCATGTTTCTCTACAGTAAAATATAAACAAACAGTTTATGATAATATTAAGAAATAGCTGTTCCCCGCAACGTTGTCGGCGTCGAAATTATTACAATTGAATTTCATGGGTTTCCAGTTTTTTTTGCGTGGAACTCTAATTATTTTTCCAAAACAAAAGTACTCTAAATTACTCCTTATAATATCGGCTATTTGCCAGTGAAAGTCACGTCAAAATCGGTCCAGAGATTTCGGAGATTAGCCGGAACAAACAGACAAACAGACAAGAATTATACATTTACATTACATTACAAACAGAAAGACTTCAATTCTATGTATTTGTATAGATATGAATTATAAAATATACGTACCTTTTGTATTGAATTATTGACTTAACCTCGTTCGAAGCGCGAGGAAGATCGTTAAACACGGTGCTCAGGGCATCCAATTACATTTTTTGATTGCATTATTTCATCAATCTTAATAATTTTAATGTTAACAAGCTTATTATTTAAACGAGATGTGGTATCAGAAAGTTGGGTGCGTACTGAGGGTTAATATTAAAAAAGAAGTTCCACTGGGTTTCTTTCTAGTTGTTGCCAGACGTTTCTTTCCGAACTCAACGTTAAAGCTTTAATGGCTTTCGTTATATATTCTTGGAATATAACTATACACATAAATTAAATTGACTTGTCCGTCTGTAATATCAATTTAACTAATATATTGAACTGGAAAGTGTTATTTGCATGTTATTAAAACATGAATAAATATTTTTTTTAAATGTTGTCTGGCTAATCTTCGGGATTGTTGAACCGATTCTCTTGTGACACTTCACGTATACGATGGAGAACAATAACATGAGTTTTTTCCGAAAAACTACGTTTCTTTTAAAACGGAATATTGATAAAATTAATGATCTTTAATTAAAACTTAAATTCAAATAACGCCACATTAAGAGATCCTCTTTTTAATTCACCTGGTATCAATTGGATTCTGTTGCCCATAGGCATCCACACCGAGTTAAGAATCAAAAAGTGGACGAGTTATCAATCCTGTTATTTAACATAAAGGCTATGAATTAAATAAAAAAGTTACTAAATAGTAAGTTTTTTTTTATTCATAGCTTAGTTAGTAGTAAGTTAAGCATCGATATTATATATAAATTATTTTACCCTTTTTATTACTTCGATGTCGGTTAATTTTATTTAGTTTTATCCAAGTTTTGATAGATTTTAAATAATGTCTACCCTTTTTATTCAAGCCAAATACAACTGAGCATATACAATATACATAGCGTTCGATACAACCTAGACGCACCACACGCGTTAGAATTTCTGAACAGAATGTTATTTCGCTTTCAATTACCTCCCCTTGAAATTATGTATTTAATGTAATTGGATTGAAGTTATGCGTGTGTGTGTAAGTCTCCATATAGGAATGCGTTTGTGGACATTAGCTGGCTTATGTTCTGATACAGGCCATCCAGCTGTTCCACGAAAATTAATAGACAACAAAAGCGGAGTCTGAATTGACTGAAGAGACACCGTATAATGGTGGCGTAATATATTTCAATATTACTGGTGAGAATTTCGTGTTGTATTTAATACCAAATAAATATAAAATACTATATAGGCGAAACTTTGTTGCAATCCAAAATATTAAAGGTTTTAATTAATTCATCCTAGAAAAATAAAATTCATCCTAGTCCTCAGGTGTGATAACGCGTCTACATTTTAATTCTCAATTGATGAGTGATGACAAATGAGATGTCTATGGGCCAAAGCATCAACTTACCATTAGGTGGACTGACTGTTCGTTTTTTACCCTCATTTTATAAAGAAGTGTTGTTAGAATCGGGTCATCGAACTTTTATCTATGCATCGTACCTAAAATTAAGTCAGCATTTGGTGAGGTACAAAACCTGTCTTGCTTCGGCAGCGTCATCCGTCACTGCTCACGCCCACGTAGTGTTGTGAACAGCCGGAATTTCAGATTACACGTGTTGATTATATTGTTCTATCACACGATCATCTTGAAGGTGGAAGACAGACGTGACCTTGAGGTTCACATGATTCTAAAACTTTACGGTTCTGTGGTTTAGCTTCACGACTAAGTTGCGTGTTCCGTACATTACACGCATTAAGGATCTTATGTATTAATTTTTAATAGAATAAGGGTGACAAACGAATACAAAGTTCACCTGATGATGAGTGGATACCGTAATCCTTAGACATCTACATCTATCATTGGTTAAGAATCAAACGCAAATGTTTTGTCACGTCGGAGCACTAAGATGGAATGCCTTATTTCCAGTAAAAAGGGTCTGCAGTTCTCTACAATGACCGTACAAAACACCTATTTTACTCTGGTATTCTTTGAGAGCATGGTCTTTCTCCGGTTGAGATGACCCAATCGTGCTGCAACCACAATAAAAATCTAGCATGGCTCTACTACTTATAAAACCTTTATCTTTACTTTTACCTTTACGTGGTAGAGCACTGATGTAATGTTGCGGAGAAGACCTTATAGAATACAGCGTAAAATAGTAGTTAATGATTGTATGTAAGAACGGAGCCTTTGTCACCCGTGAGGACTAAGATGGAATACCTCTGTTCTAAGAAAGAGGGTATCCGGTTCTCTATATATTCCAAATACAGCAGCTTAATGCTGCTATTTTACGTTAGTATTCTATGAGAGCGTGGCCCTTCCCCGGTCGAGTCGATGTCGTGATACACCTATACTACTAATATAACGTTTTGCTTATGATCAGAAAATAAAGGATCTAAATAGAAAATTGGACAACTAAAAATCTAATTTAATAACATGCCTTTCATATACTCAAAAAAAAATGGTTATCGCTTAAAAAACAGAATACTAACGTCAAAGCTTTTTTTCCAATGATTTAAGGGGAAATATAACCTCAAATGGCTTAGCAAGATCCTCCGTTATGCCGAATGTATTGCAGCATTAATTTTGAAATAAATATATGGTAAAGTTGAGGATTAATGTTAAGGTTTATGTTAGACGAAAACACGATTCTGTAAAATTTTCTCGATAGAAAAAAAAATCCAAAGTTACCTCCAAACTGAACAATAAACCGCTGTTATTCATAAAATACTTTAAATAAGATCATGAAACTTTGCATACTAACTGAACTAACCATAAAGCAGTGCTTATGTTATTTACTTTTTTTAAAATATCATTATTTTCACTGTAAAAAGAAATTACCTAAACTATCGGCGCGTAAGCTTGGTTCCTGTCGCTCCGTTAGTATTGCTCCGACTTTTGAAGGGAGAAGTTGTGTCGCTTGTGTGTTGGCGTTAAGAAACAGGCATATATATGATAAACATAATGAAATAAGTATCTAACGACCTATCTACTTAGAGTATTAGTGATTACAAACATGTCGGTACATAGCATACGACGCGCGGGGAAGTGGGGGCGAAATTAGAATTTGAGCTGACTTACTCTCACCTCTTAATGATCAATTTCTTATCTCGATTACTATATTGTAGTTCAAAAATGTATTCGATTAAGAATTTAATTGAGTATCTTATGTATGCGTTTATATTATAATATTGCATATGTTTTCCGTGAATAAACTATTTCAAAATGTGTCAATTCTCGAGCGTCTAAATTGAGCCTTTCATTTTGTCAAATATAGACTTAAATCAGATCTAATCCAATCTAGACTTAAAACAACGGAAGAGGCGCATTCCCAGCAATGACCTTTTACGAGCTGATGAAACAGAAGTAGATATAAGCCAGTAAAAAGTAAAAGAGTAAGAGAAGCTAAAATAATTTTTTAGGGCTTAAAAGCTGTACAGACACTATAAAATTTATTTACCTACAATCCTGAAAGTAACTTAATTTCTAATGTCGCAGGTAAATTAATTTGAGGGGAGGAGGTTTCAAAGGATACATTCAGTCGTCGATGGCGCTCCCCAGTAATTTAATAAAGGAATACGTCGCTTAGACCAAGGTGCCGGGTCCACTTTAAAGTGAACTTCAAAGAAGGCGCTGATTGCGTACGATTGAAGGGCGCTCCATTTGCACAGTATCCTGCTAAACTTGTTTAATTTTTTATATAAATTATAGCCGCTACAGAGGGAGACTTTTTTGTTTTTTGTTGGAAACGAGAGATTCTATTTTAGTCCTCAGGGATGACAACATATCTGCAGATTTACTTGGTGGTGGGATCCTATTCCATCTATTTCGCCGCTCTATCTAAGTTGATATCACTCTTTTACCTATTCCTGTCGCCAAGAAGTAGAGCGTACACTTTTGTGTTGCAGTCGTTATTATTATGGGGAGTATCTATATAGTTTTCTCATCTGGTTGGGTTCTATAAATATATAATTATATTAAAATATAATTTATAATTTATATGTAAATGAAAAGATAAATATACATAAATATAATTAAAATAAAATAAATACAAAAATACATAAATAAATAAAAGCCCAACCAGATGGAAGCCCTCGGCAGGAGAGACCAAACAGCCGAGGGTTAGGAGCAAAGGGAAAGAAACCGGCGGACGATACGGGCGGTATCGAGGAGCACCGCCTTCTGCATTTGAGCCCGGAGCGGTCCGTCACGGAGTCCCAGTCGCCTCAGATGACCCGAGAGGCTGACTGGGATTAGCCCATTCGCAGAGACGACTACAGGAATAATTTCGGCCGTCATACCACCCCACATGTCGGTCACCTCGTGAGCCAGGTCCAGATATTTTGTTCTTTTATCTGTTTCGGCTTTCACGAGGTTCTCGTCATACGGAATGGTAATGTCGACCAAACACTGTCCTTGACTGTGCCCGGTCCATCAGCACAATATCAGGCTTATTCGCAAGAATAGTCCTCTCCGTGATGATGGCCCGGTCCCAGTATAGCCTGGCGCGGTCATTTTCGAGCACGGCTTCCGGCAAGTACTTGTAATACGGCAATTTCCGGTCCACAAGACCGTATTTCAGAGCGAGCTCCTGGTGAAGAATTCTGGCTACTAGGTTGTGCCTGTGCAAGTCTTAGAGTTAGAAAGCGCCGAACAACCGGAGATGACATGCCTAAGTGACTCCCCGGGATGGCGACAAGCTCGACAGACGCCGACAGTGCCGTCCTTTAGTATGTATCTTCGATAGTTGTTGGTCTTAATAACCTGATCCTGTATTGCACAGACAAAACCCTCGGTTTCCCCGAAGAGGTCACCGAAACGTAGCCAGTTGAGGGAGGCGGCTGTATATACGTGGGGCTCATGTAGAGCCCTGTAGTACCTCCCGTGGAGCTCCTTCTCCTTCCATACGGTCTCCCGGTCGGAAATGCTCTGTACTGCCGGGTCCTGCCATTACTCGTTGGCTAAGGATAGAGGGGTAAGTCTTTTATCACTAGAAATGGCGTCATTATAGAATGGATCATCCGATCTCGCCTAGAAGTAATGACGGAGGCTGCACACTTCGCGATTTTGCATGGTGAGCGCGCTCAAGAAGCAACGCCTACCATGCTTTCGCGGCAAGTACAGCCTCATTACCGACGATCTTGGATGATGCATCCTATGGGACGTTATTGTAGTGCGAACTTTTCTATCCAGGGCGTTTAGTTCAGTCTGACACCACCTGAGTATGCCAAAATTATACATGAGGACAGGCATGACCCAGCCGTTATATGCGTGTGTCTTATTCACACCAGACAAAAGGCTGTTAAGCACTTTGGTCAGGCGTGCATAAAACACGTCGCAAACTGACTGTTTCATTCCAGCCTCATCGATACCGATGTTCTGTGACATACCCAGGTATCGGTATGGTTCAGCCTCGGAAAGGGTCCTTAAGTTGACGGGCATAGATAAGTCTATGCCCTCAGAGTTAGCAACCCTTCCCCTTTCAACATGGAGGACCGCACACTTATCCGTCCTCAGCTCCATTCTAATAGAATTGCTGAAATAACAAGCGATGTTTAGCAATTCCATAAGATGGGAGAGGGTAAGGTCATCCATATAGAAAAGGTGGGTGAATTTTGTACCGCCTTTCCGAAGCTGAAATCCCCTCCCGGAGCCCTCCAGTAAAGTACTGAGAGGGTTCAAAGAGAGGCAAAACCAGATTGGACTCGGACAGTCGCCATGGAATATATCCCTTCTTATCCTTATGCGGCTTTCCGTAGCCGTCATCCGCTCGCCTAGATGACAGAGGATCGTACTCCACTGCCCCATACACTGCTCGAGGAAGTCTCGAACTGTACAGTCAATCTTGTACAGCTTTAGCCATTTATTATTATTATTTTATTCTTTATTGCATCCTTAAACAAAAGAATACAAAGGGCTGACTTAATGCCTTGAGGCATTCTCTACCGTCATTCGGGTATGCATAGCCACAGGCTTTAAGGCATTCCATCTTAGTCCTCAGGGGTGACAACGCATCTGCGTTCTGATTCTTAATCAAGGATAAATGTTGATGTCTATGGTCACAATTACGATCAGGTGAACTTTGTTCTCGTTGTCACCCATATTCTATAAAAATATTAGAATCTGTTCACGTTGTAAATTTTCCTAACAAATTAACATGTTTAAACGCATTTTGCATAACACCGGTATTATTTTCTGTAGTATTATTGTTTTTATTAACAATACCTCACATGTTATCGTAGACTAAGTCCTTATTTTAAAGCCTACTTTAAAGTAAGTCCGCGAGTTCAAGAGAGTTCAGATTGTTATCTCCTCTATCGGTTGCCATTAGCGAAAAATCCATGACCTTTTGTCAAGGTTCCGCATACCTAAGCTACACCTTGCAACGCTTTCACAGCATTGCAAACTTTGTGTTTCAGACTTTAAGATTAATATTGTTTGTATTGAGTCTGTAAGGATATACTTTTAAAAATGTACGGCTTTTATTTTGAGGTATTACTTGTGTTGAAGTTTAAAAGTTGCGTTTGCTTTGCTTCCTCTTTAGAACACATTCCAAAAATGTTTTGTACATATTTTATTAGTTTTTTATAAATTTATTTTTCTTAAGTTAATCATATCTATTTTATTTCTATTCTATTAGCAAATACTTGCGAAAATTATACGCCGTCTTTATTAACTGTACCTTATAGACCATCATCGTATGTCCACTGCTTTATTATTTACTATAGGTGCTTGACTACAATTCCATTTGGTGATAAGTGTTGATGAAGTCCTATATGTTATAATAAAAAGTGTTGAATACGCTCTTGCCTCGAAGACACCCCGGTTGTAATCGGATGGAAAGACACGACCACGAACCATTTTTATATTTTATATTTGTATTTAACAATTTTTATATTTTTATTTTCTTTTTAATATTCTGCCTCATTGAAACATCACTTGTGTAATCGAATCTTTTAGATACTGCTTGTTCATTGTTAATATTATAGTCTCAGTATTGCTATTGTTCTACTTTCTTTCTTTGATAATGGATACGTACAATTGTACTTTTGCTAGTATCGAGTAATAAGAAATTATCTTACACAGTACCTACACTCCTCCACAATGTGTTGATTGCAAACTTTTTGAGAGATACTGAAGGCAGCTTGGGCCAGCGCACAGTTGATGGCATTAGTAAGTATCTCAAAGCGCCTAAGCAGACACGTTGTCTTGAGTTTCATATCAACCACCGGACTTATTTCACCGTTCACACTAATTATTCATATGCATGGACATTTAATACACAAAATCGCATCATTTTATATATCAAAATATACTTTGAAGCATTATTTAAACAATAATACACGAGCAGCAATCTGCCTGCGGTCAATTTACCACCAAGGTCCCCATTGTTTAGCATTTCATCCAACTGTTGTTTTGATGTACCAACCTAACAATTATATAATTAAACCATTTCCAACCCTCATTACAATATCCATTTCTCAACTTTTAAATTAAATTACTGTCATCCACACAAAGATATCCATAAAGTGAGGTGTTTTTATTAATTTATTTTAATTAGGTATTCAAAAATGCACGAAAACTCACACCCACATATGAATGCTACATTTTTAAAATTATAGCTTTGGATATTACGAGTAAATAAATCGGGAAAAAAACTTGATAAGTCCGCTCTTGAGTTGAGATTGGTGTGTGTTTGTATGTGGTGACAGGTCATAAAACTCGTAAACGAAAACAGAATTAAGTGTATCAAAATACTTGCGTACAACCTGTACTGGCGAGTCAGTCAGCATCACGTCCTATGAGTCATCATCGTCAATCGTCGTCAATGATGTAAAAATCTCGTAGCTTTTAAAAGATGGTGGAATACCGTTACCGAATCACGATATTGCACATCATCAGATCTCATGAATAGTCCGTGAAATTTGCTCTCAGCATTCTTCATTCTTCAGCAGAGCCTCGTTTGTTGTACGTCATTTTGAGAAACTTCCATTTTAAGAGTTTATTCTATCCTCCTTATCTATAAAATAACATAAACATATGAAACCTAGGAATTACCCACACTACATCAAAATTTCTTTTGATATGTTAATAGACGTGTAGCATGTTTACACCACTAGAGCCACTCTATACACTCTATATACGCCCTGAATGGGCTCGACCTGGGTAGGGCCACGCTCTCACAATATATCAGCGGGAAACGGCAGATCAATGCTGCTGCTGTTATTTCGTATGGTGAGTGAAGAGAACCGGAGGCAGGTTTTACCGATAACGAGGTATTCCATTTTAATCTTTAGATCCATTACTTGGACTGTGTGCTCGCTTATTCTATAAAAAATGTTTCTTCTTATAATAAAATAAAAAATATGACATAGTTCATATACAAATAATGTTTTAATCATAACTATTATCACAATTTAATCTTCCATCCATACATACGACGTCTTAACCCAAAGTGCACATTTGATTACTTACATGCAAAATGTTAGTACAGATTTCACCGATTATATCCATATCTAACAATGCATATTATGTTACCAAAACAAGTGTTTAAATAATTTTCCGAAGCCCAATAAGTACACCGTTCTGTACACATAATGTACTTACTCTATGACCCGTTAACATTACGCAACGCTAGAGCGGGACGGACGGACGGACAAACAGGCCGTTATTCAGTCAATGTGCCCGACCTCACGAGTTCACATCGCTTACACTTACCTGTTACAATTAAAAAAAAAGAAAAACATCGTGAAAATATCCGAATGCGAGTGACAGATCAAATTTTTAAAAATTTTTTGTGAGTGATATTGTGTTTTGTGCCAGTGTTTTTTTTTTTTTGAGGCGTCATTGATAAAAGGGATCTGTCAATGGAGGTTGCGTGAGCGCATGCCTCCGCGCATTCATCCGTGCGTTTTGTTAGGTTAGTAAACATCAGCTGATTGTTTTGTGGGGAATGTTTTTAAATACTTGATTGAACATATTTACCTATTACAAAATTTTATATTTAGTGGTTTGAGATAAATAAATTTATCATATTCATTTTCATAGTATACCTAGTTGTAATAATTTAATTCAGCCCATAATCCATAATATGTCTTAGTAACAAACTTTTAGTATACATACTACTTATAAATAAGGTAGCAAGTAAACAATAATATTAGGTATTATTAAATCAAATAAATATTAGGTATTATTCAATTTTAATGTAATTACGACTTGTGGCGACATACTTTTACTTAAAATGTTAACCAACACATATTTTTCGCCTTTTTTCAAGTTAGTTTTTTCAAAGCATACCATTCCGTGGGTGTCGTAAGATTCGACAGACGCAATCACACATGGAGATAAATTCTTTCTATTATTATCAACTTAAAAATAAAAACTGCGATTGCTAACTCGCTTGCTTAGAGTGGCTACCGTGGCAAATATCCTCCCTGTGAGGCCATGAGGGGTGCCTAAATTCAGCAGAGGACTTTTCATAGGCTATGAATGAATTCTTCCATTTGATTTGGAATAAAAACTAGGTTCTATGTTTATTAGGGACTTGTAAACATACAAGAATATGCTTACAGTTTAACTTGCCTAGCATGTCGTAAAAGGTATTGATATGTAGGCCTGTCACTTCTTATATATTTTTATTTTTGACTAAACGTGGTCCGAGTAGCTTACTACTCTGTGGACTCTGCCTACTCCCCGGTGATTACAGACATGACGCTATGTATGTATGAATAAATAAATTACCCATCAATCCTGCATAATCGCGAATCCCTATCAATGCGGTGGCGACCTTAATTTTAATTAAATTGAAGTTGAAATATGCGCATGCAATGTAAGTGATATCTTTAAAGTCTTAAACACAAGAACAAATATAGCAAGCCAAAATTTATTAATGTTGCTAGTTGTACCCGGCTACCACTGGCTAAAAGTATTTTCTTAAATTTCAAAAACACGCGCGTATTCGAAGGCAACATTGTGTCAAAATTTGAAAACAATCTCTGATCTTTTAAACGTGGTGGAGACAGCTAGTGGACTCAGCCGGTGAAGGACCACGCTGTTACAAAATAGGCAACTTTGAGTGTGGAGAACCGGAGACCCTTTTTACTGATCTGTCTGCATTTTGATTTGATTATTTTGATTCTTAATCGAGGATAAAATGTATACATCTATTTGCCGCAGCATCCATTTACTATCAGGTAGACTGTGTGCTGGTATGTCACCTTTATTCTATTAAAAAATCCTTATATTTTCGGGATATTAAAGTAGTGGATATTTTGCGCCACAACCATACAACAATGCTATTTAATATAATATTTTGGTGTTGACTGCCACAATACATGTTTATTGTTTATGAATCAATTATGTCTATCAATTCCCTGCATCAAAAGGTCTCCATTCCAATTTTTTTTATAGTGTGGGTGTGACAAACTAGCACACAGTTCACCTGAGTGCAAGTCGATGCCATGGCAAATAGACATCTGCATTTATATTTGATTAAGAATCAAAATGCAGATGCGTTGTCACCCCTGAGGACTAAGATGGAATGCCTCGTCTCCAGTAAAAATAAGGGTCTCCGGTTCTCTACACTCAACATACGAAACACAGCAGCAATAAGCTGCTATTTTACGCCGGTATTTTG
The DNA here is from genome assembly GCA_907164705.1 of Parnassius apollo. Taxonomy (NCBI): domain Eukaryota; kingdom Metazoa; phylum Arthropoda; class Insecta; order Lepidoptera; family Papilionidae; genus Parnassius; species Parnassius apollo. Next base: position 5,470,724 of record CAJQZP010001616.1, on the reverse strand, counting down.
TGAGAGCGTGTACCACGCTCGAGCCGACCCATTCGTGCTACAACCATAATATAGCTATAACATTGCTCTACCACATCTAGTGTAATCGCCATACCCCTATACATAACAAACCTTATGAACTTTTCTTCCCCATCGTTAGATTCTTTGTTACTTTGACAATTTGTAATTCTGGTCCTTTTCAAGTAGTGTGTACACACACTCGAAGCATATTTTTTGTTTCAAGTAGGAAATTATCCGAAGTTAGGTACTTGAGAACAGCATTCAATGTCAGACCGTGTACACAACGGATGTCAGTGACCTCGTCATTATTGTGGAGTATTGTCTTTTTTATTTTATATATTCGTAACATTTCGCAATGGAATTATACGTGATTTTAGGCAATACTAGCGATCGGCCCCGGCTTCGCTCGGGCGATTTCTGGATCTCGACAACAGCTCCACGGGGTGCACTCTAATACATACAATAAATATCATCAAAATCGAGTTTTAGGGGTATTATGTGAATGTGAATTATATATATATATATATATATATATATGTATATATATATGCATTCACATGCAGGCGGAGCTGTTGTCGAGGTCCAGAAATCATCCGGGCGAAGCCAGGGCGGATCCCTAGTATATTATATATCTAACAACATTTTTCCGGACCAATAGATTAAGGTTGAAAGGAGCTGGGATTTTTTGGTTTGTAGGTGTCGTAGAAATGTATTGAAACATTGATCGGGGTTTTTGTATTTTGGTCAATTATGATCTTGCGAACACCTCATTCGAAGTTTAAATATGATCATCCATATCTTCTTCTCCTCTTACTCCTGAGATTTTACGATTACATTTGTGGTTTAAAATTCTCTTGGACAAATATCCTGACCTGATATATTTCTAAACCATTGAATTAATTGTCCCGTGTGGGAGTTAAACACATGACTCTTAACATCACATTCAAACGCTTAGGTTCCGCACAGGGAAGTTTTTCATTAAATATGGAGTATAAGTAATACTTATTGAATGTCACTCTTATGTTTAATTTACAACTGCTTGAAATGAAAAACCACAAAAAATACCAAGCGGAACATTAAAAAAAATTACAATTATATGTTACACAGTAAGCGAGTCGATTGCTTTATAAATCAATAATTAATAATAAATTTAAACTTTATAACTTAATTAAGATACATATAGCGTAATTAACTTCTGCCGATTTTTCCAATTTTTATTATAACCAATTTGCATACATTAATTCACAACACGCGTGTAATTTCAAATGGAACCATTATTACAATTGTAATTAGACTGATTGACTTTAATTTCTACTTATTATTATTCACATATCTAGAATGTATATCTGTACCTGTCATAATTATTACAGGGCCTTTTTTTAATTTCACGCCTAGTTAGACGAGTGATTTACCTTCCTTATTCGACGGCTGTTTTTTTATTGAATTTGAGTGACAAACGAGCACATGTGTAATGGTAAGTGGATGCTGTGGCCCATAGATATCTACATCTATCCTTGATTGATAAACAAAATGCATTTGCGTTGCCACCCTTGAGAACTAAGATAGAATGCCTCGTACCCCGTAAAAAGGGTCTCCGGTTCTCTACACTTACCATAAGAAACACAGCAGCATTAAGTTACTATTTACGCTGGTATTTCAGAAATAATAGGAGCTCTGCAGCACAATCCTCTTATTATTACAGGATTTCCGAGACTGTTTTATGACAAGGATTTCTTTGACTCCATTTCCAGACAGGATTTCCTTTCACGGTTCCATCCGCAGTGTGGATTTTTCCTCAGAACAATTATTTGAAGGCAATACAAATATCTCTTCCGTACGGTAAATGAGCTATCTGAGTGGTGCATGATATCATTTTGGTGTTATTTTATACTGTTCTTAACATAAACAGGAGTTGGGCAGCAGCGTCTTCCAGAGAACAGCTGAAAATAATTAAAAACTGCTGCTACTGCAGCAAAACGGTCTATGAGAAACGAACTATCAAAACAAAGAGTTCGTTGCCTATTTTAGGCAATCTCAGGGAGGGGTCTGTGTTCCGCAGTGGACTGTTAATGGGCTGTGATGAGAGTGATGAGTATACACTAATAGCAATTCTTCTTAATTATTACAATATGTTGCGACTTCTAAAAACAATAATCGTTTACTAAACTTTAAGAAAATACGTGTTAACGAAATACGTACATAATAAGTAATCATTGTTTTATATAAATTGGTCTTATTCCGAACTAGCATTAGCTTTTTTTTACAAACCAATTCTGAAGTAATTTAGGAAATTACTGTAACAGAGATCAGGCCCCTCCAAACAGGGGGATCTGTTCCGTCCAATCGGTCTTTGACACGCACGGTTTGTGAATAGCCCGAATTAGTTGTGGGTCATTCTGAGTAGTAGCAGAGCAGTAGAGCGTTTCAAAATGATATTATTCTTTTTTATAGAATGTACTTTTTGCTTTTTTTATAAACAAAGGTAAATAGGCTTCTGCAGCCTATGGAATACTCAGCTTATTTTAAACAAAAAGATGCGTTGTTACCTCTTAGGTCTTAGATGGAATACCGCACAGCCAGTAATTATACTGTGTCTCGATACCTATGCTATTTGGTAGGTGAAGTAAGCAAGAGGACACTAATACTTTGACTAATACTTTGAGAAAGAGCTAAACAGAAAAATATTCCTATTAAAAATTCTAACAAATATTATTCGATCTGAATCATTAAACTACTTCTAACTTTCTAAGCCCCAATTAAATTTTTCCCTCGGTCTTGTTTACTAGACGTTTTCTTTACGCCGACGCAAACAATACCCACATAAATATTCATTAATACGACAAAAGGGTCACTTAGCCCGCGAACAATTATCTGGGACCACAATGGGTCCATTCTTTCCGCGTTCGTCTGAGACAATGAGCCAAGGTGCCGGGACCCGGGAAGACGATTAAACCGTCCGTCCAATTACTTAACCGTTAGTGGAGTACAAATCTCGAGTTCTTAACAAGATAGATAACCCGGGATCAGCGTTTCTAACTGTCGAGTAGTGAGTTCTAATCCAATAAAAGCTAATTAAGCAATATATCATTAGAAAATACCACATAAATGATTTTAGTGAGAGTGTGGCGATTAATAAGTCCAAATTAATTCTATTTTCATATACAAACATTCGAGAACATTTATCTTTTATTAAGATGCATAGTTCCCCCTGAGGATTAAAATGAAATGCCGCGTTACCCATTTTAATGAGTTTCAGTTAATTATATGCAAAAGTCTATAAGATCTACAATTCTACTTCTAATTCTAGATCTACAATTTACGCATTACGCTGCTATTTCATTCCCTTAAAATCGTGGCCCCTCCTCGGTTGAATGGGTCGACTATTTGTGCATCAGTTGATATACCTAAAAAGTGGTACGTGGAAAGTGGTTCATAAGTACATGCAACAAAATATTGTTAGTATCTTTTAATTGAGAGTCTTTATGTATACAAAAAAAAAATTATGAACAATTTCATTAATAAATAAAAATAAAAAAGTCTCGTATTTCAAAATCTCGAAATAATTGACTATGCATTTTCATTTACGCGCGTTTAATTTTAATATGTTTAAGGAAGGCTACGTTCAGATTTTTCTTTGGTCCGACCTACACAGAACACCTCCCGTGACCATGGGTACTGCAAAACGTTGGGATCGGGAGTTAAAAAGTTAAAATTAAAATTAAACAGGATGGAAGCCGTAAAATTAGGTAAATCATTACATTTTTCGATTAGTACACATTTTTGTAGGTTCCTTTCAGTACCCGTTTATAGCGACTTTAAATATTTTACAAGAATCGCTGTCCTCCATGACGTAATATCGTACGGACTCCATGCCGCATCGAGTGCATAATTAAAATGAACAAGCTCAAGATCAACGACGGAACGCGGTAGTGGCCCTGACAGTTGTTTCACCGACTTCTTTATAAGGGTTGCCACATTATGGGACACAGTCGAGTTTTATTCATACAAAATATTCCAGTTCGGGATAAACACCAAACACAAAGGTAATATTTACTTATTTTTTAAAATATATAGATATGTAACAAAAACCCTGTGGTTCCCGTTAAGTGCGTTATCAGAATCAGTATTTAAACGTATAGAAATAACTTTACTTCATAAAACTCGACATAAAAATAATCAAATTAAATTTTAATTAAATAATATTTGTAAATTTTATGTGGATTGATGGACCTCTGCCTGGAATTATCGACAGCGGCGGGTGGCGGTGACGTACATCAAAGACGGGACGCGCGCGCGCGCGTCTTACCTACACTCACTGCACACTGAGGTCGTGACCTCGTCACATCACAGCTGTTATAGTCAAACACTAATTTATCACTATGTCTACTTGACGACCACGAAGATGTTGTTCAATATGTCCACCTTGCATCTCTATACATTTGTGACACCGACTTATAATATCTGAACGCACGCGTTGCATAATGGAGAAATGCGACGAACGAAGTCTAAATTTATTTCGTCAAGTCCATTGCTTAGTTCTTCTCGCAAAAAACGTCCGTAGTTTTCACCGCTCATTGTGTGGTCTAGGAAATACGGACCATTAATTTTGTCACCTATAATTCCCGCCCACACATTGATTTTCCATCGGTGTTGAAAGTGGCTTGGTTTATACGAATGCGGATTTGTCGTTGACCATACGTGTTCATGAGCATTAAATACACCTGTTCTTACAAAAGAACATTCATCCGTAAAAAGTACGCGGTTCAAAAACTCAGGATCTCCTTCAACCTTATCAAGTAACCATCTGCAGTAATCCATTCTCGGCTCGTAGTCGTTAGGAAGAAGACACTGAACTCGACGATGCTTTGAGGGCTCTCCAAACGCGCATATGGTTCACACCTAGTTCACGTGCCAACGAGCGCGTGCTCCGCGTCGCATCTTCCTCAAACATGTCGAGAATGTGCTCCTCGATGTCGTCTTCGTACACCCTCGGTCTTCCTGAATCTGTACGTTGTTGATCACGGCCATGCACACTGCCAGTATTGTACATACGAATGTGAAGTCGTTGGAACGTCATTGCCGACGGCAATTGTATATTTCGTGGAGTAGCAAAGCACTCCCCGTAAAGTCTTCATGCTGCTGCGTAATTGCAGTTACATTTCCCGAGACACATCAACATCTTAAAATATTCTTCGTTTGAGTAAGACATCGCACACAAGTCACTCACGGCGGAAAATTAATTTCGCAATATAAAACACAACCGTCAATATCAGTGCTAACGCGCTACTGGTGCTTGATGCTTGTTTGTTTGCACAGAAGTGGCAAAGCTATTGTAATCTATAACATAATTTTGATATTTTCTAAATCGACAAAAATTTCGTGGTTTTTTTATGTTATTTTTTTTAATAATAGTTATTATTTATTTATTTATTTCAGACAGCGTCCGTAAGTGTTATTAAGAAATTAAATTATAGCTAGGATTAATAAAAATACATTAAAACACTTTTATAACAAGAAACATTTAAAAAATTGTGTTATAAATCCACACAATAACAAATACTTAAACTATTATGCTGCTATGTTTTTCAAAATCTAATATAATTAGCATTTTTTATCGACCGACGATTAACAATAATTGTTTATATTCTATTCTTAACCACTGAATTGTGACAAAATTTTATGTTTATAAAACTTCCCATGTTTTTAAATATTACTACTAAATATTAGCACAGAATAAATAATAGATACGACGACCACGAAGATGTTGTTCAGTATATCCACCTCTCACACATTTGCGGCACCGGCTTATATGTTTTATCGACCGACGATAAACAACCCTTATTTTTATTTTTATTCTTGATCACTGAATTGTGACAAAATTTTATGTTCATAAAACTTCCCATGTTTTAAATATTACTACTAAATATTAGCACAGAATAAATAATAGATATTGGATCAAAATTAGTTAATCGGCATATAGTGGACGCTTCTTTTTATCACTCAAAGAGTGGAGTTTTTTGGGTTTTTCCTAGTACCTAAGTCCTTCGTCGGCTTTCACTTTTGAGTTCAAAGAGCGCGCAAAACGCCGCGTATATTACCTATTCATTTTGTTTTGTTTATTATATTCTAGCAATAAACGACAATATGAATATGAATAAAATAGTCAGGGGGTTTTCATGCTGGTCTACCTTTCCGGTGATCCTGTTATGGAATACGGGTACGCGACACCGGCTCCCCGAGCTACTGTTATTCTCATACCTTTCCTGCCGAGATAACAGTATCCTTACACCTGCGCTCCTACCCCCAACCTTCTTTTTCCTTTTCCCAAAATGGTAGCTTCCTCTACCAACAATAGCATACCCAAAGAGGGTTGGTGTCAGGCAGGCGGCCGACTGTAAAACTTTTGCCAAATCCCATGCAGTAAACCTATGAATATTACGAGTTGTGGGATATATGACAGGGCTAGGGCGTACCCCGCAGGCGACGCGCAGGGGCAGCACCCGGCTCCTGTGGGAAGTGGGCAAGGGTTGTCGCACCTTACGGAGCAGGTGCGACGTAAGAGGCGAGCCCGGAGAGAGAAGAATGTCAGAGTGAGGTTTGCAAGCTGGAATGTAGGTACGATGACTGGAAGAGGAAGAGAGTTAGCAGATGTCTTGAAACGACGAAGAGTGAATGTTGCCTGTTTGCAGGAAACAAAATGGAAGGGCAATAAAGCAAGAGAGATTGGGGAAGGATACAAGTTTTATTATTGTGGAAGTGATGGGAAGCGAAATGGAGTAGGAGTTGTGTTAGATAGTGGAATGAAAGAACGAGTGACAGATGTGAAAAGAGTAAATGACAGAATGATAGTTGTTAAATTAATGATTGAAAACAAAGTAGTGAATGTTGTAAGTGTGTATGCTCCGCAAACAGGCTGTGAAGAGAGTGTGAAAGAGAAGTTTTGGGAGGAATTTGATTGTATGATGATGGGAATACCTGAGAGTGAGGATGTTTATATGGGAGGAGATTTTAATGGACATGTAGGGAGAGTGAATGACGGGTATGAAAGAGTACACGGTGGATGGGGGTACGGAGTGCGGAACCGTGAGGGGGAAGTTCTTCTGCAAGCAGCATGTGCTTTCGACCTGGCTGTAGTAAACACGTGGTTCCAAAAACGAGATCAGCATCTTGTTACTTATAAAAGTGGCCACCACGCGACACAGATCGACTATCTTCTGATAAGACGGAACCAAATCAAGAGTGTAAAAAACTGCAAAGTGCTTCCAGGTGAAGACCACATCCCAGCACCGAATTCTGCTGGCTGACATCTGCTTAACTGTTCGCCTCAACAAACATAAGGATCGTCCCCCACCCAAAATAAAGTGGCATTTGTTGCATAAGGAGGAGTATGCAAGTGAATTTAGAGAGCTAGTTGTAAACAAGATGATAGAGATGGGTGATATGGAAGGAATGAGTGTGAATGAGTGCTGGAAGGAAATGGCTGATTGTATCCGAAGTGTGGCAAGGAAGGTGTTAGGAGAAACAAAAGGGAAGCGTGTGATAGATAAGGATGGGTGGTGGTGGAGTGAAAGTATTAGAGAAGTTTTGAGAGAAAAGAAAAATGCCTTTAAAGAATGGCAGAGCGTAGAAGACCAGAATGATTCCATAAAAGAAAGTAAGAGAGGGGCGTATAAAGAATGTAAGAAGAGAGCAAAGAAGGAAGTTGCTATTTGTAGGGCAGAGGCGCAAGATAAATTATATCGGTCCCTTGAAAGCCCCGAAGGTCAAAAACGACTTTTTCAAATTGCAAAAGCGAGAGAAAGGAATGGAAGAGATGTTTCACATGTAAAATGTATAAAAGATGGTTCTGGAAGGATTTTGACTGACGATGAAAGTATAAAGAAGCAATGGAAGGAGTATTTTGAGAAATTGATGAATGAGTAGAATGAATGGAATGGTATGCTTGAAAACCCACCAGTGAATATGGGCTTAGTGAGAGAAATTAGTGTGGAAGAAGTAAAAATGGCTGTTAGGAATATGAAGAATGGGAAGGCGGTCGGCCCAGATGGAATACCAGTAGAAGTGTGGAAGTTGCTGAGTGCGGATGGATGGAAGTGGTTGAGTTTATTTTTCGGTAAATTGTTGCAGGAAGAACAAATACCTGAGGAATGGTGCAGTAGTATACTGGTCCCCATTTTTAAAAACAAAGGAGACGTTCAAAACTGCAGCAGTTACCGGGGAATAAAACTCATGTCACATACGATGAAAGTCTGGGAAAGAATAATAGAGAAAAGAATGAGAGAAGAGTGTGAGATAACACAAAACCAGTTCGGATTCATGCCCGGTCGAGGTACGACAGATGCCATTTTCGCATTACGCCAATTGTGCGAAAAGTACAAGCGCGTGCATAAAAATCTGCACATGGTTTTTGTCGACCTTGAAAAGGCGTACGATCGGATTCCCCGTGAGGTTTTGTGGTGGGCATTAAAGATGAAAGGTATGCCTGGGAAGTATGTGAGGTTAGTCCGTGCTATGTACAGAGCATCCCGTACATGTGTACGATCTGCCGCGGGAACTACGGGCAGTATCGATGTGGCGGTAGGGCTGCACCAAGGGTCGGCATTGAGCCCTTACCTCTTCCTACTGATTATGGACGCTTTGACGTCGGACCTGCAGGATGAGGCACCCTGGTGCATGCTCTTTGCCGATGACATCGTGCTTGTCGGGGAAGAAGGCATCGAGGTACAGAGCAGACTGACGGGGTGGCAACAGAGGCTGGAGAGTGTTGGCTTGAAGATCAGCAGATCCAAAACCGAATATCTGTGCTGTGATTTCGGCGGTCTTTCCAGTCCTGTACCCATGTCGTTAGATGGCGCTATACTGCCTACCTGCTCAGATTTCAAGTACCTCGGTTCCCTTATTCAAGGCGACGGCGGAATATATAGAGCTGTGCAGCATAGGATTAACGCAGGGTGGATGAAATGGCGACAGGTCACAGCCACAACGTGCGATCCCCGAATGCCAATAAGGCTGAAGGGGAAAATTTACAAATCGATCATCCGACCTGTCGTCATGTATGGAAGTGAATGCTGGGCCGTCAAGAAGAAGGATGAAAATAGCCTGCATGCGAATGAAATGAGAATGTTACGATGGATGTGTGGTGCGACAAGGATGGATAAGATAAGGAATGAGTATATAAGAGGAAGCCTGAAAGTAGCGCCAGTGGTAGAAAAGGTGAGAGGAAGCAGATTGGCATGGTTTGGGCATGTGATGCGGAGGGATGAAAGTCATGTCACAAAACGAGTGTTGAATATGAATGTGGAGGGACACACGGGCAGAGGAAGGCCGAATAAAAGATGGATCGATTGTGTGAAGAGTGATATGAGAATGAAAGGAGTAAGTATGGAAATGACGGCTGATAGAAAGGAATGGAACAAGAAGATTTACTGCGCCGACCCCAGATAATGGGAAATGGTTTAGAGAATGATGAAACGACAATATGAATTTATTTCGACAGGCCTGTTGGTCTAGTGGTTAGTAACCGTGACTGCTATGCCGGAGGTCGTGGGTTCGAGTCCTACCCAGGACAAATGTTTGTGTGATGAGCACGATCATTTGTTCTGTGTCTGGGTGTAATTTATCTATAGTATTTATGTATTTAGAAATGTATAAGTATGTTTATCAGTTGTCCAGTACCCATAACACAAGCTCTGCTTAGCTTGGGACTAGATGGCGTTGTGTGATAGTTGTGGAATATTATATTATATATATTATTATATTTAAAAAAATAATTACTACCTACTACATAAATTCTTTATCGAATAATAGTTCATATGAAAAATACATACTAAATGTCTCCTACAAATAGTTGCAAATTTGGAATTAATCACGATATTCTATGCATGAAATAACCTTTTTAAATATTTTCGTAGATCTATTTAGTAAAAAAGTGGAAATTTATAACATAAGTATACAAATGATACTTATAATATACATAATGATACTAGATGTATAGTTGTAGCACGAATGAGTCGGCTCGACCGGGGAAGGACCATGCTCTCACAGAATACAAGCGTGAAATGGTTGCTTAATGCTGCTGTATTTCGTATGGTGAGTGTAGAGAATCGGAGAACCTTTTTACTGGAAATGAGGCATTCCATCTTAGTCCTCACGGGTGACAAATCCGCATCCGCATTTTGATTCATAATCGAGGATAGATGATGTGGGCCACGACACATCAGGTGGACTGTGTGCTAGTTTGTCTCCTTATACTATAAAAAAATACTATGTGTATTGGGGTTGAAATAATATCCATTTCATTATAATTTCTATTATTTTGAAATTAAAATTTTCTGAGAATAACTAAGTCTAGATAGGTATAAAGATTTACACAAAAACCTTGGGGAAGCAAGCGCCGCTTAGCGGCTTGCTTTGAGTCGGCCATGTCAGTGACCTCATATCGCCGTAGACTATTATTTATTCTGTGACGTAGATAATATTATGTCGGCACGTGTCGCTAACTTCAGAAGCAAATAACATTTTTAGAAATTTAATATTTCTGAAGTTATCTTATTAGAAACCTAAAAACCCCATTTAAAGCAACCAAAAAAAAATGTTTCATTATCATAATTACCATGCCTATGTCGACGTATATATACACCTATACGTCCCTGAAACGACCAACAGGGTTTTTGTTACATACTGTATATAATTATATATATGTCATGTGCATTTTTTAATAACTTGCGTACACCATTACCCTTTTTCACAGGTCATATATCCTTTGCAGTATGGTTGTCTGGTAGAGATGATGAGATGAGGCCGCCCATTGCACATTTATGTAATTTGTTTTTGTTTCTTTTTCTCTTACTGTACAATAAAGTATATTTTATTCATTTTTTCATTCAACAGGATTTAAGGAATAAAATAAACATTTGTAAGAATAGCGCACACAACTTTCAAATTTTGTTATTAAATTAAAACAAAGTGTCCACAATAAGAAATCATGATATGCAAATAAATGCTAAAATCAATGAAAAGCATCATTAGCCTTTTGTTAAGGTGACTTTATTAAAGCAACAATGTCAAAAAAACAATGTGTAAAAAAATTATATCTATCTATCTCCTTTGAAGATTGCTCCCTTCATATAAATTAAAATAAAAGAAATTCTTGTGACGCAATTTTAAGTAACATTCCTTTAAGTTTTGCCACCATTATCATTATTATAGCATTTCACACGTCTACTGCTGATCAAAGACCTCCCCAAAAATGTCACAAAACACAGTACTGAGCCACCTGGCTTTCTGTATGTTTTACGAGTCCGCAACCTATCTAGTGGGGGCGACCCTACACTTCGATTACGGGTACGATACTACGACTCAATCTTTAATATTATTTTCAGTAAATCTAAAAAAGCTTCAATACCAACTATAATTGTGTGTAATTTCCTAAGAACTCACATGTTAAAAAAGTTATTGTTTACGGCCGATTACTCAAACAACGATTGTTATTTTATTTTTTATTAAAATATAGTTACAGATGTAGATTAAAGACTATACAGGGTTATTTTTCAAAGAGTAGCCAATTATTAAACATAAGTTCAAATGTATAAATAATGATAAAGCGTTATTGGAGTTTTTAAAAATACGAGTAAATAAGGCTTCTACTTTTATTTGGAAATTATCCCAAATTGAATGTGATTTATGGGCAACAACGTCTTTGTTTGTCTACCGATCGACCCTTACGAATGTGTGCGTGTGCAGTAAAATCGGGTAAAAATAATGCATTACTACGCATTTTGAATTTAGAAGATAAAATAGACAGAATGTTTGAGATTTTTTTAATTACTTTTTGTTCATCATTTTCCTATATTACTTATTCTGAATCTTCTACGCAAATTTGGCCGGTTATTGCAAAACAACCTTGTATAAGTAGGTACTACTTCTGAGCACAATCCTTATCACATTTTTGAGAGGATTTTAGTTCAAGGAAATTTCCGCCGCGTTGCCCCAATGTGTCCTAGAGAAACTTCACCACTGAGCACGTGGTAAATCAGCACTTAAACTGCGATTAACAATTTCATTGGCACTGGGTTCCTCACTTGCAGTGTATTTTACAGCGAGCGCTTAATATTCTTCGTAGACGGCTATTACAACATGCACGATACTAAATGAGATGATTGATTTTCTTAAACCGCAATCTTAATACACTACGAAGTTATCTGTGAAATTAATTACTTTTTAAATACTATTTAATCGCTTATCAATTATATTTTGTATTTAATTAAAACTTACCTCTAACAATTTAATAGATGGATGCATTATATATAATTTTATAAATTCAATATAATAATTATTTTACTTGTTTTTATTTGGTGATTTAAAAATATTAGATAGATTATTTTCAAAATTAACGCATACTGGCAACCCTGTAAGATTTTCCGCGCGGTCGTTTCGTTCCGCGGCAAAAACTCGGAACAATCGGGGTCGATGCACCGCGTGGCGCGCGATGGCGACAAATTTGCCATCAGTTTCCCGCGCCGTAAGAAATCCGCCCACTACAACATTTCATTTATAAATTACATATAGGTACTTGTTTTTACATACTAATTACAGATAAACGTTCAAATTATCTCTGAATTCACGTTTTAATTTGGAAGCGCTTAGAAGACTGTAATGATTTTAAACTTACTTATCTAATTTTTGTAGGTAAGTATTCTTTTTGTGCCTAGGAGTTTGTGTAGGGGAGCTGTTTCTTGCTTACTAATGCCGCTTATTGTCAGTGCGTGCGCTAGTGATCCCGGTGTATAGAGAGGGCTTTGAGGCTACATCTTTCTAAGACGTAGCAACGCATCTGTAGTTTTTCTTGATTGAGGTTTGCTGCAGATGTCCATGGCTGAAATAAGAACTTACCATCAAGTGGACTGTAAGTCTGTTTGTTACTTAAGTCTCATAAGTTAGGGGATGATGCCAATCTAGATTTATGTACCTTGAAGGAATGAAAGGAATCTCACTTATTGAGTGAAGAATGAATTTAATGTCGAGCAGCGGGAAGTAAACAAAAAATAACATGTGTGCAGTTCACACGCGCTAGAAGTGAAACCTTCAGGAAACTAAACTTCGAGAGAATGAGACGAATGCAGAGTATGATATTGTAGGGTTTTTTTATAGCATTGGGTGACAAACTGACAAACAAGCATACGGTCCACCTGATGGTTAGTGGATGCTGTGGCCCTAAGACATACATTTATCCTCAACTAAGGATCATAATGCAAATGTGTTGTCATTACTGAAGACTAAGATGGAATGCCTCGATCTCAGTGAAAAGGGTCTGTGATTCTCTACCGTCAACACTCACCATACGAAATACAGCAACATTACGCTGCTATTTTACGCTGGTATTCTGTGAGAGCGTGATCCTGCCCCAGTCGAGCCGACCCATTCGTGTTACAACTATAACTGCAGCGTGGCTCTACCACGTAAGAATTTATGTAATTACTGTATTCCATCTAGTTCGCTCTTTCTTTTCATTCTATAAATCCTGTAGATGTATATATTTGTTTCTTTTTAGTGTGGCTATTTCGTTTCATTGCATTTCAAATATCAACGATACTAAAAAAGTTTTCACTTCAAAAACAAGAGGGCGATGTATCAATCTTAACAAAGAACCCTTTAAAATAATTATTAAATTAAAGATAATCGGTTATCTGCTATTTCAAAACGTTAAATATTGTACGTAAGCTAATATGAACTCGTTTAAACATTTAATGAAGCGAACGTAATTGCAGTTCGTAAGTGTACACTTCCGACCGTTAAATAAAAAGTGAAGTTTACCGGCCATTTTCAAGGCGCATCCTCACTGCTGAGGTTTTTATTAGGCAACGTGTTCGTGATTGCAGTATTTTAAATTGCTCTTTACCGGTAATAGAAATAAAAAATATAACTTATGTAGTTTGGCCTCGATGAATTATAGGTACAGCACAAATGGTCAGCTCGACCGGTGAAGGAATACGCTCCCACAGAATACCAGCGGTGTATTTTTATTTTATTCATTTCACGTTTTATTTGGAAAACTTACAGCTGACACTGCATAGTAACAATCAGAAGGCCATTAAATTTTTATATTAATTTTAAGTCGGCAAAATGCAGTAGAGTAGTCACGCAGTAAGGAATAAACCCCCTCAACTACAAATAGTTCTTATACGTGAGAGAGCTGACATTGCATAGTAACAATCAGAAGGCCATTAAATTTTTATATTAATTTTAAGTCGGCAAAATGCAGTAGAGTAGTCACGCAGTAAGGAATAAACCCCTTCAACTACAAATAGTTCTTATATGTGAGAGAGCTGACATTGCATAGTAACAATCAGAAGGCCGTTAAATTTTTATATTAAATTTAAGTCGGCAAAATGCAGTAGAGTAGTCACGCAGTAAGCAATAAACCCCCTCAACTACAAATAGTTCTTATACGTGAGAGAGCTGAATTGTATAGTAACAATCAGAAGGCCATTAAATTTTTATATTAATTTTAAGTCGGCAAAATGCAGTAGAGTAGTCACGCAGTAAGGAATAAACCCCCTCAACTACAAATAGTTCTTATACGTGAGAGAGCTACGCTACAACTGTATTATAATTGCAGCTCGAATGAGTCGTCTCAACCATGTCATTACACTGTTGTGTTTCATATTGGGTGTTAACATTTTTAGTACGTGGTAGGGCCACGCTGCAGCTATATTATGGTTGTAGTACGAATAGGTCGGCTTAACCGGTTGAGTTGAGTTGAGTTGGATGAGGACCACTCTCTCACAGAATACCAGCGTAAAATAGCAGCTAAATGCTGCTGTGCTTCTTATGGTGAGTGTAGAGAACCAGAGACCCTCTTTAGGTACTAATAACGACACATTCCATCTTAGTCTTCTGGGGTGGTAAAGTGTCTCTCTTTTAATTGTTAAGTATGGACATTACTTCAATTATGGTGCTCACATTTGGCACATTGGCGGCTGCAAAGACTAGCCATCTGCACAAGACGGTATTATAGAGAACAAGTAGATATATGCGCAAGCGCAGATGTCCTCTCTATTTCCTCACTCTTATAGCTCAATGGGAGACGGCAATCCGACAAGAATGTGAGACAGGTGCAGGACCATCGGCTTCACGAGCTTCAACGGCACGGGACGAGGGTGAACCGCCAATCGTACCTCCGGTCTGTTACTGAGAATTTTTTGACAAACAAACACAATAAATAAATTTTGGCCTAACCCGGGACCATATGATCAGCTGACGCGCTTACGAACATTAAATAACGAGGCAGTCATATTATGTATTCATATAAGAGATAACGTTAAAAAACTTTTAAATTGTAATGGCTTTTTTATAGGATAAGGGTGACAAACAAGCACACAGTCCACCTGATGGTAAGTGGATGCTGTGGACCATAGACATCAACATCAGTCCTCGATTACAAATTAAAATGCAGATGCGTTGTCACCCGTGAGAACTAAGATAAAATGCCTCGTTTCCAGTTAAAAGGGTCCCCGGTTCTCTACACTCACCATACGAAACACAGCAGCGTTGAGCCGCTATTTTACGCTAAAATTAATGCAAACATGTTAACTTCAGTACCAACAGTGTCTATATCCTTAGAACAATAGCTTAAGATAATTTAACCAAACAAACCTCAGCCTTGAGTTATTTACAATAGATTTTCAATTCCCTCGAAGGTAACTAATCGCTCCCCACAACAGAAATTGATAACTATACTGTACGTGATAAGAGCAAGTATCGCATATCAATCATATTCATGTAAATCATGTAAATATTACAAGCTTAGGCTTGAGATACAGAACAGCGTTTTGGAATACTGAATAAGTTTCAAACGTTATGTAATAAAGTCGAAAATTCAACGCAAATGTGCTGATAATAATTTTAGCTCAGTATATAAGGTAACTGTCAAAGACATACAATGCAAGCCTAGAAAATTTTTCAGCATGAGATTCAAACTTCAATCGAATTTCTACAGTTACACGGATTAAAATCGCCTGTTCCCATCATAAAAGCTTCACAAAAGCTGACTTTGTAAAGACCCGTCGCAGATTCGACTATGCATCGCATAATCATTAGTTTCGACTTGCATTTGGCCCTTTTGAACCGATTTTTACCGCTTTCATCCGGAAACATCCGGATTTGTTGCTTTTTGCACTCGGCGCTTTCGGTGGATAATTTTTCGAAGTAACAAAGCCCTGAATTGCGCTAAAAGCAGATTTTAATTCCTGAAATGTGCGGAAATTTGAATGAATAAGTAGGAATTGATATGCCTTCATTTTAAATAAAAAATACCTAGTTATATAACTTGAGCTACCGATTAAAAATTATTGTGTAGTGGCAGTGTGAGCATATCCACTACCCCGTATCGCCCCGTGGGTGTCGTGAGAGA
This sequence comes from Parnassius apollo, assembly GCA_907164705.1. Lineage (NCBI taxonomy): Eukaryota > Metazoa > Arthropoda > Insecta > Lepidoptera > Papilionidae > Parnassius > Parnassius apollo. Next base: position 5,454,313 of record CAJQZP010001616.1, on the reverse strand, counting down.
CGGCAAAGGGAAACTAAAACTGAAGATGGATCTGTCTGCAAAGCGTCGCAACTATGGTATAATCTTAGCTAAGAAGCAATCAATAAAAGAGGACTATGTTCAACATTGGGCTTTTATGGGCTCTTATGGATGGATTGATTAAAAAATGATATTGTTACTAGCTTGCCAAACAAACAGACGTTGTTCTGCTCTTTTCGATGACAATTTGTCATGTCCTATTAAAAATCCCTAAATTCGCAAAAAATGTGAGTAAAAAAACTATGCTATCTCTCAAGTTGGACTAAACTGCACACGGTGTGAAAATTTGATTATATATATATATATATATATATATATATATATATATATATATATATATATATTATATAGGGTTTGTTGTGTCTTTGAAAAACAGCTATGCTAGCTTTCGGTGTCGACTTACCACACATTAACCACAACCAAACGTTTTACTACGTCGTTCGTCATGCGTACAGCGAGAGTAAGAGTGTAATAAGTTTTACAGCTTCTTTTTTCCATCCCATTACAATGAGGGTGTCTACAATTCAAGAGTGAATAGGCTTTTTTTAAGTCACTGCGCTTCACCATTTTCGGCTGCATCACCACTCACTATCAGGTGGGATTGTAACTAAGCGCTGGCTTAGAATAGTAAAAAATTGTTTGTTCACATAGAAGAAAGGACACCAATCTAAATCATATGTGACAATTTGATAGTGACACTCGAACTCGTTTGCTGCGTACCCTAATATTAACATCCTGGATCACGTCAAGTGGTTGGATCACAGCACGTCCTGTTACTGTGTCAGACTGGATTCATTACTTTGAGAGCTATAATCGGGAAGTTGTGTATTGGGATGCGGGTAATTTTTATAAGAATTAAAATCGATACAAACAATTGATCGGTACAAACAAATGAAATTTAATCATGATATCGATTTTGATAATGGTTACGGCTTATCTCCTTCTCAGTCTGTTCATCAGCACGTGTTCGTCGACCGCTGGATAATATTTTCTGTGTATATGACAAGGACAAGAGCGCTCAGTCCGCACGACGAAGCAATCGCTGCTGGGTGATTAGGCCTTGTATAATATGTATATTTAATATATATTTTACATATATTTAGTGTTTATTTTATTTTATAAACGTACTTATATTTCAAAATCTAGTAAATAAAAGTATAAAATATATATGACATTAAAATATATACAGTTCGAATTCAGCCCTGGCAATTCATTAAAATTATATTTCGCTATCCTAAAGATAAGGAAGGGTTTATTAAACACTAAAACTGAGATAATCGAGCGTCTTATACTCTTTACGGTATCATTTCAACAGTCGGTAATCAAGTTAAAGACTAGATTACGTATTAACGCCGCAGACGAGCCAAGGTAGCCTGGAAAACTCAATTCCCGTGATCTAATAACCGCACTAGAATTTAATGAGTCTACCGACAGCTGTAGAGCGAAAGAGACGGGTGTATCTTAGAGGTGGAGGAGTGATCAGGTGCGTGCAATAGCGCCATTTTTAGAAAGTTTTTAATAAATTTGAGTTTTTATCGTTAACCGCTAGTTTATCAGCCAGGAAGGATCCTATTATAAATTATTAAGATGAAAATATCTTATGTAATTAATTGTTGTATCGTAATAACTGGCACCTGTATCCACCCAGTACAGCTTTTTTAACTTCCCGTTATGAAACACTAGTTTAAAAAATTGAACTTTTTTATACCCCCAAAATAAATGTATATAAAAATATATTAATCTACCTTCCTTAAACCTAAAAGTGTTAGCAGAAATATTTTATCACGTCACAATTTCTTCCTGAAGTCAAATGTTTTTTTTTAACTACCTAACTTGGTGACGACAGTTTATTGTTTATTCGTTCGCTTCAAATGACAATTATCTTGTTTCAGATTGATTTAAAAAGTCGAGTAGAAAGTGCAAATAAAGTTCTAATCGTTTTCGTTATGTTTGTGGACAGTTTATATTTAAAAAAAAAAAGAAGACCCATTGTAGATTCGTTAAAAAGTGCATATCTTCATTATTTTGGATTTCCTGTTGCAAATCAAGATAAAAAGTGGGTGCCTCATGTGTTTTGCGAAAGTTTAGAATCATTTTATTCCAGTGGGCATCAACAGAAAACGTTCACCTTCCATTTGGTTCACAAATGCTATAGTATGTTATAAAGATTGCAGGGTGGTTATACAAAATACAGAAGAACGACATCAAGGATTTTGAGATGAAAACAAGTTAGGGGATTACTGTTGGTCCATTATAAGAGAAACTAATTCAAAGCTCTATAAAAAGAAGGCAAAAATTAGTTATTTTAATTTTTTTTTGTATTAATACCGAAATTATGTATTTCAACTAAGTTAATAAATATTTCAACCAGACGTGCAGAATTTTTTTATTATTTTTTCTGTATAATTCTACCTAAATGAATGACAAATTAACAACTTTCAGCTGGGGTATGAAAACTGTGTAAAATACCTAACCTAGTGAAATCAATGATTTTCAAAAAACGAGGAAGTCATTGTTTTCACCCCGGTTTTTGAAAATCGAGTTCTTTAATAAGAGCTAATGCATTAGATCTCGACGTTGAGAGGTCTTAGGAAGCTATTCCGGCTTTTCTTGCGATGATGCCGTATGTATGTATGTACGTGTGTGTATGTATGTATTTAAACATCCCATAACTTTGTAACGGAGTATCCGGTCGAAAAGCGGATTGCCGCATCTGAAAGAACCTCGCTGAATTTAGATTTATTTACTTATTATGAGACTCCTTATCAATACCACTTGGTGGAAAGTGGTGATGAAGCCCTAGATGAAAACTCCCAGATTGTGTTTGGACGATAAGACATACACCAGCAAATTATTCCACTTCTTTGCTGTACCCGTTACCAAGAAAAAATACAGTTTTATCACTATATCGTTACTCAACACACGATGCACACAAATAATAAGAAGTACAAAAAGGTTAAAGAGCATTGATAGTATAACCGGATATAACAAAGACCCATAATATTATTGCATTGTTTGTTAACAATATCTATATATTAAATATGTACTCGGACTTTCAAATGAGGGTAGCATCAAATTGCTAAAAGTCTATCCCTTCCGCCTGCCAAGCTTGGAAATGATGACAATCCACTTGCTAAGAAAAAAATATTTTTATTATATTCATTTAGAAGTCGTGTCCTGTGTTGACGGCTTCATTTTCTCCCTTAACCCCATGTCCGTGCCCGTGCCCGTGTCGTAAGTGGCGACTATGAGGAATACCAAAATTTTTATATGTTGTATTTTCTGCGTCGGATAGCAGAGTCCAAGGTGCGAGACGTCTGGCACGATGATCGTGAATCCCCATGCCAAATATGACGATAAAAACGATTCCTCTCTTTAACAGGAGAGGCTCATGTCGAGAAATGGACTCATCAGGGTCGTGCAAGAAGAAGACAAAATAAATAGTTCTAATTTTAGTGTATACGAGTCTTCTAGTCTTTCCGAAACCTAACCTAAGTTTGCGTTTTGCTAAGAGTGTGCGCAGGAATTGTATAACTTTATTCCTCCCTCTTCCTACCAACATCGGTTAACCATATGCGCGGCCAGTCTCCACCCTTTCGCTGTCGACTTACCACGCATTCTTACCAAACGGTTTGCTTAATCGTTCGACAAGCGCACAGCAAAGTTGTGGAATAATGACGGCTCCCTGGCGCAGTGGCTTAGCAATTAGTTGTAGCGCTGATGGCTGTGGGTTCGAATCCCGCTAGGAACAAGTATTTGTACGTCATACAAATAATTGTTCCAGGTCTGAATGTTTATCCTGTTCTGTCCTATCTGGAATTAACGGATGTTAACTGATCCTACGACACAGGAGAAAATCCTTGTGTGGTGGTAACGTTATTTAAAAAAAATAAGTTGCTAAAATCTGTCTTTCCATCCGATCACAATGCGGATCTGTTTATTCAGTACGCTTTACCATCTACGTATTAGACTGCATCATATAATCACATCTTACCATCAGGTGAGATAGTAATGAAACACTGACTTTTAATACTAAAAAAAAGTTCCGTTACATTAGCCGCGTTCCCAATCATACTTCGTTAAGCACCGCTGAAATTTAAGGTTAAGTGCCCGCTATAAATAGGTTAAGAGCAACGTTCAAGTTAGAAAACAAGTTGAAAAGTAAAACTCGCACGACTAAAAACCTTTATTAAAATGTGAGTATTTTGCCATATTTCATTTTTAAATTACATAATGTTGCTATAAAAAGTACATTTAGGAAAATCATTAGAGTTTTTGAGCAGGAACAGTCTTACTATTAATTTGGTGAAAAAGTTCTATGAAAAAGAAATTTGAGAAAAACACTTGCACATAATACCACCGTTAAATAACATCGTGTTCCTACTGGTTATCATGAGAGTTGAGAACTAGAGATCTTTTGTATTGGAAACAAGGTATCTCATCTTAGTCCTCAGTGGTGAGGACGCATCTGCATTTTAATTATATTTCGACGCACGTGCAATGAGACACAGTATCCTTTTTGGTGGGCTGTGGGCTCGTTTGACTCCCGTAGGAAAATACTTACAACCGCAAAAATTAAATTATATATAGCAGTACACTCGCTATTAGAGATGGGCCGAATATTCGTTTTATATTCGGTATTCGGAATATTCGGCAGCTTTAGCTAATATTCGTATTCGGCCGAATATTCGACTAAATCACCGAACATTAGTTTTCATAGTGTCCAATGTATTGAAATGTACGAATTGAGTAATGCGATGTCTTTTACTGTTAAAAGTATATTTTATTTATGGGTTAAATCTATTTACTTTAGAGTGCCTCAAATCCATAAATCTATACATTTATGTTTTTGATGCACTGTTGATTTATTTCCGATTATAGCAAATAGAAAAATGATAAAATGTTTTTGGAATCAAACAAAGAAACATTACATTACATAACATTAGTACATTTCACTTTACTTTGGTTTTCAGTTTCTCTAAAATAAGTCCAAACAGTAAATCTCGTGCCGCTCATTTTTATCATATAATTATCAATTTTCGCTAAGAATAAATCAACGAAATACTTTTTTTATTACAAGAATAGTCAAAACATAAGCATGTGCCGGCAATTTGCTCAGTACTAGATGATGCAATAACTGTCAGGTGTGGCGGGGAGCGAGAGGCAGGGCCCTGCGCTAATCGCTTTCTTATCGCGCTTTACGGTAACAAGTTTCGACATAAATTTGTTGGGTCCCGAGGTTATCCTGCCGGATAATGTTCGGCCGAATATTCGGTTCGGTAAAAAATTTACCGAATATTCGGCCGAATATTCGTATTCGGTGAAATCCATATTCGGCCCATCACTACTCGCTATTATGTTTCAGTTTGAATGCTAAGACAGCAAATAACTACGGTAACGCGATCCTAGAGTAAATCATCTTAGCTTGCGAGCATACGCATCTGGGCTTTGTTCAAAATTAGTCCAATGTACCTTTGTTTTGTAAGTAGGCGCTGTAAGCCTTAAAGGGTCATATAGCATCTACTTCCTATGAGTTGAACTGTGAGATTGTTCGTCTACCGGCTTAATTTTAAGTTTTTAATTTATAAATGTATATCACTACACTATAATTGAATCTTCTTTCGAAAACTTTATTTATCACTGGCAATGTACGGATCATCTACTCTAGGAACACTATGTTTTAAATAATTAATGTCGTAAGGCCTTCAATACCTTCGACTTCTAACATGTGAAGTGAATATTCCAGTAGAGCTTTTCATTTTTGTAGAGCATCTATACTTCTTAGTATACTGTGTAATGCGTACCTCAATAATAAACAAAAATACTAACAGGCATACTATTTTCTTTAAAGCATTTCTTTTTCATAACTAAATTCATAAAAATTTAAGCTATGGTATTGAGAGCTAACGATGATACGAGCGTTAGGAATTCTGGTTTATAAATTCTGCGAACCAAAGAAAAAATCCTCTTGTACAAGTTCCAACATTGTTCGATTTTAATGTAATAACCAATTCGACCCTCGATTTTGGTCACATAACACAAACAAGCGACATTAAATTCGGACAATAAATGGCCAACTGATAATTGGCAACGCCGCAAGTTCGTGTATTAAGCTGAGTATGTCGACACCGGAATTGTTTCGTGTCTACAGGCACTACAATTCCGACCCACGCCACGCGCCATCGACCCATCGTAAAACTGCCTTGAGAGAAAACAATGTTGTGTAAGACCTCTTCACCTGCTAGATCGTGTTTCATTGTTTTATAGAAGTTGGTCTCAAGTTATCATTGATTTCTCACAACGATTTTGTTTTTATGTTTATTGTACCTTTGGGAAAATATACCCATTATAAAATAAAATACACGTAACAAATCCTTAATTTTCGAACAGATGGAATAGAATAAAATAATTTTTATTCAATAATATTGAACAACATATTAAATACACCTGTTCTATATTATAGAACGAGTAATTATTATTGAAAGTCATTTTTTCTTTTACTGTTGAGTCTGAAAAAACCTCTGTCTTGAGAAAAACAAGCAACCCGCCGGCTCTTATTTAAAAGTAAAATTTTACAAACACCCGTCGTACTAGTTTTATTAACATAAATGATGTAATGAAAATTAATCATATTACATCAGTAATTAAAACGCCGTCTAATTTAGTATCTGTCACAGTGTGAGTAATGTTCCAATTAGATCGCCTCAGCTCAAACTATACAGATTGTGACGGCTATCTGAGTACATTGAGATCGAAGAGCTGAAAGCGGCCGTCATGGGTAATTCCAAAGTGATTTACTTAGAGTTGATTACTCATGAACACAATCAACCTTCGTTGTAACCTTCTGGTTTTAAAATCATTGCTTGTTCATTAATTTGTTCAGGCATCACGTCATCACTTATCTCATCTCATAGATACGGAATACAGTACGGATCATGATTATAGTAAAGATTTCGGGCTTTCTGTTTACTAATAATGGGCCCTTTGTTTTAAAAAACTTTATAACAATAATTATGCCTTATTTTATTTATTAAATTTAACTTGAGATTCTCTAACATTCAACTTTACCGCAATAATATTTTATGAGCACGGGACCTGTAACGTCACCCTAAATAACCCCTAACCTAACTGGCTATCGCCTGCGCGTAACTCACATGGAATTTTATAGCTTTTAGTGGCGTGCCTTAAATGGAATTTGATTCAACGTATTTATGCGATTATGAACTGAAATACGTTATGGTTTAGAGTGATACTACTGTGTGACGTTGCATGAGATGCTTCTGTCGCTTCTGTTTAAGACAGGCGTCGGTCCCTTTGAACATTTATGGAGTATTTTAAAGTTGTAACATTGGTCAATAAATGTTTTAATCTAGGAATCCGTGTAGCAAATGCTTAAATATAAAATGTTTTAGTGGTCTTCTATTAACATTTATACACTTCTAAATCCTCTTCCATATGTTTTCCACGAAACAACAAATTTAAGTATTGATTCAAATCTTTAGTTCAAATTCCATACAACTAATCTATTTGCTATACTTAAATTATTTGTAGCAAGTAGTCATGTAATTTTTATATAACTTTTTGCCCTTTTCATAATACTACATCCTTAAATTTATTCAAAGAAACTTTGCTCGTGTTGTATGTAATAGAAACTGAAATTTTTTTAGAAATACATTAAAAACATACATAAACACTCACCCCTGTCACCCATAGGAGTTGCCAGAGACTAACGACTTCCATTTGGCACGATCCTGACACACCTCTCACGCCTCTTCCACATCCTTCTCCATCCTCCATCCTCCATCCTCCATCATCCTCCTCATATACCTACGCATACATGCTCGTCAGTTGAGGGTACTCTTAATTTGGCCCATTTTCAATATATCACCAATTTACTCGATAGACTTTCGTCTAGGACGTCCCTTTCCGACATTGCCGTTTACTTCTGCAACATAAATTTGCTTTGTCACTCTTTCCTCTTTAATTTTAGAGAAATGTTTTTCATATTTAACCGTGTAGTGGCGGTGTAAGAATACCCACTAGCCCACCACCCATATCGTCCCGTGGTACGACACCCACAGCGTTATGTTAATAACAACTAAGAGAAACTGCGGTTGCAAACCCGTGTGCCATGTTTTTTTTTAAGAGCATGCGGCTCACCTGATGTTAAGTGCACTCTCCATGGTATATGCGAAAGAAATTGCAAAGAGATGCAACATCTCTTCGCAGTGCCAGTTAATCGAGCCGATCGGAAAGCACTCTGTCGTCGACGATTCGAGCCGCTCTGCGCTGGATGCGGTCAAGTGGAAGGAGCTGGTACTGGGGAGCCCCAGCCCAGAGATGGGAACAGTATTCCATGTGCGGCCGAACCTGCGCCTTGTAAAGTTGCTGGCGGTGTGCCGGCATGAAATACTGTCCCGCTCTGCTGAGCACGCCAAGCTTTTTAGAGGCCAATTTGGTCTTCTCTTCCAAGTGACCACGAAACTGCACGCATAGGAGAGATATGAGACATCAGCCGGAGAGGACACCTGCGTCTCGGTCAGAAAGAGCAGAGCCGGCCTCGCCGTCTCGAGATGGTAGTGGACGGCGTTTAGGTTAGAATGAAGTCCCCTGATATTGCAGAAATTCACGGACAGCGTGCCAGGGGTCGCCTTGGTCTTGTTGCTCCGTTTGCCCCGAGCAGTTGTAGTCTTGAGCGGAATTTTGCCCCCCCCCCCCCCCCAGAATACACGGGGCAGCCTGAGCACCCACGCTCAGAAGTGGCGAAGCATGGTCGTGGATGCTCAGCGAGGGATTCTCCAGGGGTGTTGGTACCCTCCTGGGGTAGTCTATCATCATTTAATTACGCTACCATGTTGATTAAGGGGGGGGGGATTTGGGCCTCCGGCCACCTGCACTCACCAGACGAAACGCGGAAGCAGAGCTTCCACTTCACGCCGGTATTCTGTGAGTTCGTGGTACCACCCCGGTTTGAGCCGGCCCATACGTGCAACAGCAAAGCTGCCGCGTGGCTCTACCACTGTTTATATGTGTGGCAACTATGGCAAATATCCCTCTATGGGAAAGATCTAATCAGCAGTGGACTTCATATAGGCTGCAAAGATTTCCATCTAAAATTGTTAATCTTGCTTACAATTATTAATTTTAGTTGAAATGTCTGCGATTTAATTATTGTTTAAGGAAGTATATAAAAATTCTAATATGTCAAATATTACTTACCTTAGTAATGAGTAAATAAAGTGCAAATTAACTAGAAAGCTTTTCAGAGTATTTTTAATTACGTATTTACTAGCAAAAGATTTTTTACTGCGCCTCTTCTGCCATTACAACTTAAAAGAAGGAAAATCCGTAAATTAATAATTCGAACGCTATAATTTTTTTTTCGAACTTTTAAACTGCGGTACTTTGACAGAAGCTCTCAACGCTTTTACACGTGGCCGAGTTACACTGCAGCTATATAAGGTTGTAGCTCGAATCGGTCAGCTCGACCGGAAAAGAACCACAATCTCAAAGAATACTTGAAATAGTAGCTTAATTCTTATGCTTAATGCTGTTGTGTTTCGTATGATGACTGTAGAGACCCGGATACCCTTTTTATTGGAAACGAGGCATTCCTTAAAGGTGGCAATGCATCTGCATTTTCATCCTTAATCAAGGAAAGATGTAGATATATATGGACCACAGCATCCACTTACCATGAGGTGGACTGTGTGCTCGTTTGCCACTTTTATTTTACAAAATAAAATGATCTTTCCTAACAATAAACTGAATTTTTGCGAAGAACACAAACGATAATTCCCGCCATACTTTATAACGGAGATTACATCGGCAGTTCATACACTGCTGTCACATAAATCGACCTCCACACCGCCGGTGCTAAGTGCCTGCCAATTAGTGCCCCGGTAGTATGTACTAGGCTGTCATAGATTAGCGTGAGTGAGATAAGGAGCTTTGACAAACTCTTGCTAAGTGACTGCCTATTCTTGTTCAATGTGTACAATACGACCTTGCATTGAATATGAGTTAAGACTTGATTTTTGTATTAAGTATTATACAAGGCACACGTAATTGAATACAGTTTTATCTTTCTTCTTTTCTTATCTCACGTTACCGTGTGATTTGATAAATGTCCACTACCCTATATCATCCCGTGGGTGTCGTTCGAGGTGACAATGTGAAATTGCGGTTACCAACCCGCTTGCAAAGCGTGGCAAATATGGCAAATATCCTCTGTATGAGGGAGGCTTACGTTCAGTAGTGGACTTTGATGGATGAGATGGTTTCTTATCATCCTAGTATTTTGATTTGTGTTATCGTTACCGCTAACGTTACAGCCTATTAAAGTCTACATCTAAACACTCCTCTATAGATTGCCTCAGAGGGGGTGTAATGTTCACAGTTGGCACGCTTGGCGAGCGAGTTGTCAACCGCAGTTTCTTATTTTTAGTCGTTACTAGGAAGACGCTGTTGTACATCTCCAGATTTGTTCATCTGTCACCTCTTATGACACCCACGGAATGATATGGGGTGGTGGATGTTCGTACACCGACACTATACAGTTAATTTTTGTGTACAGTGCTAATAGAAGTAGTACTAGTTAATATCTGTAGCAGATATCCCTTTTTGATAATATTTCTCTTAATCAGTCTTTTTGATTGCCCGGTTTATATAGTTTACTATCGTTCTCCACACCTTCATTCTTTCGTGAAAAAGTTAGTAGATTCCTTTTTAAATATACTATTATTACTTAAACTTAAAGTTATCTTTTATTACAAAACAAAATTACTTCCCTTTTTGGGAAGATATATTCTTTACGTAGATTGGCGATAAACTTCTTACACGTTTCACTTTTTTTTGTAGAATACGGGTGACAAACGAACACACAGTCCATCTGATGGTAAGTGTACATTGTGGCCCATAGATACCTACATCTATCCTCGGTTAGGGATTAAAATGGAATGATTTTCAGGCAGTCTAATATATTCAACGATTAAGCTGAAATCTACCTATCTACTATCTCTGTTATTTTTGATTGTTCCTCTTCCGTGATATAGGTGTCGTCACGAATTCTACCCCCATCACAGTAATATTTATTGCTTTTGATAATAATGTCATGTTATATGACATAATCATTACGCATCCGGATATGTAAGAGGTACGAACGTGAACTTAACAAAACATGTTTTGCTTAGTTGATATTATCTCTTTCACACCCTTAAATTAGAAAAGCGTATCAAACTTAAAACAAACTGAGCAATTGACACGGGAGATAATCTAAAATACAATCATTCCAAGCGTAACCTTACACTCGTTCTAATAAACCAGGTCGTCACAGAACACAATTAAAATTTAATGCCGATCAAACTGTGTTAACAATACCTGCATCGAATGCGACACGTTAACGACAAAGATACGACGTTTTTACGATTATAAAAGGCTTTATGTTCGAAGTCAATGTTTGTTTGAATCGAAAAGCTATTCTACCGCGACTGTAATTGATCTTTGACAATGTTTTTACTCGTACTCGTTCGTACTCGTCGTACACAGTGCACATGTGAACTTACCCTTAGTGTTTAATAAGGAATGTATGTATATATGTGTCTCTGTAATAGATGAAGCTGTTAATATATGATTATAATGGTCTACTTTAGCTTTTAATCAAAAAATTTACGATATTTAATTGTTTATTTTGATTTAATTCAAGATTTATTTAATCTACCTGACCTATTTTCTATAATAAAAACTTAACGCAATATAAAACCCATAAAAAGGACTTTAAGCATATCTATTTTTACCACCAAGAAAAACCGCATCTCGACTCTCTAGATGCCCTTAATGCCTTTGGGTATAATTATGTACTTTCTACCACTTAGGCTGACAGCCTTTTTGCGGAGTAAGTCGTGGTACATCTACATAAAATTCTATAAATGTGTTTGCAAATAGGGCTGTTCCAGAAATAATGAATTCATTTTGACGATTCACATTCAATTTCTGATAACAAAGTTGAATTATTTAAGGAGTCAATGTTCAATGTCAATGCGTTTTTTAATTTATAAAATGCTCAGCGACATAAGTAAGCTCTTCGTCTATAAGTCCAAAGAATCCCTTACTTATCATGTTGGTGGAGATCATAAAAGTTCATCTACCCGGCGACAGTGATTGTTCTATGCTTTTCGGAAGACCACCATTAGATGGGTATTTGATTTTATATATAAACAGCCTTCGTAGCACATTTCAAGTGATTTTCCCAACCGCCAAGTCTATAATTTTTTATTACTATAACAAAAGCCAAAAATTTGTTCATTTTTTAACCTGAATTCCCCAGAGCAAGGGAAATATTTTCCGAAAGTAAATATGTATGAACGTGGATGGATTTCAACATATAATGTGTTGTTAGATTCGTATTAGTTGTGGGAGTGGTATAGAGTACAAAAAGCTTCACTATCCAGTAAACTTTTTAAGCAATAGTTTTTTTAATTACTACTTTAACCTTTAAGCTTGTTTAATCTGATTTAACATTGTCGTTATTTAACGTTACTCCAGTGAAAGTAAATCCAGTAATTACGTTACTATACCTACGTTACTAGATTACTATTTAAAAATTACAGCCTATATATACGTCCCACTGCTGGGCACAGGCCTCCCCTCATTTCTAAGAGGGTTTTAGGGCAAGAAAATGTCCACCGTCCTGCCATAATGCGTGGTGGCGAATGAATGAAATGAAATGTTGTTCATATGTCTCCGAAATATTTTTAATTTATTTTTCAGACATGCTTTCTATGCTTCTTCGCGCTCGCTGTAAGTTTCAGAGTACGCGAACAACCCGGATTCGATCCCCGCCAATACCAATGAAATTGTTATTTACAATTTTAAGTGCTTATTTACCAATTGCTCGATGGTGAAGGAAATCATCATGAGGAAACCTGCATGTCTGAGAAATAAGAAAAAAAATATTTCGAAGATATGTGAAATCCGCTAACAAGCATAGGGGCAGAGCGGCGGACACTTCCTTGTCCAAAAACCTTCTCAGAAATAAGAGGAGGCTTGTGTCCAACAACACAACCAATAACAGTGGGACGTACGTGGCATTTGTAAATCAGCAATGGAAATGGTAATTAAAAATTTAATTGATACCGGCGGTGATCGAACCTGATTTGCTCGCATACTGTCAAACATTTACAGCGAGCGTTTACTGAATTTCTAACTGAAATTCTACTGAAGTACACTTAATCAAGCCAGTAAACAATAAAACATCCGAATTGTCACAAAATATACTTGGTCTTTTGCCAAGCAGCGAGAACTTATACTGCCCAGTTAGTAGTCGGGTTTAACCGCTAACTGCGATGTTAACTGTACTGTGATAACTGCTGTAGAGATTATAAGGCACAGTGAAGCAATGTTTTAACGATAACTATGCTAATATAGTAATGGTGTAAGTACTCGGAGCAAATAAAACCGAGATTGCAGAAAGAAGGAATGTAAAATTCTTAGTTAATATTGCTTTTAAAGAATTTATTGAGTGGAAATTATATCGATGAAGTTATCAAGTACTAATAACTATACTGGTCAAGAATTTAAAAGTTCCATTAAATAGAAATCTTCGTAATGAAGCTACCCAGTACTAATAACTTTACCAGGTAGACTATAAGAAATAGAAATAAAATTGGAAACTTTTTTATTCAATATAAAATAATACTTATTAAACCAAACTTATTTTTTGTACGTGGTAGAGCTAAGTATAGTTGTAGCACGAATGGGTTGGCTCGACCGGGGAAGGACCACGCTCTCACAGAATACCAGCGTAAAATAGCAGCTTAATGCTGCAGTGTTTCGTATGGTGAGTATAGAGAACCGGAGACCCTTTTTACTGGAGACGAGGCATTCTATCGTAGTCCTCACGGGTGATAACGCATCTGCATTTTAATTCGTAATCGAGGATGGATGTAGATGTCTATGGACCACAGCAACCCATTACCATCAGGTGGACTGTGTGCTCGTTTGTTATAGTTTACATACTTGAAAGTAACACAATAATTAACAACACAAAACAAGTTAGAAATAGCTTGGTAGCGATTACCTCATTCCCAGGGGCCATTATCAGTTCATTAATATAATAATAACCCTTTTTATACAAACTTTGTTTGAAAAAGTTTTTTTTTCCACCAAGGAAGTCAGATTTTGTATATTTTCTGCATTTTGTTGTAGAGGTGTAGGTATATGTACATCGCCCCAAGAATGAATTAATGACTTTAATATTAAAGTAACTAGTACTATTTACTACCTTGTTTTTGTCATTAGTCAATATCACTTATTTTATTAAAACTTCATATTATTTGATATAATATAAATGGCTATCCTCCTTTTGATACCGGTGAAGGACAGAGTATAAGTACGAGGGTACCGCGATCATAAATCAGGATGGATTTGCCTTAGGTACAACTTGCACTTTTATCGGATGATGAAGAAATTATCACACCTTAATGACCTCCAAATCAAATTTCGGTCACGATAGCCAGTCTCAACGGAGACCAGCCTCCTAGCGTAGGACAGGATTGTAGTGTCCGAATGTATCCGCAAGCACAATAAGTGCATCCTCTATTTCTTTACTCTCAAGCCCCGATGGAACAGATATCCGACACGCATAGGTAGATCAACGTATAGTTTTTCTTTCCGAGGCACGGGAGTGAAACACCGCCGATTTCCCGACGGCGCTTTGCTACTGAAAATTTCTTGACAGAAAAACACAATAACTAATTAATGCCTGGCCCGGGCTTCTAACTCAGGACCTTATGATCAGCCACCGCGCTTACTACTACCACCAGACCAGGCAGTCATTTGATCGTATCTAAGACATTATTAGGTACATTAAAAACACACTTTGAAGTCGATTAAAAACTAGAGGGTAGTTCGATATTTCCTTCGCGTTTTTTTCTGGTTCTAGGATATTGTTGTGCTGTTGACTTTTGATAGAGAGATTTTAAGAATCGGATCATCATCGTCATAATAAGTTTTAACGCACAGTTAATTCCTAAAACTAGCAGTTAATGAATTTCGATATAATTTTTTACGTGGTAGAAGCATGCTGTAGCTATATCATGGAGCACTGATGGGTCGGCTCGTGCGAGTAAGGACCACGCTCGCAGAATACAAGCCTAAAATAGCAGCTTAACAGCAGTTTTTCGTATGGTAAGTGTAGAAAACCGGAGACCCTTTTTACTGGAAACGAGGTATTTCATCTTAGTCCTTAGGGGTGGCAACGCATTTGCATTTTGATTCGTTATCGAAATTAGATGCAGATGACTATGCGCTACACCATCCACTTACCATCAAGTGGAATGTGTTTGTTTGTCACCCTTATTTTTTAAAAAACTAATCAAAAATAGTCGCATTTTTCAGACTCAGAAGAACATCATCGTCGTTATTATTCATCTGCAACATGATTTCTTATATTTACACGAATTCTGGAAGTTGAATGAAATTAGTTTTACGGATTATATCGCGTTCAATTTAATTTTATTTGTGCTACCACTACTAATACTTTATTCCTGAGGTGTCGTGTGCTTTATAGCACCCATGATTGGGAGGGGAACTGTCTACTATTTAAAAAAAATAAGTTAAATTATAATAAAGAAATTAATTATATTTGCAACATTCCGCTAACCAAATACAATGATGTGTCTTACCTGGATTGAAGAGCACCTCCCGCCCTCCCTCAATTGCATGCACCAATCCCGTCACTACTAATTCCTCCACCACTACTCCCTGCACCACTACTCCCGGCACCACTATTCTCGGCACCACTACTCCCGGCACCACTACTCCCAACACCACTTCTCCAGGAAAAACACACCATCGACGATAATAAGACACGTGTTTCGCCTCTACACGAGGCATCCTCAGATGATGTAGACTCTACGGCGACTGACCGCTCGGTAGTGGTGTTGAGAGTAGTGGTGCTTTGCCGTGTAGTGGCGGTTGAGAATATCCACTACCCCATATCTTCCCGTGGGTGTCGTAAAAGGCGACAGAGGGAGACAGGCAGGAGATGGGCAGCAGCATCTTCCTGATAACAACTGTGACGTAATAAAAAACTGCGGTTGCCAACCCGCTCGCCAAGCGTGGCAACTATGGCAAATACCCCCCAATGAATAAATACACAAACAGACGGCCCCCAGTCCCCGGCGGCCCCGCTATTCCTGGCTACGGTGGCGACCATGGTAACGGCGGGGCAGGGGGTGCTAAGAATCTCCGGTGAAGGTTCGGTTGCCACCTACGACGACTCGACCTGGCAACATATAACGCACGCACCCTGAGGACTGACGAGAAGATACTGGAGCTGGAAGAAGAGGTAGACAAGTTGCGCTGGCATATTATTGGATTATCCGAGGTCCGAAGAGAGGGGGAGGACACGGCAATCCTCGAGTCCGGCAACTTGTTCTATCACCGGGAGGGCGACCATCTGTCCCAAGGAGGTGTCGGATTTATCGTCCACAAGTCTCTCGTCAACAACGTTGTAAAGATTGGGAGTGTGTCGACGAGGGTCGCGTACCTGATACTCAGAATCACCAAACGGTATTCGCTGAAGGTCATTCAGGTTTACGCACCAACCTCGGCACATCCCGATGAGGAGGTGGAGGAAATGTATGAGGATATTTCCAGAGCCATACATTCCTCCAAAACCCACTACACGGTGTTGATGGGAGACTTCAACGCAAAACTAGGCACAAGAGAAAGCGGTGAGCTGAAGGTAGGGAAATTTGGAGTAGGGCAACGGAACCGAAGGGGCCAGCAGCTGGCCGACTTTATGGAGAAAGAGGGACTCTTTATGATGAACTCTTTCTTCCAGAAGCGGCCCCACAGGAAGTGGACCTGGTCGAGCCCCGACGGCTCGACAAAAAATGAGATTGACTTCATTATGACGACCAGACGCCAACTGTTCAGTGATGTCTCAGTGATCGCAAGGGTGAAAACTGGCAGCGATCACCGAATGGTTAGAGGTACACTGAACCTAAACGTTAAGTTGGAGAGGTCTCGTCTAATGAAGTCAACGCTCCGTCCCCCTCGTGCTCTAATCCAGAATCCCGAAACCTTTCAGCTCGAGTTACGTAACCGCTTCCAGTGCCTAGAAGATTGCAATGCAGTGGACGATATGAACGACAAGCTCGTGGAAACTGTCCATGCGGTCGGAGCTAAGTTCTGCAAGACCCGCCGCAGAAGAACACAAAAACTCTCCGATCACACTCTTAATCTCATGGCTGTTAGACGGGAGATGAGGCTGCAATCGTCAACAGATTTGACAGCATACAGGCAACTGAACAGACAGATCTCCAAATGCATGCGGCGAGACTTACGCAACTTTAATACTTCTCGTATTAAAGAAGCGATCGAGCGGAACCAGGGCTCCAAAGTCTTTGCCAGAGATCTGTCTGCCAGAAAGAGCCAACTGTCAAAGCTGAAGACTGAGTGTGGCAACATCGTTTCCGGGACACCTGAGATTTTGAGTGAGATTGAGAGGTTCTATGGGCAGCTGTACACATCATCGTTGGAGCCACACGTAAGTGTGAGTAACGATCCAAGAGCAAGTCTTATCCGACACTATTCCGATGATATCCCGGACGTCAGTCTGAGCGAGATTAGAATGGCTCTCCACCACCTTAAAAACGGCAAGGCCCCGGGCGAGGATGGAATTACAGCGGAGCTTCTGAAAGCGGGTGGAAAACCGGTACTTGAAGTCCTTCGGAAGCTCTTCAATTCCGTCCTCCATGGTGGCACTACTCCGGAGGCGTGGAGCAGAAGCGCGGTGGTTTTGTTCTTTAAGAAAGGCGACAACGCTCTCTTGAAGAACTACAGACCGATTTCCCTTCTGAGCCGCGTCTACATGCTATTTTCGAGAGTCATTACGAATCGTCTCGCACGCAGACTCGACGACTTCCAGCCTCCCGAACAAGCCGGTTTCCGAAAAGGCTTCAGTACCATAGACCACATACATACCCTGCGGCAGATTGTACAGAAGACCGAAGAGTACAATCTGCCACTTTGCCTGGCATATGTGGACTATGAGAAAGCCTTTGATTCCGTCGAAATTTGGGCGGTGCTACAGTCCCTTCAGCGGTGCCAAGTTGACTGTCGGTACATCGAAGTGCTGAAGTGTTTGTACAGTAGGGCTACGATGGCTATCCGAGTACAGAACCAGAGTTCGAAACCTATCCAACTGCAGAGAGGTGTAAGACAGGGTGATGTTATATCCCCGAAACTCTTCACCGCTGCGTTGGAAGACGTTTTCAAGCTACTGGACTGGAAAGGATACGGTATTAACATCAATGGCGAGTACATCACTCACCTTCGATTTGCCGACGATATAGTCATTATGGCAGAATCGCTGGAGGACTTAAGCATTATGCTCAATGACCTCAATAGTGCCTCCCAACGGATAGGTCTTAAGATGAACATGGACAAAACAAAGATCATGTTTAATGTCCATGTCACACCTATGCCGGTAGTTGTTGGGAGCACTATGCTCGAAGTTGTTGACGAGTACGTTTACCTGGGACAAATAGTCCGACTAGGTAAGTCCAACTTCGACCGAGAGGTCAATCGACGGATTCAACTCGGCTGGGCAGCGTTCGGGAAATTACGACATATCTTTTCGTCAGGTATACCTCCTCTAAAAACTAGATTGTACAACCAGTGCGTGTTGCCAGTGATGACTTACGGATCTGAGACGTGGTCCTTCACTGCTGGCCGTATGAGGACGCTTAAGGTCGCTCAGCGAGCTATGGAGTGGGCTATGCTTGGAGTTTCTCTGCGTGATAGACTCAGAAAAATAGTAAAAGCAAAGTGATCGACATAGCCCAACGGATTAGTAAGCTGAAGTGGCAATGGGCCGGCCATATAGCTCGAAGAACCGATAACCGATGGGGAAGAAAGGTTCTCGAGTGGCAGCCTCGTACCGGTAGGCGTAGTGTAGGGCGACCCCCCACTAGATGGAGTGATGACCTGGTAAGACATGCAGGAAGTCGATGGATGCAGGTGGCTCAGGACCGTGCTTTGTGGCATTACTTGGGGGAGGCCTATGTTCAGCAGTGGACTTGTGAAGGGCTGTAATGATGATGATGAATGATGAATAGACGACACACACGGTCAGTTCCACTGATCATTCCAACTGATCAGTTCAAACTAGGACTGTTGATATCTTTTAATATTTCGGATTTTCGCTATATCGATAATTGTATTTATAATTCCGATATTGATATATTATCAATTTCGGAGTTTTATATATAAGTTTATTTATCGATATATCGAAAATCCGATATTTTAAAAAATATCCACAGTCCTAGTTTGAACTGATCAGTTGGAATGATCAGTGGAACTGACCGTGTGCTTCGTCCATAAGAAATGCAGTGCAGTGATAGTGAAAGAATATCCACTACCCTATATCATGGATAGGTGCCTTATGAGATGACAGAGGGAACTAACCAGGAGATGAGTAGCAGCGCCTTCCCACTAACAACTAGAAAATAAAAATAAAAACTTCGGATGGCAACCCGTCTGGCAAGAGTGACAGCCATGTGAAATATCTTTTTAATTTGTCAAATTAATAAATGAAAGGAAAATACCCTAATACTAACAAGAGGTAACTTAATGCTTAAGCAATAAGCCAATTGTTATTGAGGTTATCTTTTACACACTCCTATAAGCATGATCGAGGCCTTTCAACTCTTCCTTCCTTCCACATGTCCAAACAATGCGTGTGCGCATGTCTATAATTTAAAGTAGGTCACAGGCATTGTGACTGCGTAAAACTGTCACGTTGGGATGCGGTGCAAGATGCAAGCGACGGTCACCTTTCTAGCTAACTTTATTACGGGTATTAAGTTACGTTCAAATTATGATGTTTATTTCAAACCCATCAATAAGTAGTTATTGTATATTTCTTAAAAATATTTACAATCGTTATCAGTTTGTATGGTCTTTATTTAATATAAAAAGCAAAGAAACCAAACACTAAGGAATGACAAATAATTTTTTATTGCACAAACATTGATCCCAATTTTATATCCAGGATAGAACTTTAATCCTAGGAACCAACACCATGCTAGCCACTTATGTTTACTACTAGATATTTCCTATCTAGTTTAGAGTGATGCAATAAAATTTAAAAACATAAAAAAAGTTATAAATTTTATCGCACCCTCAACTCAATGAGTCAATCAAACCATACAAATCGAGTTACCCTTTGAAGGAATCGTAAATTGGGTGGATAGTTTTTATAACGCTTCTAAGTCGTTTTAAATATCCCGTATCTGCTATCTCGGAATAAGGAAGTTTCCAGGAATCATGTTATTTTTATGATATATATTCAATCCTTATTTCTTCTCGCTTTGGGTCGTTTTATTTCACATGTTTTAAAAGTCGTCAAGCACCTTTCATTTATTTTTATATCTCAACTGATTTTTATAGGTTTTATTTGAAAACTTTTTTGTTGAAATGTCTTTTGTTGAAGTGTTTTTTATTCAAAATTCATGAAGCAATGTTCCTTTGTAAGTTCGTAATTTTTTTAAAGTGATTTTGACGTGGTTATAAATTATAATAGAGCTGATTATTTGTAAATAATGAGACTTGTTTGTATTTTTTTTATTTAAGAGGTTAATTTTCAATGTCAAGTTCGTAATTATGTTAATGCTTGTTGTCACCAACAGAAAAAAGTAATAATAAATATGTCTCGTTTTAAAAGTGCGAATAAAATTAACATTAATTTTTACTTGCGATTGTTATAACTTAGTGTAACTTTATGTTCAATTTTGTGACTTAGTTAAGCACTGGTACTTGTTTTAAAATAATATCATAAAACAATTACAAGTGCTTAACGAAATCACAAAACTAAAAAGTAATATTTTTAATTAGAATGCCAATAAAGACAACAGCATAGCCAACCTGACGGCTTCAGATGGTGTCAATTACAGACCATAGACTCTTGTAACCAACTCTAATAAGTTACGTTGCAGTGAACGCAAATGTGTTTTATTTGCGTTTACTAGACGTAAGTGTGTATGGGTCACAGCGTTCCATTTACTATCCGGTAGTCTGTGGTTTTTCCCCCTTTTCATATAATAGAGTTTCAAAAACTTAAACAGCACGCATCGATCATGAGCAGTGATGATCCTCGTGAGAAAACTGGGTCATAGTTATTTAATTATCATATATCATATACATGCCTGCCTATATATGACTGCCTTGGTATATTGGTCGTATTAGTGCGACTGACGGTCATGAGGTCCGAAATTCGGTCTGGAGGACATTATTGCTATTATTATCATATACATACATTATGCCATCGGTTTTTAACAGGTCCTCAAAATTCTATGAATTGAGATGTCTGGAGGTGGGTAGAACAATATTACAAAATGCCATTACGTTTATACATACATACAAGTCAAAATTAATATAAATTGTGTATAAATATTACAATATATTAATACTCACTATCAAAATATTAATACTTACTGCCTAAATATTACAAGCATAGTAATACTTACTACCAACTTTGGGTAATGGTTTAATACTCAAAGACTACCAAGTATTACACACTGCACTGCTAATAACATCATTGTTTCGAAACTCTATTTTATTTTACACTGTATTTATGTACCCCCAATTGCAGTAACCTAACAAAATGAACAAGGAATTTCTGTGTTACATATTTTTCTTTTATCTCGTGACATGTCGGACAATATCCGTGGCTATTTTCCCTCCATAAAAGGCAAAGGGCCGTAAGAATCTTGATTTAAAAATGTCTGTCCCAATATGGCGCCGTAAACCGTCGCACGTGCGTTCTATTTCGCATTGATAAAATATTTATTTCGTTTGTTTACAAATAAACTTTCATTAGAATTTCTGAAACTACTTACATAAATACTATGACGAGGAAAATTTTTTCTAATATAATTTATCCTATAATACGTACTGAACGTAATTTTTCACTTTTACCACGGGTTCGGTAAAACCTCTGTTCTGGTAAAGCCACTAAACATTCAGCGGACTTTTATCCATAGTAACATTATAAAATAAAAACACAAGTTATAAAATTACTTTTAAAGTTTAATTGAGGTATATAGATACACAGAATATGAGCGTAAAATAGCAGCTTAATGCTGCTGTGTTTCGTATGGAGAACCAGAGACGGTTTCGAGACGGTTTTTAGACGGTTTTTTAATGGAAACGAGGCATACCATCTTAGTCCTTACGGGTGACAACGCGTCTGCATTTTGATTCGTAATCGAGGATAGATGTAGATGTATATGGGCACATCAGGTGGACTGTGTGCTCGTTTGTTACCTTATCCTATAAAAAAATATAATGGTGATGTCGTCCAGAGCGGTTTTCGACCACTACGGCAACTTTTTTTACAGATTAGTAGGGTTACGTGTATCTAAGTGAGCGATAATTGTTACACCGTAGGTCACGTCCACAGCTAAGACAAATCCAAAGACAACCTATATGTTAAATGAAAATCTATTCAATTTAGGATGCAGAGCGAGGCAAAGAAATAGACATACATAAATACATACACTCAAAAATTTATACGTGGTAGAGCCACGCTGCAGCTATATTATGGTTGTAGCACGAATGGATTAAAATAGCAGCTTAGTACTGCTGTGTTTTGTATGATGAGTGTAGAGATCTGAAGACCCTTTTTTTACTGGAAACGAGGCATTCCATCTTAGTAATCAGGGGTGACAACGCATCTACGTTTTGATTTTTAATCGAGGATAAATGTAGATGTCTATGGGTCACAGCATCCACTTACCATCAGGTGGAATCGTTTGTCACCCTTATTCTATAAAAAAAAACATTACCCTCTTTCTGGAGCTGCGGTTAATTAAGGTATCTGCTACATTTGGCAATAAAAGGGCACCATTTTAAGAAAATTTGTCTTAACCGCCTTGCCTGGCAATCGCAAACGTCTCGGTCGCATTTTTAACGCTTCTCCGCGAATCCAGTCTGGGTATTTTATGTCTAGCATAAATATGGTGTTAGGACAAGTGAATGTGTATGTATTTAAAAAAATACTATGATCATCATTCAAATCTACTAGAATTCCATTGTTAAAATCCTACTATAAAATCCCGTCTACAGAAATTTATAGGAACTGGATAGGCCCTATCATGTTGTCACACAAGAGTAAGTTATAGAAAAATATGAAGCCACGTTATTACTATAAACAATGAGTTATCGTTATTAAAACAACAAAAAATGTCACAGTCGACGGTAAAAAAGAGAATTCTCATAAAATGTTCGGATAGCGACGAAATTTGTAACTGCGGTGAAGCATACTCGTAAACTTGTCTAATAGGCCTGTAGCAGGAGGGGATATTGTTATTCTTAGTACCCGCCATGAGTGTTATGGCAGGCCATAATATACGTTCAAGATGCATTATGTCAAATGTTAAATTATTTTAGATAGTTTATGGATATTTTCTTTTAAATTTCTCCATCAATATCTGTACTAATATGGTGTAAAATTTTATAAAGATATTTAGATGCTTGTATGTTTGTTACTCTATCACGCTTAAACAACTTAATGGATTTGGATTTCTTTTAAATTTCTCAATCAATATCTGTACTAATATGGTGTAAAATTTTATAAAGATATTTAGATGCTTGTATGTTTGTTACTCTATCACGCTTAAACAACTTAATGGATTTGGATTTCTTTTAAATTTCTCAATCAATATCTGTACTAATATGGTGTAAAATTTTATAAAGATGTTTAGGTGCTTGTATGTTTGTTACTCCATCACACGTAAACAACTTAATGGATTTAGATGAAACTTGAGACACAGGTAGACTATGTTCTCAATAAACACATTGAATACTACTTACCGTAATTACATGAAAGCGTTAGTGTTCCACGCGAGTAGAGCCGTGGACAGTGGTTCCTCGTGGTGGTTATTATATTTTCAATGTGAGTTATTTCGGTCTATAAATATATGTAAACATTAATAATAACTTTACCATAGCTCTACTTATCAGTTCTGAGGATACCTATGAATCTATACCTACATGATATTTATAAGCAGTGAGCTGTTTTTTTTTCAAAAAGCTGTCGCGCTGGGTTTTTTTGCTGGTTCTTCGTGGTAAATTAAGCATAATTAATAACTTTCAATATGAATTATTCATAATGTGTATATAATAAATGTTTTCTATTTCTAAAGCATCATCACGACATAACAAGTGTATAATGTATATAAGTGACCACAACTACTACACTACATACATACTACTATATATACTACTAACATACTAGACTGTATTACAAGATTACTATAAAAAGGAACCAAGGTTCTATATTATGTACTCGTATGTATTATCGCGTCTCTTATATACAATATATCTTATATTATACTTGTTATATATACTTGTTATGCTAGGGTAACTAACATGCTCGACGCTATCGTGAATATGTACCGCATATTTCAGCAGATCTGTACGACTTAGGTGTCGCTCTAACGCAGTTGAGTGAACCTTGATTAATGGTAACATTATATATAAATATAATATATTGACTCCCTCAGTGGTCTAGTGGTCGAGCACGCGGTTGCTGATCATGTGGTCCCGGGTTCGAATCCCGGGTCTGGCTAAAATCAGTTATTGGCTATTTCTGACAAGAAATTCTCAGCACAGCCAGGAGTTACGAAGTTCGCGGTGTTTCACCCCCGTGCCTCGGAAAGCACGTAAAGTTGTTGGTCCTGCGCCTGATCTCTCTCCGATCATGTCGAATTACCGTGCCATCGGACTATGAGAGTGAGGGAATAGAGAGTGCACGTGTGCTTGTGCACACACTTGTGCACTATAATCCTGTCCTGCGCAGATGGCTAGTCTCCATTGAGGTTGGCCGCCGTGACCGAAATACGATCTGGAAGAAATTACATATAAATAACGTGTATATAAATATTCCTTAATATGTTGTTCCTTCAACTATTTCTCAACGTTAAATTTTAATAAATAGAAGTGACACAAACTGGCAGTCCACCTGATGGTAAGTGTCTACTGCAGACCTGGGACACCTGGGACCCAGTTCAAACAAAGAATGCGTTACGGATGCATTTTTTATTTATTCTATATATTACTTGTAATTTCGTGTAATTAATAGTTTGTTTATTATTTTCAGGTACGTAATGATTATAAACTTAAAGAAATGTTGCGGTACGTGAAAACTTTTATTTTAGCACCTGATTCTTATTAATTTTCGATGCGTATTAAGCAGATTTTATGGCATACAGTAAGAACATGGTTGAACCGATAAATTCGTGTTGCATTAGAAATAAAATTGCCGCTTGATTGATACGTGACGTGACGTTTATGAAAATATATACATTAACTGCAGCAACTTCAAATAAAATATCCAAAAGAAGCATTGTCACTTCTGAGGACTAAGATGGAATCTCACCACAAGTAATTATACTGGCTCTGTACATGAAACATTGTAACAATCTACCTACCAAGATGGCCTCTCATCTCTTCTCATGTTTGCTTCCTCATTCTATAAAAAAATTAGAATACTATAGATAAAAAATACCGTCCAATATCCGCATAAGTTGTATATCCTTAATGAATATAGAAATATTTCAACCCTATTTTACTGTTAATGTACTTCATAAATTCACACGCAATAAACTTGAAATAAAAGACCATCGATTTATCAAACGACTTTCGAACCAATTTCATCCAATTCAGGTCCGCCATGAGCGGCCATTTGCATATAATGCCAAACTAATACCAGCATGATACTACGCCAGATGCAGTCGGAACGCCAGCGAAATTTATCTAATTACCTCCGCCTTGGATCTGCGTTTCTATATAAGGACATATTGATAGCCGAACACTTTAGCTAATTGTTCTTTATGAGCAACTATCACTTGGACTTGCAAACTCTATATTAAACACAACAGCAACGTCATTAAATCCAACATTGTTCAAAAATACGCCCAACAATTTGATCAAATTGTGGCTTTCGATATATTGTTGTTATTTATACGTATATAAACTCGTACGAATTAACTTGAGACCTGGGCCGATGACGTAATTGTCAATGTACGGTGTGCAAAATAATGCGTCGTAATATTTTTTTATTTGAAATTTTTGAGATTTGCATGAGATCATTAATAAAAACAAAATAAAATGTTCTGGCAAGGGGTTGAAGTAATAAGTGATATACTGTTGCCATTTTTATATATTTGAAATATTTATTTTTTATAATATATATAATATTATTTTTAGTTAACGCGTCAAGGAAGGACAAAGAAATAAACATACACACTTTCTCATTTATAATATTATTAATTTATGTTTTTTATTATACACTTTATTGCTCTATAAAAAGTGTTACAGATTGGTACACAATAAAATACAAAGCATAACAGCCCTCTTTAAAGCTTGGTCCACAGGAATAAGAAACTTTTTATTTGATTTTTCATCTTCGAAAAATTTTAGAACTTTTAGAGCAAGTGTCCGTGCTTGGCTATGTATTGTCTTTCCTTCCATCTTTTTTTAAAAATAAAAAAGGCGGAGTAACTCCTAAGCGTCACAAGAAAACGGCACAACACAACGTCCAAACTTAACAATAAAACAACGCAATTAACAACAAACAGATAAAATAACGTTCAAGTATAACAAAAACAAACAAAAGTCCAAACCAAACAACAAACAATTATCAAAAATATCGAACTAGAGTCGAAACGCGTATCCGTAACAAAAATGCTATCGGTACTGAGCGCGCACGGCCAGCGCGGGATGCGGTGTGGAGAGTCGGGAAGGGGGTCGCATTCCAGCGGAGTCTCAAGTTATTATTCGTACGTGTTGTATCTGTACGTTGTTATTTATATATATATTGTTGTTATTTCCATTCCTCCGACATTTGGTACTGGTAAGTAAGAAGAGGTAGTGTCTATCAAATTCCTCATCGAGCCGTTAAGGTCCACTGCTGAACATGGATTTCTCCCATAGTTTCTTACGACACCTACGGGATGAAATGAATTGATAGACTCTCTTCATGTGTTACTCACATATTAGCATAAGTAAATCACACTATAGTTTGAACTTGGAGCGATGGTAGCCTAATGATTAGGAGATTCGGACTGCAAATTGACGTGCTCAGCAGAGCGGGACAATGTTTCATGCCGGCACGCCGCGTGCAACTTTACAAGGCGCAAGTTCGGCCTCACATGGGAAATACTGATCTAATTTCTGGACTGGGGCACTCCAGTGCCAGCTCACTCCACTTGACCGCATCCAACGCAGATTGGCTCTAATCGTCGACGACCGATTTCTTTCTGGTCGGCTAGATTCACTGGCGTTGCGAAGAGATATTGCATCCGTCTGCATTTTCTATTGCATCTACCACGGGGAGTGCTCTGAGTAATTATTCGGATTAATGCTAACCGCCAAATTTTACGAACGCACACCGTGATAGTACTCACGATATCATCCACACCATTTGAATACTTTGCGGTCCACCACTGTGAGTTTTACTAGGGGTTTTTTCCTCGTACAACTTTTCTGTGGAATCGTTTACCACCGGCGATTTTTCTGGATCAATACGACTTAGGTACCTTCAACAAAAGAGCTTAATCCTTTCTTAAAAGTCGACAACGTACTTGCAATTTCCCTGGTGTTACATTTGTTCATTTGCGGCGGTAGTCACTTACCATCACTTGGTAAGTGACTACCGCGTCGTTTCCGGTCGTTTGTCACCTCTTCAAAAAAAACTTGAAAAGTTATGGTTTCTAATCTGCTATTCGCCAGCTGTGGTTAAACACTTCTAACTAATGCTCCTAACACAAATATTTTAAACTTACGTCAATATCGTTACTAGTAGGTATTATTTTTGAAAACTAGTTGAACAAACTCCTCACGTATCGTTAAAACCGCGAGTGCCTAAACCGTGGTAGCACAAGGACTACCACGGCTGTGCCAGGGTGCGAACGGCGAACTAAAAGCCGCCAATCGACTACTGAGTACTGAGAGTAGAGTCATTAGTAATAATAATAGCATAGCTAGTTTTTTTTTTAAAGTACCGGAAACAACGTCCTGAAACATTTGAATTTGAAAGAAACAAAATAGCCAAGTGGAATTCAACCTAACTCTAAGAAAATTCAGTTCATTAATATAAATGGCGTAAAATGATTTACATGATTTTATTTCTTATGATCTTAGGGTTACCTTTTGTGCCCGTCTTAAATGTTAAAATACTCGCAATCTCATAATGAGACTGTAATTTATTTCAAAGAAAATGTTTAACATTCTTAAGAAAATAATCAAATTTAATCAACAGAAATACTTGCCGGTTGTCAAATTATAACGTGTTTTAAATTTCCTTAGATAAAATATACAAAATATTTCAAAATTAAATAAATTATTTTATAATCCTTTTTTCAAATTCTTTGTGTCTATTGAATTTGTTTTATTAATATCATTTCTACGACTTATTAACTACTAAATTTTATTTCGCCTTCTTGTTTAGCCATTGTAGTAGCCACTTAAAATAAAATCGTGAGTTTTCATCTGGTAGAGCCACGCTGCAGCTCTTATGGTTGTAGCATGAATGGGTCGGCTCGACCGGGGAAGAACCACACTCTCACAGAATACCAGCTTAAAATAGCAGTTGCTGGTGTGTAGAGAACCGGAGACCCTTTTTACTGGAAATGAGGCATTCCATCTTAGTCTTCACGGGTGATAACGCATCTGCATTTTGATTTGTAATCGAGGATTGACGTAGATGTCTATCGGCCTCAGCAACCACTTACCATCAGGTGGACTGTGTGCCCGTTTGTCACCCTACCCTATAAAAAATAATTTCCTTGCCTTTAATAAATCGCTCGCTAAACTAAATGGGGTTGTGGTTTGCCACACATTGCAAGTCAGTGGTAAATTACATCTAAAATATAATTGTGAAGTGGTACCACGTATGAATGGCTCGATCGGGGAAGAGCCCCGCTTACACTGAATACCATCGTAAAGGCCAGAAGCCAGCCTGACGAGAATCCGTGACCCGTTTTACTGATAAGGAAGGCATGACAATTACATAAACACTCACGCCTGTCACCCAGAGGGGTAGGCAGAGACTACAGACTTCCATTTGGCACGATCCTGACACACCTCTCTCGCCTCCTTCACATCCATACATCTACGCATGCATGCTTCGGTTAAATTTGGCCCGTTTTCAATAAATCGCCAATTTGGTCGATAAATTTTCGCCTAGGACGTCCCTTTCCGACTCTGCCATTCACTTCTGCAACATAAATTTTCTTTGTCACTCTTTCCTCATCCATTCTTTCCACATGACCAAACCACCGAAGCATTCCTTTCTTAATCCTGGTCACAACATCATCATCTTGCAAATGAGAATAGATGGGGAGTTGATCGAGCAAGTAGATGAGTTTGTATATTTGGTTTGCGTATTTAGCAGGGATGGGAGATATGATAAGGATATAGAACGACGAGTGAACGCAGGAAACAGAGTGAATGGGGCCCTGCACTCTATTGTGAAGAGTCAAAATGTGTCAAAAAAGGCACGTATGGCAATTAACAATGCTGTGTTGGTCCCTACTTTAACGTATGGTAGTGAAAGTTGGGTGTGGCAGAAGAAGCACGAGAGTAGAATAAATGCAGTAGAAATGCGGTCGTTAAGGAGTATGTTAGGGCTGAATCTGAATGACAGGGTGAAGCATTGTGTGATAAGAGAAGAGTGTGGAAGGCATGACATTATAGTTCTCATAATGATATCGCTTCTGCATTTTGATTCTTATTAGGAGGTTATATGTATATATGAACCACAGCATACACTTACCATTGGGTTGACTGTGAGTTCGGTTGTCACAATTCAGAATATCAAATTCCCACTGCTAAACAAAAGCCTCCCCCACAAATTGCCTCATGGGAAGTATATTTATCATAGTAACTACGATTAGCAAACTTGATTTGATTTGAAAAATTTGTTATCAGGTAGATGCTGCTGCCCAACCCCGTTTATTTCCTTGTTTCGCCTCTGAGAACACCCACGGGATGATAAAGGATATTCATACCCCACTACTAAACTGCATCCGGTTTGTTGCCTTTAATTCAATTAAAAATAAAAAACAGAAAGAACGACATTATGTCACATTTGCGCGGAAACGTAAATGAAACTGATTAACGAGTAAATTATCATCATAATGGAAGCGAACCGGCGGCTTCGTGCAGACAGTGATCGATTGCTTATGTAATTGTAGCTCTGTATGCGATTCGACATTCGAGTGTTTTTCAGACTCCATTTCCGCAAACGTGTGATCTAACGCACACTAAATATTACTGTTCTATATTTGATCCATATCACGTCGGATAAGTTTTCCCTTTTTTAGCTCACGTAATATATAAAATTTTATTCGAATCTAATGTTACCTTAATATGAATATTAAGGGAGAAGGAGACAGCAAGATTTGATAGCAGCCGCTAATGACGTAACAATGTCCTCCAGACCGATGTTCGGTCACGGCGGCCAGTCTTAACGGGGACTAGCCATCTGCTCCGAAAGGAAATATATTGCCCGAGAGAGAAATTCTTTCGCGATGATTTGTGGTCTTTAATAGATCAATGCACCAGACTCACCAGAAACGTCGAAAATTAAAAATAAGTAAATTAAACTCGATACAATCCGTAAAAATAGTTTTATTCAATGTAGTGTGCGCGTAAATATAATAAATCATTAAGACGTAATAATGGCATATTCCCACAGTTTGCGAAGATTTGTTCAAATTTTGTGTATTTGTTTTAAAAACTTTATGTAAACAATCAAAAACAAACGATGGGGTGTTGATTTCTGTGATAGTGTGCTGTTCGTTTCGACAGATATCACTTTTTGTTTTTTTATTTTACCCACTAAAGCGTTATTTCCAAGAGAAACGCCATTTGTAATAATATACATACATGTATATTTAAAAAAAACTATCCACTGAAGACCATTTGAGATTTTTTTAAGAGCCCTTGGGGATGTTAAAAGTTTTCTGGTTGGTGACGATAATACACTTGTGTTTGCGGACACTGTATTTCACCAAGTTGGCACAATGCCAATTGGATATCGCCCGTAGAGAGAGATTTAAACGTCTTACCATGACACTATGAACATTGCGTTCACTCCTAACTAAATAGGTGTAAATTAAATACAGTAGGTATATTTTCAGAAAAGGGTTTTAAAATGGCGTGTTTTATGAAGCTCTGGAACATACGAGTAACAAGTTATCCCACGCAAACTAAGGACTACTGACCTCATTAAATTTAGCTAAACGAGTCTACTATTGCGTAAAAAGTTATTTTTTTAAAAAATAAGTGTAACAAGCGATAACACAGTCTACGTGATGGTCAAGGATACTGTTGCCCATAGACATCTACATCTATCATCGATTAAGAATCTATATTGTCGACCTTGAGAATTAAGATGTAAAGCCTGGTTTCCAGTTAAAAGGGTCTCCGGTTCTCTACATTCATCATACGAAACAAGCATTGAACTGATATTTTACGCTGGTATTATCAGAGAGCGTGTTCCTTCCACGGTCGACCCAACCCATTCGTACTGTAAACATAATGTAGCTAACAGCGCGGCTCTACCACGTATAACTTAAACGTAACATTACGATGAGCATGTGCCGTCTAACTTTGCGATAGGATTGAGAAACTCGTCAGAGAAAGTTTTATTTCGCGCGAATCTTGGCAAATTGATGTGCTCTTCGTTAATATAACAATCTTCCACAAAAGACCGTCTGTTTCTGTTTGTTATTTTTCGTTAGCCGTTACCATTACAGCATATCAAAGTCCACTGCTGGACGTTGCCTCCCACATAGATTACCTCATGGGGGGGGGGGAATATATACCACAGCTGTCTCGCTCGGTAGGCGGGTGTCCGCCGCAGTTTTTTCCATCTCCTTGTTTCTTTCCCTCTGTCGCGTCCTACGGCACCCACGGGACGGTGTATCCTTACATCGCTACCACACTGTGAATTAGCAATGTATCTCATATTGATTGCCGTTTGTTTTTAATTATTTTGATTTCATAAATCTTTATTTATGAAATCGATTGTGACTAGTAAAATAAGAAAAAAAGTGGACAAGGTAATAAGTTTGTGGCGGCGCTGTCGTCGCGCCACGAGCGAAACATATCGAAGCCTATATCACGCTATCGAAATTCCGAATCTAAAACAGTATATATAGGAAAGGCTGCCGCTCCCCTTACTGAACGGAACCACCCGGCGGGAGTTCTCCCCTTTTCATACCACGGCCACAAGTAGTTTGCGTATGAACAGCTCGGACATAATTTCCCTACACTTCCAAGTAGACATTACTCAGACACAAAAAATCCGTACATGTGTAAACAGTACAGAAATTAATGTCTGATATTTATGCCGGAATTTCTGTCGTAATCTAAACGTACCGTTACGAAGATTAGCCCGTAAAAACAAACAGACAGATTTATACGTGGTAGAATCACGCTGCAGGCTATATTTTGGTTGTAGCATGAATGGTTCGGCTCGACCGGGGAAGGACCATGCTCTCACAGAATACCAGCGTAAAATAGCAGCTTAATACTGCAGTGTTTCGTATGGTGAGTGTAGGGATCCGGAGACCCTTTTTTTACTGGAAATAAAGCATTCCATATTAGTCCTCAAGATAGATAACGTATTTACGTTTTGATTCTTAACCGAGGATATAAATGTAGATGTCTGTTGACCACAGCATTCACTTACTATCAGATGAATTGTGAAAAGTCTATAAAAAAACAGAGATTTTGTTTTCATTAATTATTATTATTATTTATTATTATCTTATGTACTACATGTACATAAGATAATAATAAATAATAATAATAATTAATGTTTGACGAAATAAATAATTTATTATTATTATTATATCAATGATTATTAAAAAAAAGTTTGAGTTTGAGATTTAACATACTTAAAGTAGGAGTGCATAAATTTGAAACGTAGTTTTATTATAAATTGACATATATACTATATCTATAAGTAAAAATGTATATTTAACATGTGTTCATTAAGGGATATGAAAGTATTTACTTACTTAATAACGTTTAATATTGAATAATAAATTAATAATAATATAGAAATAATTTTAACTACAATTGTCGAATGAGTAGAAAATATTAATGAAAAGCAAAGCTTCTCTTTGCTTTTCATTAATATTTTCGTCGCTTGTGTGTAATCCAATATGACATCGAACTCGTTGTTTCTACCAAACCGAATACATTATTGATAATTAATTGCTCATTCGATATTTTATAGGATTTATACTCTCTCCTTGTCCGAGACGGTTTTACAAATTGTGCATAACGTGTAAGAATAAAATACACTTCATTAATTGCAATTTATTCCCTGGAATGAATACTCAGGAATCTTCTTTCGTGAGGTGTTAAAACTGAAAATTCACATAAACAACTTTGGAACGAACAAATATACAGTCCACCTGATGGTGAGTGGATACTGTGGCTCTCACACATCTATCCACGATTATGAAGATATGAAGATGAGTTACCCCACAGAACTAAGAAAGTATTCCTTGTAATCAGTAAAAAGGAGTCTCCGGTTCTCTACACTCACCATACATACGATGTAGCATTGGGCTTCTGTTTGCGTTGCATTACTACGTAACTAGGTGCTTAGGGATGAGCACAGGCATTTGCATTTTAATAAAAAATATAAAAAAATACTAATAAAAATATAGTAATATATAATAAACTATATACTAATAAACTTTTGTCATCATCTAGGTGATTATATATTATGAATAAAAATATATTTTTAATGATGCTTCTCCAAACGTTAAACGATACGTGTGTTTGTTACTGAACTCCTCCCAAACGACTGGACCCATTTTAATGATTTTTTTGTGTGTATTGGAGTGGGTCATTCCAAATCTCTGATAGCCCTTCTACAAAAATTATAAGGCTCTTTGTGGTCTCCTTGCTCCACGCAAAACTCATTTTGTGCACTCAAAACGCGATGCGGTGTATTAAAATTGTCAAACCTAATTGATAGAATCAGGCGTTACTTTGCGGAAATCCATTATAATAAAAAATAAAAATATAAATTTCATTTAATCAAGATATATTTTTATTTTTTATTGTCAAACCTGTTCGAAAACTTTTCAACTATACTAGAAACTTGGACACAACGTATTCACAGTGCACACAGTAGCTGATGCGACACTAATTATCGTGTCACATAAAATTTTGCAATGGTATAACCGTACCGTGTCTAGTGTCGTGTCGTAGTAGTCTAAACGTACCATAACGGTTGCAATGCCAGGAGGAATCTAGACTATATTTTTCCTAAAGACCTAAAAACTTAAAAAAAAAAAACGAAAAATAGCTCAAATATATTATAGCTTAAATAACGCCACATTAATAGTCGGGTATAATAATAGTAATAATAAGTCCTACCGAGACGCTCTTTAAAATAAATTTTAATCGCCACAGAATTTACTATCCTTTATTACTGGCTATAAATCACAGATATACGATATCTATCTTGCTTAAGCCCAGATATCGTGATCTCGCATTCCGCAAATAGAACCAAGGTAAGTGACTCACCGCTACTCGGGTTGCGGCGGGAATCGAACCCGCATACCGCACGCATGACCGCTTCTTGCTCGCGCTACTGGGTCGTGTCTGTAGATTTTGTGTAGCCTTATATGCATTTCAAGGTTATTTAAATAATTTGGTAGTTACTGTCGGTTTCTTGTTTGTCAACACTCGGACGTTTTACAATAAAAATCATGAACCTTTTCAAGAACAACTTTTGCCGTAACCCTATATATTGCATACTTCACTATTCGCCCCGACTTCGCGTGGGTGACTTTTTGGAGCTCGATAACAGCGCCACCTTCCGGGTCCAATTCCAAATTCAAACCATCTTGGAAACCACTCAAACACACAAAAAATTTGTTCAAATTTTACCCTCGAGCTGACTCTAGCTCTTTATAACGTATAATATACCTTATAACACATATAGCTGACGTGAAGCACCGACGCTCCGGGAAGTCTGCAGTCTGCGAACATGTCCAAGATCGTCCCCACCATTACATTCGATTTGATAAACCATAAATTCTCGCAAAAGAACACCGATTCCTACCAAGGATGATACGCGAGGCTATTGAAATTAAAAAAACATCCAAATTTCAGTAGAGAAGATGGATGGGTGCTGCCACCTGCTTGGGATCCTATAATTAACAAAATTAAACCCAAACCCAAGCATACCACTGCAAGACTTCATGATACTATAAGCTCGTTTTGCGTAAATCGGACCAAAAATTAATATTCAACAACTGAAGGTAGCCGGACTAACTATGACATTGGGACGTCAAACATCTCAGTCCCCCCCGTGACCATGGGTGCTGTAAAGCACCCGATACGTCGGGAATTAAAAATAAGTAAAAGTAATGAAATAAACGCGATAAAATCCGTAAATTTAGTTTTATTCAATGTATAATATCAACGCTGCAGCTATATTACGGTTGTAGAACGAATTGGTCGACTCGACCGGAGATGAACCACACTCTCGCAGAATACCAGCGTAAAATAGGAGCTTAATACTGCTGTATTTTGTATGGTGAGTTCTCTACACTCCGGAGACACTTTTTACTAGAAACGAATCATGCGGTGACAACGCATCTGCGTTTTGATTCTTAATTGAGGATAAATGTAGATGTCTATGGGCCACAGCATCCACTTACCATCAGGTGGACAGTGTGCTCATTGTCACCTTTATTCTATATTAAAAAAAACACGTACAGACGAAAAATACTATATTTGAATGTGGTAGAGCCACACTGCAGTTATATTATAGTTGTAGTTCGAATGTGTCACGAATTACGACTGGGGAAAGGCGACGCTCTCACAAACTACCATCGTGGAATAGCAGCTGGGTATTACAGAGAGTGACCGTTAATCCGCCACGGCCCGAGAGACACCAGGTGCAGGACCAACGGCTTCACATGCTTTCCGAAGCACCGGGGTGTGAGCCGCCAACTTTCTGACTGCGGGCTGCTACTAGCAATGTCTTCTCATAAAAACCCAACGAATTTTGATCCAACCTGGGACCTTAAAATTATCAGTCGATTTTAGGATCACTAGACCAAACAAGTAGTTACTAGACCAAAGACAGTCGGGTTCATTATTAATTAGGAATTTACAACGGGGAAGCCGTCGTAATATGTCAAGACGAACATTCCGACAAGCGGATATTATTTCAAATGTTCGATGTATACAATATATATAGGAACGGGGGTTGGGGTAGCAAAAGGGGTGGTAAGATACATGCTCCGACTATCTGTGAATTATTGGCTGGTTTTCAGTACCATTGATAATTTACGAGTGTGAATATACATAATGTAAACTCAATTCCTGGTATACGGTGGTGCTGGCATATCGCCAAGTAGTTATGGTATTTAGTATCCGAAAATTTGGAAGTTTGTTTACAAGGTTCTATATTACAAAATTCAATTTTCAACATCTTTTTATGGTATATAGATCTTAAGTCCGTGTGTATGTAACTGAAGTCCTCCCAAACGGCGGGATCAATTTTGATGAATTTTTGTGTGTATGATTAACTTGATTCGAGAATGGTTTAGATTCAAAATTGCACCAGGTAGTTCGCTGTTGTCGGGATTCGGAAATCACCCGCGCGAAGTCGAGGCGGATCATTAGTCTTTATATAAAATTCGCCTGTCTTTATGTTCGATATTCTTCTCTCCATAAACGGATTCACCGATTTTGATCAAAACCTGGATGGTTCTTAGGATATGGCAGGTGGAAAAGTTGTTCAGATCCAGCAATCACTCGTGCGAAGCCGAGGAATCGCTAGTATTTTTATGTTTTTGAGATACATCATACATAGCGTCCGATTCTATTGTTAAAAAGGATGTTTGTGTGTTGTATGTTTATGTCATTGTTTGTTATTTGTATTTTTACATTAGTATTTTCTTCAAAAACCGATGAAATTTTTACTATAACTTGTTCAGTCTTCAGGGCAATATACCGTGTGCTTTTAGATTCTTATGCTCAATGAGCTCAATTTTATGGTGCCTTTAAGTCTCACGCAGTCTTTATCGCTTTAAGTCAAAGTGACTGCGACACCACGAGACTTAACGACATCTCAAAATTTTATAATTGGTCTTTAACCGAGGATTAATATGAAAACGTCTGTATGCCATCTTGTTACCATCATACACCAAATGAATCCCTCTTGTAAAAAAATAAGCAAATCTGAAATATTCCTAAACCATGAAAAAAATATGATTTCCTTCATTAATTCATCCAGCTATCAAACGTTTATACTAAACATAGGCCTCCCCCATATATTACTTCAGACAGCGGATATTACCATAACTGCAACACTTGGTAATCCGATTGGCGGCCTGTTTCTAATTATATTTGTCAAGAAGATGTTGCTGTTCATCTTCTGTTTCATGTCCCTCTCTCGCATCTCACGACACCCACGAGATGATATGGGTATAGATTTTATTACTCTGCCACTACCTACTCGGCGTAAATATTACTTAAATGCTTAAGAAATATTTAGTATGAATCATTACTTATTTCAGAGATTAAGCACGAGACTTTTATGAATCAATGTTGCTGGTGACGTGTAGTGGTTATATTCTCTATGCGTGTAGTGTACTGAATATAACTGAGATAAAAAAAACAAGCAACATTCTACGACGTGGCCTCTGATACAATTTTTTGTATATCGATAGGCGCCTGAGCCAACGTGTCCCCATAGCCATATATAGACCCGATACGACGTACCTCGGCTTCCTGGTCGATGAGCTGGTTCAAATGCCATCACCGTATTTGGCACGGCTAACAGCGGTGCCATCTTTGATTTGTTTTATTAACGCATTTCAAATCTTTATATTAATCTAGCTAGTTGGGTACCCGGCGCATTGCTGCCGCAGAAGAAGTTATTGTGGCAAAGTCGTTGCATTTTGCTTAAGTTTGGAAGAGTTTATGGTTTAATTAGGGATGACGACGATGATGATTATAGACTTTTAAATACATTTGTCGGAACGATACGCGCGCCACCTAGTAAATTAATTGTGCTATGACTTCGCGAAAGTGCAAGTAATAAGTTGACAAAGTTTTACCGCAATCCGATGCACTACCTATGATGATGCACGACTACTGGCAGCGTATAAAATACGAACAAGCAAACATTAACTTTTATAAATTAGATAAGATTATTGGGTTAATTGATTTTATATTTTTCGACGTACAAAGTCAAAGAAAACTCAAGATAACTACATCTACATTAAAAGTGTCATTAGCTATTTATTCTGCAGGTGATTTTTTTTAATTCTAACAGTATAAACGTCACAATTTCGGAAGCTATCCCTAGTTTAATTCACATAATGTATTTTACCATGTTTTTATTAAGTCACTGTCTTGTTTGTCTATTAGTCGGCCGTTCCGAAACTTGGTATATAAATTTTTAGTGCACTTTTTTATTTGTTTAATATAAATTTTCTTATCCGTCAACATTTTATTATTCTGTTTCTCCTGAGATTCACTGAAATATATTAACAAATAAATAAATATCTTACACTTAACATCGTTTCACACCACGTTAAACTAAAACGACAGCCTTGGCCAAGTTTACCGGAACTGTTAAGCACATCCATCATACCGGGCTATCAATCATAAAGTCGAATAGCCTTCAGAACTGAAATTCATAAGCTAATCCCTCATAGATCCGTTTCACTAATCAGTTATCTCGAGACAATGATGAATAAGGAACTGAGATGTTTTGCATGCAATTGTAAACCTTATGAGCTTAATGATATGGAGAAAGTTTCAGGGTTCGTTAGTTACTAGTCCAAGTGCCTTTTGTATTGGTCTCGGGTAAGTTTATCAACGAGTCGTTTCGGGACTTGTCTGGAAACGGGTTAAGTGTTCGTAGTTATTGATTATGTTGGGACACTAGTGGAAGATGATTTTTCAGCATGGCCAAACGTTAAACTATTGTTAAAATAGAAATGTAAAATTCTTGATTAAAACTACTTTTACGAATTTTATCGCGTTTTATTTATATTAATTTTAATACCCGACGTTTCGGGTGCTTTCCAGCACCCATGGTCACGGGGGACTGAGGTGACTGACGTCCCGATGTAAAAGTTAACCCGGAGTACCCTCAGCTTTTTAATTATTGTCTTTGGTCCGATCTACGCAGAATGAACTAACTGTATTTTGAAGTCTTGCAGTGGTATGCTTGGGTTTAGTTTTAATTTTATTAATTATAGGATCCCAAGCAGATGGTAGTACCCAGCCTCCTTCTCTATTGAAATTAGGATGTTTTTTAATTTCAATAGCCTCACGTATCATCCTTGGTAGGAATCGATGTTCTTTCGCGAGGATTTGTGGTCATCAAATCTGATGTAATGGTTGCGGCCATCTAGAATATGATCGCAAACTGCAGACTTCAGACGCGTCGGGTCTTAAAATTAATATAAATAAAACGCGATAAAATCCGTAAAAGTAGTTTTAATCAATGTATAGTGTTCGCGTAAATATAAGAAATCATTATGTAAAATTCTTATTTTTTAAATAAATATTTTTTTAATAATAAAATAAAGAATGTTGTCTAAAAGTAGATGGATTTAAGAGTAGAAAGAATATTGAATGGATGGGATGTGTAAGGGATGATATGATGTGTAAGAAAGAAGTGAGTAAAAAAATTACATCTAATATAGGAAAATGGAAAGGGAAGAAATGCTGTCCCGACTCCAAATAAATTGAGATGAGGTAGAGGAAGATTAAAAAAATTGTACGTAACTGCTTAGATATGAGCTGTACACACAGCCTCCGCTGGGACGAACTTAGATTAATATAAGTCCTCGAAATCTCTGTAGCTTATCACGGTGAAAAAACTAACTCCACTCTGTGTGAGAACGAACATTTTGATTAACTTTTTAAAGAAAATATTAAGTAAAAATTACTTTTAATGAGAAGTAAAAGCTGACTTTAAAAAACCAAAGAGAATAAATATTTGTATTTCCACGTCACAGCTTCAGAAGTCCGCCCTAAGTTAAAGCGTATAGAAAAATTAAAGCCCAGAATTCAGAGGTGTTAGTCTTCAGAGGTGACAACGAATCAGTAGTCTTCTCCGTTTGAAGTTAGCTGCTGGTGTTCCTGGACGGTGGAAAAGCTGTTTAATTTAGAAGAATTTATTTATTTAAGCAACCAAGGCTCATATTTTTTTTAGTATTACTTATTACTAAACTTATAATTACGTTAGTAGGCATATTATTATTATTATATATAAGTATGTGAAGTATAAAAAATACATTTATATTTATATGTGCCATTTTCTCACCAATCCACTCGATATGGCACTACAGTGGCATATGTATAGGCAGTCCAGTCTGCTAGCAATCACTTTCAGGATACTATTGTTGCTCCCCCGCACCCTGCGCACCAGAGATCTCTTGCGCATAGTCGCGTAAAAGCAGCCCACTCGCGCTTCCGCGAACATCCCTGATGCACTACAGAAGCGAGGCAGTCCCAGCAGCACCCTAAATGCGTTGTTGTATTGTACTCGGCGGGCGTTGTAGGCCTTTTGAGTATATCTAGCTCACAGGCTGCACGTGTAAAATGACGTGCAGTAAGCTCTAAATAGGGCTATTTTATTAATTTCAATTTTTTTTGTATTTTTTAATAAATAAATTTGATTGATGGTTCTTACCAAAGACAACAGTCGGTACACTGCCGCAGCAGTATTGTGGTATATAAGTCTTCCAAAAAGGGAGATTTAATTATTTGATACAAAATTTGACTTCCACCAAGATTAAAAACTGTATTAAACAAAGTATATAAAAAATAATCAATATTTTATTTATATAAAGCAATAGATTGTAAAAAGATTTATTACAATATTAAGAAATTTATGAATAAATAAATCTCGCGAATGAGATGATAGCTAACAAGCTATTTCTAATTTGTTCTGTGATGTTAATTCGTGTGTAACTTTAATGATTGTAAACTGGACTTTGTTTTACATAAAAAATTGCGCTGGATTCCTTGCTTGTTTTTCCCAGGACAGAAATATTTTCCGACTTAGTGCTAAATAAAACATAAGAGTGACTTTCAATAAGTATTATATTTATAAATTTATAATATACTAGCTGGTACACGGTGCGTTGCTACCGCAGAAAACATAACTGTGGAAATATCGTTTTATATTTGAAAGAGCTCTATTGTTTAATTAGGAATTATAATACATTCATTGAAATTGAATGACATACGACTGTCAAATAAATTGGTCGGTACGATACGCGGTCGACCTATTGAAGGTTAATTGTATTTATTATGCTTATAATTTTTGCGAAGGTGCCAGCAATAAATTGACAAAATTTTAGCGCAATTTGATTAACAGTATGGCAGCGCATAAAATACAAACAATTAGAGATTAAACCTTATATATTAGATATTAAAAAAAAAGAATGACAAATTTCAGAAGAAATATTAATTATTTCAAAGCTTTAGCTTTCTTTTCCGCATTTTAAAAACAAAATAAAGAGTGAAATATACACAAAACGTCCCGTCAATCTCACAAATACATCCAGATATAGGAAATTTAATATATCTGCCTATCGGACTTAAAAGTAAAATTTAGCTGTATTATGTCAGCAGTAAAGTCGATGTCGCGTTAGTCGTTTTCTCGGACTTGCTGAATACCACTTGGAGTCTATTGATTTTCAGTTTTATTCCTAACTCCTTTTGGACCGCGTTTTATCTTTGATGGACGTGACATATAGTAGATAGCTTTAAACCTTTTTGTAATATCCGTATGAAAAGGATCCATTTTTAGTTAACGTTTAGTATTTTTATTTTCAGTTTGAGGAGTTTTATTTACAGCGTGTTTTAGTCCGGAAAAATTTGGGAAGTGGTTTGAGGTGGTTGTTAATTCCACAAGGAAATTATGCGAAAAGGAAAACTAAAAGTTAACTTTTTTATATAAAACTCATGTAGCAAACGAACTTAGAGTCTACTTGTTGGTAAGTGGTTACTGTGACCCGTGGACACGGCGGCCAACTACAAACAACGAAGGCGATGTCACTCACATGCGTTATCACCTCTGAGATCTAAGATGGAATGCCTTCCGGTCTGCAATCATACTAGCTCTCTATATTCTGATGATCATACACATCACCGGATAACTCAAAATAATAAAAACTGATATTTGCAACTTGCACACCAGGCGTGGAGACTCTGGCCTCTCTCTGGAATGTTCCTCCCATAGGAGATTACCTCAAAATACAATTTATGTGGAAGCCCATATTAAAACAATGGACTTCGATAAGCAGTAATGTTGATGATGATGATGAAGAATTATTATTATCATACCAGGAGCCGTAGTAGCTCGGAGGTTAAGCGCTCGCTGTAAATTTCGCAGTACGCGAGCGACCCGAGTTCAATCCCCGCCGGTACCTAGGAAATTGTTAATTGTAATTTTAAATTACCACGTGCTCGGCGATGAAGGAAAACATCGTAAGGAAACCTGCGTGTCTGAGAAATAGAAAAAAGATTATAATTCAAAGATATGTGAAGTTCGCCAACAAGCATTGGGGCAGCGCAGCGGACATTTCTTTACCCTAAAACCCTCTTAGAAATGAGAGAAGGCCTGTGCCCAGCAGTGGGACGTATATATGCTGTTATTTTACACCATTATAAAAAAGCAGCAAAACACTGTTGTGTTTAATATGGTGAGTTACGACAACAGGAGATCCTTTTTACTGGTAACGGAGAAGTCCACAAAATTAACAAGATACATCGCCTCTGGCTTTGCATGAACATGTCAATGGGCCACAGCATCCACTTACATTCAGATGGACTGTGTGCTCGTTTGCCATTCTAATTCTATGTGATTTCCGTTACAAAATGAGGCATCTCTTAAATTTAATAAAGGGAAATAGGTTTCCAAATAAGCTGGTCGTAAATGGTCCCACGAGCATATTGACCTCCGTTTTAACTAGTCCAGTCCCGTCAAGTACCCGTCCAGTCTCTAGAGACGCTTCCATAGCTACCCTAATAAAACTAGAGTGTGGAAAAACAACCACAAAAACCTCAACCTCTAAACTAATACAACCAGAAGGCAATTACAAAAATTAACACGCGGTCCCTCAACTCCGTAATCCCGCAATCCCGCAAATGTTTTCGCTGGAACGCTTATTGGATCCCCGCGAGACGCCATTGTTAATCACGCTGAGATTATGAGATGTAACAGCTCCAAGCGGCCATGGAGGATGCGGTGTTTTATCTTATTTATTTACTTACTTCGGTAATATTTTCCTCATTTACTTCTAAACAAAAATATATACGAATATAAGCCGTTTGTATCTTCCGACTTGTCGAATACTTTTTTCTTTCAAGAAATGTAACCTTCACGCTTTTCTACTGTATTGTGGGGACAGTTTAATGTAAATTTAACAAGGACAAACACCTACAACTATTTGTAGGCCATATACATATAATATGTGTGTTCCGTGCGGGATTCGAACACGCGGCCCTTAGCGCTGAAACTAATTTCAAAGCCACTGTGTCAAAGAATCTTAGATAACCCGTTGTGATGATGGTGACATAATCACAACAGGCTGTCAAAGTCAACAGCTGAACATACACCTTTCCCATGGATTTCGTTTGTCTTAAACGTCTGGATCTAAGCTTTCATCATCATTACAGTCAATCAACTCTAATAGATCAAGGATCAAAATCATCCTCACAAGGCAAGCTACATAGAGGGAGTGGCCTATGTGCGTCCGCAGGTTGCCTCGTGGAAGAGAATGTTTGCCATAGTTGCCAGTTGTTAACCGCGTGTTAACAACTGGCAACTATATAATATATGGCATGCGGTTTGTTAACCGCAGTTTTTATTTTGTGGTTGTTATTAGAAAGACACTGCTGCCCATCTCCTGGTTAGTTGCTCTCTGTTGCGTCTTGCGGCACCCACGGGATGGTATAAGGTGGTGAACGTTCTTACACTGCCACTGCACGGGGCCCTAACAAATACATGATTTATGAAACAATATTTAAAACGTTCAATTTTCAAATGAGCTGCATTTTGTGACTTAACTTTCTAGGAAGTTCTCCTTTACTGTCTAGAAGTACTTACTTCAGAGTAGGTACCACTTACTTACCTATATCTGCCGCCTTTCTGATATATACCGCCAAATAGAAGTTCTTGCACTGCCGTGTTCCGGTCGGAAGGGTATGGAGAGCCAGTATAATCACAGGCTTCACGGCCTCGTCATCTTAGTCCTCAGAGGTGTAAACTCATCTGTAGCCTGCTTTGTTTGAAGCTGGCCACGGGGTTCCATGGACTGCAGTACCCACTAACCATCGAGTGAACTGTACCGTTCGTTTGTTGCTACAGTTTTGTAAAATAAAACTAACTTTTATTCTAGAAATTTCTAAAAGTGTAACATTAGTCACAGTAATAACATTTTAGACCACTCTTTTAACTCGCTGCGCTCCTAGTACTTTGCGCTGAAACAAATCCCAAAGCGATCACAATTATATTGTATGTTTTTCCGTCCACCATCAAATTACGCTAAAATTACTAACTGCCTTGACGTTTTGACAGCGGTAGGAATTTAAACTGGATTAGGATTAACATATATGTAGCAGTAG
Source organism: Parnassius apollo (assembly GCA_907164705.1). Taxonomy (NCBI): domain Eukaryota; kingdom Metazoa; phylum Arthropoda; class Insecta; order Lepidoptera; family Papilionidae; genus Parnassius; species Parnassius apollo. The sequence goes on along the minus strand of CAJQZP010001616.1, from coordinate 5,409,571 downwards.
GAATTTAAACTGGATTAGGATTAACATTACCTTAATGTTTTTCTTTTCTTAACGAACACGTGCTGTATCCAATTCTAATTTATATCTTTTCTAAATGAATGGTGGTGATCGTAATAGACAACTTTGTCAAGTCTTAGGTTCAAATCTCAGAAATACGTATTATACTACGTAAAATTTATGTACTTGGTAGAATCACGCTGCAGCTACATACCAAATGGTTCGGGCACGAATAATTTATTTGACTATATATAAATTTACCCGCCATACTGGTAGGCGTAATGCCCCCCACTAGATCGAGTGACGACCTGGTAAGACATGCAGGAAGTCGATGAATGCAGGTGGCTCAGGACCGTACTTTGTGGCATTTCTTGAGAGAGGCCTATGTTCAGCAGTAGACTTGAGAAGGACTGTAATGATGATGATGACGATATAAATTTATTTACATGATGCAGCCATGCTCCAGCTATATCCAGGTTGCAGCCCGAATAGTTTGGCTACACTAGGACAGGATTACGATCTCTCAGAATACCAGCGTAAAATAGCAGCTTAATGCTGCTGTATTTTGTCTGGCAAGTGTTGGGAACTGGAGACCCTTTTAACTGGAAACGAAGGATTCCACCTTAGTCTTCAAGGGTGACAACCATAGGTGACACAACGCATCGAAAAACGAACAATAAAAAAACTGGATTTTGATTCTTCGAGGATTGATCTAGATATCTATGTGCTAAAGCATTCACTTACCTCCAGGTAGTGGTGGGCTGTGTGCTCGTTCGTCACCCTTATTCTTTAAAAAAATGTAGTCCTTACAATGTAGATTCATGGGTATATCTCTACGTTTGTACACTTATTACTATAAAAAAACAAACTAACGATCCTCGTCTACCGTATTGCGGTTGCCAAGCCGCTTGCAAAGCGTGGCAACTATGTCAAATATCCTCAGCTCTACAACACTGGACTTTAATGTGGTGTTACAGTAACGGTAACTCAACTAACTGGTAACTCGTTATTCGTCTGGGAATGCAGCAGTCAGCACTGGTCTTTTAGTCTTTGCACAAAATTAAACTCGATAAACGTAATTCAAGCATCAGGTCATTTAGTTTCCATAAGTAATAACTTCATCTAGATTATTAGCACCCCGGTAGCAGATGGCCGGGTAATTTCTAGAAAATAATGCCAACAGACGTTGCTTTTTATTGTAGTTTATTTGGTCTTTAAAATATTTAATGATATCTGTGACAGTCGTTTCTGCTATGTACAATGCTCTTTATGCTCGGTATTTTTTTAATGTTTGTTTTATTAAATTAAATTTAGACACTATGACTATCTCCGTATGATGGCGATGTGAGCATGTCTACTGCCCACATCATCCCGTGTGATGGCGGTGTGAGCATGTCTACTGCCCCACATCATCCCGTGTGATGGCGGTGTGAGCAGGTCTACTGCCTATCCCGTGTGATGGCGGTGTGGGCATGTCTACTGCCCCACATCATCCCGTGTGATGGCGGTGTGGGCATGTCTACTGCCCCACATCATCCCGTGTGATGGCGGTGTGGGCATGTCTACTGCCCCACATCATCCCGTGTGATGGCGGTGTGAGCATGTCTACTGCCCCACATCATCCCGTGTGATGGCCGTGTGAGCATGTCTACTGCCCCACATCATCCCGTGTGATGGCGGTGTGGGCATATCTACTGCCCCACATCATCCCGTGTGATGGCGGTGTGAGCATGTCTACTGCCTCACATCATCCCGTGTGATGGCGGTGTGGGCATATCTACTGCCCCACATCATCCCGTGTGATGGCGGTGTGAGCATGTCTACTGCCTCACATCATCCCGTGTGATGGCGGTGTGAGCATGTCTACTGCCCCACATCATCCCGTGTGAATGCGGTGTGAGCATGTCTACTGCCCCACATCATCCCGTGTGATGGCGGTGTGAGCATGTCTACTGCCCCACATCATCCCGTGTGATGGCGGTGTGAGCATGTCTACTGCCTCACATCATCCCGTGTGATGGCGGTGTGAGCATGTCTAGTGCCCCACATCATCCCGTGTGATGTCGGTGTGAGCATGTCTACTGCCCCACATCATCCCGTGTGATGGCGGTGTGGGCATATCTACTGCCCCACATCATCCCGTATGATGGTGGTGTGGGCATGTCTACTGCCCCACATCATCCCGTGTGATGGCGGTGTGAGCATGTCTACTGCCTCACATCATCCCGTGTGATGGCGGTGTGAGCATGTCTACTGCCTCACATCATCCCGTGTGATGGCGGTGTGGGCATGTCTACTGCCCCACATCATCCCGTGTGATGGCGGTGTGAGCATGTCTACTGCCTCACATCATCCCGTGTGATGGCGGTGTGAGCATGTCTACTGCCCCACATCATCCCGTGTGAATGCGGTGTGAGCATGTCTACTGCCCCACATCATCCCGTGTGATGGCGGTGTGAGCATGTCTACTGCCTCACATCATCCCGTGTGATGGCGGTGTGAGCATGTCTAGTGCCCCACATCATCCCGTGTGATGGCGGTGTGAGCATGTCTACTGCCCCACATTATCCCGTGTGATGGCGGTGTGAGCATGTCTACTGCCCCACATCATCCCGTGTGATGGCGGTGTGGGCATGTCTACTGCCCCACATCATCCCGTGTGATGGCGGTGTGAGCATGTCTACTGCCTCACATCATCCCGTGTGATGGCGGTGTGGGCATGTCTACTGCCCCACATCATCCCGTGTGATGGCCGTGTGAGCATGTCTACTGCCCCACATCATCCCGTGTGATGGCGGTGTGAGCATGTCTACTGCCCCACATCATCCCGTGTGATTGCGGTGTGAGCATGTCTACTGCCTCACATCATCCCGTGTGATGGCGGTGTGAGCATATCTACTGCCCCACATCATCCCGTGTGATGGCGGTGTGGGTATGTCTACTGCCCCACATCATCCCGTGTGATGGCGGTGTGAGCATGTCTACTGCCTCACATCATCCCGTGTGATGGCGATGTGAGCATGTCTACTGCCCACATCATCCCGTGGGTGTCGTTAGAGGCACGCAGGGAAACGGAAACGGGCAGCAGCATCTTCGTGATATTAACTCAAAATATTAATTTATTTATACGTGGTAGAACCAAGCTGTAGCTATTGTGGTTGTACCACGAATGGGTCGGCTCGACCGAGGAAGGACCACGCTCTCATAGAATACCAGCGTAAAGTTACAGCTATGGTGAGTGTAGAGAATCGGAGACCCGTTTTACTGGAATTGATTGGAATTTCATCTCAGTCCTCAGGTGTGACGAGGCAACCTGCATTTTGATTCTTAATCGAGAAATGTAAATGTCTATAGGCCACAGCATCCACTTAGACTGTGTGCTCGTTTGTCACCCTTATTCTATAAAGATAAATAAAAATAAAAAACTATGAAATGAAAATTTTCACTAATAATTAAGGAATAAACGAATAGAACTATGTGTACTTTTTGTCTATTTATTTATTTGTAGACTTTTATGCTTTGCTTAACATGTGATTTTTGATTTTTTTTATAGAATAAAGGTGACAATCAGCACACATTCCACCTCATAATAAGTGGATGCTATGGTCCGTAGACATCTACATTTATCCTCGATTAAGAATCAAAACGCAGATTTGTTGTCACTCCTGGGGACTAAAATTGAATGCCTAGCTTCTAGTAAAAAAGGGTCTCCGGATCTCTACACTCACCATACGAAACACAGCAGTATTTAACCATTACTTTACGCTGGTGTTCTGTGAGAGCGTGGTACTTCCCCGGTCGAGCCGACCCATTTGTGCTAAAACCATAATGTATCTGCAGTGTGGCTCTACCACGTATAATGTAATGAACAGTTTTCTATTGAAGAAGAGTGACAAACGACCAGACAGTCCATCTGATGGCAAGTGAATGCTGTGGCCCATAGACATCTGCAATTATTCACAATTATGAATCAAAATGCAGATGTCCCCCTGAGGACTAAGATGGAATGCCTCGTTTCCAGTAAAAAGGGTCAGTAAAAAGAAACACAGCAGCGTTTAACTGCTACTTTACGCTGGTATTCTGTGAGAACGTGGCCCTAACTTAGTCGAGCCGATCTGTTTATGCTACAACCATAATAAAGCTGTAACGTGGCTCTACCGCGTATAAATATCTATGGTCCTTTCCCGGTCGAGCTGACCCATTATAAATCCAACATTATAAATCCGCAACATGGCTCTACCTCGTTTTTGGTTTTATAATGGCAAATATTGTAAATTATATTGCAAAATAGAATAAATAAGTGGCCAATAGATTTATGTGTAGAAAAGTTCTTTGTTCCAGTTTTTAGGCATCCTAAAAAGATTTCCCAGAGGAGCTATGACTGGTACGAGAATAAATGATACTCATAAAGAAAACTTAATATTTACGGAGTTTTTTAGTATCCGACTTCAAAAAAAGAGGTTTACAATTCCACTGTATGCTCTTTTTTGCGTCTATGTTATAAGTTATGTCCGTCGATGGTGAACCAATTGTTTTATTGAAGTTAAACTTCCTTATCGACGTTTAAGTTTATTCTTTATACGAAGTTGAGATTGACATTTTGTCCACTGAAAACGGCTTAAAAGTAATTTTTATTTATTAGTTATTTTAATTTTCACCGGTTAAGTGCGAGTCGGACTCGCATATAAATGGTTCCGTGACATCATATAAGATTTAATACTATGTAGGTACTCTTAAAATACTTTTATAAAAGAAAAAAACACATCTCCTGTATGGGATCGCCTTCAATTTTTAAATATATTTTTATTTTTTTAGTTGTTATTTTTTAAGTTTTTTTAGCGAATATAGAAATACAAACTCTGTGAGCATTTCAAACATCTACTTGTTGCCATTATTAACATCAAGCAAAAAAACACGTTTCTAGTAAAGAAGCCCCCTTTAATTTTTAATTTATTTTTATTTTTTGTTATAGTGGCAACAGAAATACATATTATGTGAAATATGTAATGTATAAAATAGTGTGTGAAATTTCAACTGCCTACCTTACATATCATGAGATACGGACGAACCGATAGCGGAGGCTTAGTAATAGGGTCCCATCGGTTACCCTTCGTTACGGAACCCGAAAAAGTAAAAAATTTACTTCAAAGAACTAAAGAGAATAAAATGATTTCGCACTAAGAGTTAAAAGCCTAAATCTCAAGTCTTAATTTTTTTAGGTTTCCTTTATTCAGTGTATTGTGCTATGTATACCGTTTCGTTAACTTTAAACTGTTATTAAATGCGTACATAGATCTCCCCTTAAACTGTTTCATACTGGGAATATTTGTCATAGTTGCTACGAGTGGCAGGCGGGTAGTTGACCGCTGTTTTTTATTTTCTAATATATTTTTCTTTTGTTATTAGGTTAACGCCACTGCCCATCTTCTGACTTGTTGCCTTGTTTCTCTCTTTCGCCTCTTACGACACCCGAAGCACTATATGGACAGTGGTTATTCGTGGCGATGTAGGTACACGGTAATAAAAAAATCTGAACAAATACATCCTACATACTCTGTTAAAAATCTATAATGCTAGTAACAAGAAAATTTAAATTTACAAAAACGTACCTTAATTTCCATAAATACGTTAAGAAAATGTTATACAGTTGATATCCTACTCGTTTCAATTGAATGACGCTCGATCTAACTGAGTTTTGGAGCTAATATCATTTACCAAAACAAAATCCAATACAGTCGCCGAGCATAATGGATTGTTCTATAAAGGTTGCGTTATTAAAAGGGAAGGGGGCCCGATTTTAATAATACCCCCGCGATTCTACAGCGCCTGTTAAATGAATATCCCCCGGGCGTCGCAACTTGGAAGATGGGAGTAACGAAGTAGAATTAAAAATAATATATAAATCGATATGGAAGTGGCTACAATTTAAAGGAAACCAACTCTTTTACGTTTATTTTGTGTACTTCTTCAAGTCATAATAGTATTATAAACATAACCACAGGGACATTTATGTACTTACTTTTTAGAGAATAAAATAATTTTTCTTTTTATGTAAGTAAAAACCATAGGTACCATGTGGGTTATCTAATCTAGAATAAATAATACAAAACACTCCAAACCCAAAAAGAGGAATAGGACCGCTTTCCCTTAATACAGGCTTCTAAATAACCTAGAGCTAGAGTAATAAGCTAGAGCGCCAGAATTATACTCATCTCAAAATATTATATATTATAAATCACTGTTAACTACTAAAGTAATTATCAATAACGTACTTTATATTGATTTCGAATTTCAATCGTGTTTCATCAAAAAGTAGGCGTTAGCTGGAATTCGAACCTAGGAACTGACTAATTACAGTACGGAACCCTAAAAAGTAAAATTCGACTTCAAAAAAACTAAACAAAATAAAATAATTTCACATTCTGAAGTCGGGGCTGAAGTTTGAATTTTTTGTTTCCTTTATTTGTATACCGTATGATACCCTACCCTATGTTGGTAGTAGATTACCTCGACATCTCCGTCCTTTATTCTATTGTACTTTCGACAAAAAATAATTCAAGATTAGAGAAACAGAGTAAATGGAGTTCTTTGCTCTGTTGTGGGAGGTCAGAATATGTCAATTGAGGCACGTAAGGCAATTAACAATGCTGTGTTAAACCCTACCTTAATCTATAAATGACAGTTGAGTGTAGAAATGCGGTCATTAAAACGTATGTTAGGTTGACTGAATAATAAGGGTGGGAAATTGTATGGTTAGAAAAAATGTTGTTACACAGAAGATTAACAATGACATGCTTTAAGGGCTTGGACACTTTGAAAGAATGAAAGAGTGTGACTAAGCGTTAATATTGCAGAGGTGAATAGTCGACAAAGGACGCCTTAGACGGAAGTGCATACAAATTGACGATGTATTAGAGATGCGCCAAATTAAGTTCAGACCAGGCCAGATGATATAAGGGCCTTTAATTTATATATGCGATTATGTATACAATATGTAAATATATGGATGTGAAAGAAGCGAGAGAGGTATGTCAGGGTCGTAGCAAATGGATGTATGCTCTGCTAAAAAATTAAAGTAATCACTGCCTACCCTTCTGGATATCAGTTTACGTATGTATTATTTTTTACCTGGTGGCAAGTGGTGATAAAGCCCTAGTTTTCGTAACAAAAGCATATTTACTCTCAACTTGAAGACGTCCAGATTGTATTCAGACGAAAAGACAGATATGTATGTGTATAATTTGGGATAAAACTCGCCTGTACCTCAAGTGGTCTCTCTTAAACAATATCGCAAATGAACTTGATATTCAGTGACTCCCTCTCCGAAAAAGAAAATATTGAGGACTCCTGTCGATCTCTCATGGTAACTGAATGCATTGATATTTTACCCAGTTTTTCACTCGTTCTTCATATTTTTAGGTTAAACTAACAACAAAAAACTAGGAGAATATTAATTCGACGGTATTTTTCGTGTGTATAACGCATTATCTTCTCCAATTTTCAACTGATTTGATGATTCTTCATTTTCTTTAATACGTTATTGGTGATTGCATTTAATTTCTATGAAAGAATTTCACTACTTTATTTATACGTGGTGGACTGGTAGAGGGACGCTGCAGCTATATTATAATTGTAGCACGAATGAAGACAGGGGACCACGCTCTCAGAGAATACCAGCGTAAATAGCGGCGTAATGCTGCTGTGTTTCGTATGGTGAGTATAGAGAACCGGAGACACTTTTTACTAGAATTGAGGCATTCCATCAGCGGAATTTTAGAGGCTGTAATGGATAAGTGGATGAAAAAGTGCATACCAAGCATACCTACGAGTACATCCATGATTTTTAAAGAACTTGATTTATATTTAAATACAACCGTTTTTTTATTTAAAGTCCAAATTAAAATACCAAACATTCTTATGTCATTGAAACTGTTAATAATGAGTTTATTTATAATATCCTACATTTTGTTTTTGTTCCAGGTACGTTTGTAAAACACTTGAACCCTCTTCAGAGGGGATTCAAACGCTTCACATTCCCTCGTAAGTAGTGTGGGAAAAATTATAAGTTAAAGGCTACATTTTTTATCTTTAAGTGACAAAGTTGCTTAAATCCTACGTCGTGGCTGAGTGGCTACTGTTACTCATAGTTCAGACGCGGTTGATGTGAACCTTGAAATTAAATGAAATATTAAATATATATAAACAAAGTTTACGGCAAAGGATTTACAATAATTATCAACCACAAGTGCGGCATAAAATGTAAGATAAAAGTTTAATTTTATAGCGAATAAATGTTACAATCCTTATTTTTAGACATTTGTAGAGCCTAAAATTGGAGTAATAATTCAGAAGGATATTTTCTTTCAAGTAAAATTGCTTTGCAATAGCGCCATCCACTTCAATTTAAAGGTAAAGTCATTTTATCGAACAAAAATTGATTGACTCTCAAGGTGGTACGTAAAATATACGCTAGGCGGGCTAAGCGACTAATTTAATATAACGACACGACTAATTTAATATAATATTCTATGTCATTTTCTCGCAGGCTAAATGCTATAGATGTATAGGTTTTTCTATTTTAGTGTGGCTTTTTAGTTTCATTGAGTTCGATCACATCGATTGTAACCTAGTTTTCATTTCAAAAAGGCTACAGGTGCGTTGTTACCTCTGAAGACTAAGATGTAAAGCCTGTAATAAGCTCTCTATACCCATCAAACCGGAACACATATGTGCACGCTCTGTTTGTTTATCGTGGGGAAATCCTCATAGATACATTCAGTTGCGGGGATAACAAAGAAAATATGCAGGACTCGTACCCAGCTAAAACCCCACAGTGGCGTATACGAGGGGTCCTGGGATCTCCGTTCGGAACGCAACCGGGGCCGCTCTCGCTTTGCTTTATCAAAGCCCGTCCCGTCGATTTTTCATAACCAATTCAATGAAATAATGATCTCTATAGTATACTATATGAACTTGTAATTTATATATGTACAATCCGTGAGGTGATCTGGTGACTTATAGAGTAGGTATTGTTTAATACCTTTATTAGACACCAGTCTCTCACAAACTAGGTTTCAATACGTTTACGGTTTATAGTTCAACATGTTTGTCCTCAACAGTTCTGAACCTATTTGTGATGGGAAAATAAATAGAAGTTTCTATATTTTAAAACATGTAAATTAAACTATAAAATGTAATGCTTTTTTCTTACGCTGAAATAATATTCGTTAGTTCGTTACTTTAAAATAACGCTTAAAAATATAAATTAAAAACATGTGGACCTATCAATAAAAAGCTGGTAAAAGTATTCTTCATAAAATGATGTCTTAAATCCTATATATCTTAATTAGCCACTCTATCATCTAGTCTGCGATAGTCGATGCTCTAGATAAGTCTTTGCCAAAGGAACGCCTTTTTAAGCCTTTGGTTTCACGTATTTTCTCGCACATTTCTTTTATGTTACTTCACAAAATTGGCCATCTCATTTTTTATTAGAGCTTTAAAAATTCACTGCCAAACATAAGCCTCCTCAACATTACCTTCTAGTGGGTATATTTTTATAGTTTTTACGTTTGGCAGGTGGTACGTCTGGTAACTTTGTTATTACTCGTATGTTGAGTTGTCATCAGGAAGAAACTGCTGTCGGTCTCCTGTTTTGTTTACTCTGTTGCGATTTACGAAACTACCCGTAGTTTATAGTGAATTCTCACGTCGCTACTATACGGCGAATCAAACACTTGAAAACACGTTTAGACATCTCGATCATTTTACAATTATTTGTTGCCTATATTTAGAGAACCCTAAATGAACTTGACGAAACGGAGGCTGCAGAGTGTTAGAGATTACAGGGTGACTGATAAGGCACGCTCGTGCAGATATATTCAACTTCGGGGAAAAACAATATTTTCTCGAGTAAAACGTGGAATAAAAATAACACTTCCTATTATTAAAATTAATATTTTAGGACCCTTTTTGTGTAAAGACAACTAAAAAGCTTGTACTCTTTTTCGAGAAGGTTGAAAATTATGACAAAAATATTTTTTTCTAAGGGGCTGAGAAAATACAGTTTTATTCAATTGGATACATTTAACGAATGTTAAACGATCAATGAATGTTAACCTGTCATTCTGTAATTTTTCTTATAGAAATTAACAGGTTGAATTTTTTACGTATACAAGCATTCCACTCTTAGAAGAGTTTCTCTTTTCGATGGTCGGTCGTCAGTCCAACCATTAGTAGAAACAATTAATAAGTTTACGAAACAATTTCGTTAAACCTTCATAATTCTGCAAAGGCAGTCCAAAGCCACTCGATTTAATTAAATTAATTAACGGAGGCGTTTACAACGAGCAACAGAGGTATCGTATGTAAATACAAGTTGAAAGAGTTGGCGTTTTAAGAAAATGGAGTGACAGTTTTGTTGAAACCGGCCCGGGCCTTGACATGCGTTGCCTGCACATACATGGGAATAGGCATACAGTTAAAATTCCAAAAGAAGAAACTAGACTACTTTTATACGTGTTAGAACCACGTTGCAGCTGTATTATAGTTGTAGCACGATCGGGGCAGGACTACACTTTCACAAAATATCAATCTAAAATAGCAGCTTAATGCCGCTGTGTTTCGTACGCTGAGTATAGAGAACCGAAATTCTTTTTACAGGGGTGACTACGCATTGGTGATAAATGTATATATCTATGGACCACAGTATCCACTTACCATCAAGTTGAGTGTGTGTGTTCAATTATCATTTTTATTCTATAAAAGAGGATCATTTTTATTCTATCAAGATCTTTTCTAATAAAAGGCCCTATATTTATCTCGCATGTATTACTTACTGACTTACTTCCGTTGGTGCTACAACCCTTTGTGGGTCTTGGCCTCCTCCACTATCTTCCTCCAGTTGTCACGCTGCCTGGCTACCTTCTTCCAGCTGGTAAACTTTCCCATCTCCCTGAGATCTTCTTCCACACAGGCACTCCAATGCTTTTTTAGGCCTGCCTCTCGGTCTCTTTTGTTGCGGCGTCCACTTTGTCATTATTTTTACTCTCACGCGTATATCAGATGAAAAATTCCCAGACCAGACCGGTGACAGTAAACAGTGTCTAAAGTACAGAAATTTGGCCAATGTACAGCTTTGGACTGAAGACTACTAAAGAAATGTTGTAGAGATTGTGATTAGTCTTTAAAGGGTATTAAGTGGATGTTAGCTCTAAAATAACGGAGATATTCCAAAATCGTCATGCTTGGCAAAGGGATTGGCAATTGAGAAATCAGAATTTTTACTTGTAGAGTGCTTTGCATTATCACTCTTTGTTTATTTCGGGGGTACTAGATTACTATACTATTTTTATTTTTTTTATTAAGACGATCTTTTTATTTTAATTCCTAAGATGCTGACCAACGAAAGGTGATCAGTTTTCTAACGTGACCACTTAAAATAAAAGGCAACATGATGTACGCTGTATAGTGGCGGTGTAGGAATATCAACTATCATATATCGTCCTGTGGTTTGAATAAGAGGCGACAGAGGGAAACAAACCGAGGAGGGCAGCAGCGACTTCCTAATAACAACAAGCAAATAAGAATGTAAAACGCCAACCCACTTGCCAGTATCCCCCTTATGAAGCTATCTTTGAGACCTATGCTTGCACTGGACTTTGAAAAGCTGCGCTGATGACTATGATGGTTAGAAAATATTATATACAGTGTTTACCACAACTCGGTAGTTTCTTTTTACTTAGACCACGCGCCAAAAAGCCTAACTAATCCTCCATTTATTATTAGCGTTGTAAGTGTGTGTTTGTTTATCTACGGTGTTATAGCCCTTGTTCAAATTAACTTAACGCGTAAATATTTACGCACGTTGTGTAAAATTATGCGCGCAAGTGCTAAACCTGTACAACATTAATTTATTACGAAGAGGATATGTTTTTATTTACGTGATATTTTTCACGTTCTTTAATTGAACAGTTACCGTGTAGTGGCAGATTAAGAACATCCACTAGCCCGCATCGCCCCGTGGGAGTCCTGGGAAACGACAGAGGGAAACAAATCGAATAAGAGATGGGCAGCAGCGTTTTCATAATAACGACCTAAAAATAAAACTGTAGCTAATTGATAGAAAGGGTTAATTTGCGGAAATTCATTTTAAAAAATAAAAGTATAAATTTCTTGAACTTCCGAGGGGCATCCCGTCTCAATTGATGATAACTCGTCACCACTAATCCAGAATTTTTTTTTAAAACTGTAGCTGCCTATCCCCTTGCCAAAAGTGGTGACTATTACAAATACGGGGGGTATTATGAGGCAATCTATGAGGGAGGCCAGTGTTACCAGTGGACTTTAATAGGCTGTAACAGTAATTAAACTGTACTACAAAAACAGTGCAGTATTAGAGCTAATGTGGTATAAACTCGAGAAAGCTAGTCCACACTTTCTTAAAGACCAGTCGCAAAACCTAAAATCTAGTTGTTAAGTGACAAAGGCTTGTTGTGTAGTAACGGAATAAGAAATCCGCTACCGCATATCATCACCTGGGTGGCTTGAGAGGTGACAGAGGGAAATAACACAGGTGATGCGTAGCAGCATTTTAGTGATCTATGGAAAAATCCCTCCTGTGGGAGAAGACTTTGTGCAACCCTAAACATTTGAAACGCTATAAAAAATTGTTAGAAAGAGTTGCAGTCTGCCTACGATTCTGTCTAGCGGATTTGTTGGATACAATAACAAAGAACACCAGCATAATTCGGGTGTGTTTCTCATAGTAGAGGACCGGATACTCTTTTACTGGGTAACACTGCCGTCGTGTGATAGAGTCAACTACATCATTCCGTGGGTATCGTAAGAGGCGACAACGGAAAATGAATAAGGACTCACTTCCTTATTCATTTTCCAGTTTTGCGTTTGCAGTTGCTCATGCAACAGTATATTATAAAAAACAACTCAAAATAATAAAAAAAAAACATTCCTTAATTAGCAGGCTCACACGCAGGCTAGATTTGCGTTTGAAGAAGACATCGTTATCTCGCATCCCCTTTAAGTTTTTTTTAAGTAAATTAAATTTTCCTAAGTTACGCCTACACCTAAATTATCTTTTAACTCGAAGATTTTACAAACTTTTCTACTAAATTAAAAAATTGTGCGTCTATACATTCACAACACAACCTAAAGAGTCCACTATGAACATAGGCCCCTCCCACAGATTGTCTCATGGAGATTACTTTGCCGGGCCCGGCGGGCCTGCAGCCGCAGCTATTTATTATTTTGAAGTTGTCATCAGAAAGATGCTGCTGCCCATCTTCTATTTTAATTTCGAGGTAGGTGTAGAGAATCGCCTCCTCTGACAACCACGGGGCAATATGGCGCCACTACACAATTAAACTATTTATATTTGTATCTTTTTCAAATATATAAGGGTGATAAACGACCACGCAGTCCACCTGTGCGCTCATTTATATTTTATCATTATTTTCTCTATAACGTAGAAACGTAAATCGTAAACATACGTCATATCATATCATAAACATCATAAACACTCACGCCTGTCACCCAGAGGGGTCGGCGAAGACTACAGTCTTCCATTTAACACGATCCCGACAAATCTCTCTCGCCTCCTCCACATCCATATACCTACGCATACATTCTCGTCGGTTGGTTAAAGATACTCTTAATTTGGCCCATTTTCAATATATCGTCAATTTGGTCGATAAACTTCCGCCTAGGACGTGCCTTTCTGACTCATCCGTTCGCTTCTGCAACATAAATTTGCTTTATTACTCTTTCCGCATTCATACTTTCTACATGACCAAATCACCGAAGCATTCCTTGCTTAATCCTGGTCACAACATCATCTTACAAACCACACTCTTCTCTTATTACACAATTTCTCACCCTATCACTCAGATTCAGCCCTAACATACTCCTTAAAGACCGCATTTCTACCGCATTTGTTCTACTCTCGTGCTTCTTCTTTGTAAACGTACGTATTTCTAGTAAAGTAGTTTGATAACTAATTATACTATTTAATGATTGAACCAATATTCCGTAAATTTAAGTATCGCGTCGTAGCACCAAGAATCAACAGCGATTTCAATTTATGTTAACGTATCGGGACTCGCATGTTACTCACGAAAGGTAAATGTTTCCCGCGGTGATTTTTAATTGCTTTTATTCACTGCGAATGAATAAATAAATCGATTTATTAATTGCAAACCGGCGAACGAATGGACGAATTAATTACACGAACCAAAGGCTTGATGGTAAATGTTATCAAATCAATCTTTGTTTACATTTGTGAGTTTTTTCTTTCAGTATATTTCGGCCTACACTTCATTTACTGTCTTGTACCTGTAAGAAAAGTGTAGGGTGGCCACCCACAAGATATAATGATGTACTAATGATGACCTAGTGATGCAGGAAGCTGATGGGTGCAGGTGGCGGACTGTCATTTTGTGGCATTCCTTTGGAGAGGCTTGTTTTTTTAAATCTTTTATAATTTATTTGACAAACTGACTGTCTAAGTTCGAATCTCGGGTTGAACCAAAATAGTATACTAATATAGTATATAATAGTAACAGTCTGGGAACAGGAAGTTTGCGGTGTTTCCCTGTGACTCGTAAAGCATGTAAAGCCCTTGATCCTGCGACTGATCGTTCTCTGGCCGTGTCGGATTACCGACCCATCGCACTATGAGAGTGAGGAAATATAGAGTGCGCCCGTGTTTGCACACATACCCACACACTTAGGTACTATAATCTAGTCCTGCGCAGATGGCTAGTCTCCGTTGAAACGTGGTAGAGCCATGCTGCAGTAATATTATTAGAATAGTTGTAGCACAAATGGGTCGGCTCGACTGGGGAAGGACCACGCTCTCATAGAATACCAGCGTAAAATAGTAACTTAGTGCTGCTGTGTTTTGTATGGTGAGTGTAGAGAACCGGAAACCCTCTTTACTGAAAACGAAGCATTCCATCTCAGTCCTCACGGGTGACAACGCATCTGCATTTTGATTCGTAATCGAGGATAGATGTAGATGTCTATGGGCCACAGCAACAGCTTACCACCAGGTGGACTGTGTGCTAGTTTGTTATCCTATCCTATAAAAAAAGACTGGCCGTCTTGACTGAAATTTTATCTGTAGGACATTTACTTTTCATAAGACTGCAAAGTTTTGAAGCACGTACATTTACTGAAATTATAAATGGCTGAAATGTGGTCATTCTTCTACATTATGTACTGCATAACTAGTTGTCATCATCACAGCCCTTCACAAGTGCACTGCTGGACATGGGCTTCGCCCTACAAGCGACACAAATAACGGTCATCTTGGCATCCCCGCAGTTTTTTTTCACCACGTGTTGTGGTGGTGTAAGAATACCCACTACCCCACGTGAGGGAGTGTCGTAAGAGACAACAGGGGTGACTGAGGCAAGAAATGAGCGTCAACATCTTTCTGATAACAGCAAAATAATAATAACTAGTTGTATAAAGTGTTATAACGAATACAAATTATATATGGCGTGAAACGTTTACTCTGCAGGGTACTAAATTATATCTACGTTTTTTAACTAGGGGCTCAAATATAAATTCATTTTCGTTGTAGGTACTTAGTGCGACCCTAATTTATTCCCATTAAGCACCTAACCCCGAAATTGAGGTAAATCAGCTTATTTCGAGGCATCACAGTAGTTGATTAAGGAGCGCTTCCATCAACGCAAAATTTCGTCTCGTTATTTTTTACGTTTATCGAAATTAATACAAATAATTTTCTACATCTATTTCTACTCCTTTTGTATAAAAAATAAACTAAAATGTACACAATATAAAAGAACTGTGTTATTTTTACAAAATTGACATTACATAAGAGTAGGAATAAATTTAGAATCGTTTGGCTGGAGAAGGGGAGGGGGAGTGCGAAGAGAGAGGGGAGAAGGATCTGTACTACGCTTGCCTGCTGCCACAGCCTTCTAAACTAACTCTACTGAAAGAATTTCTAGGTGTAAAGTATGTAGTAGTAAATTCTTTATTGTTTGTAAACATAAATTTATTATAAGAGTATAGACCACAGAATAACAAATATAATATAGAAGTATAATAATGTGACACTAGTCTTCGACATGGTCTTAATTCCTAGAAAGCGAAACAGCTTTCACAATATTTTTTTTTCTCGAATAAAATGCATTACCTTTTAATGGGAGTGGTATTGTTATATCGGGGATCAAACCTCTACCAAATACAACATCATATTGCTCCAAATTTGAAACGATTCTAAATCCAACTAAGAATATCACAATCAATATATGAATTAAAATAACCCCTGAGAAGAGTTGCGACCACCTCTTCTCAGGGGTTATTTTAATTACCATGCTTGTTTTATTTATAGTTCATATAAATACAATTATTTTAAAATTATATCCTTTAAAATATCGTTGGGTTTCTTGCTGATTCTTTCCAGGACGGGCCAGCAGAGCACATTTTCCAAATTAGATTTATTTTAGATTATATTAGAATAAAAAGTGACTTTAATAAGTATTATATTAATATTCTATTAGCATAAACCTACCCCATTATTCTCTCGGAAATGCAAGCAGCTAGAGTAGAGCATAAAACTTCATTTAAAAGCAAGAAGGCCCACGTCCAGCAATACCAGATTACACTGTTGATAATGTTATAACATCAAAACTTTTTATTACTTTTATCAGAGTTATTATTAGGGTTTGTTATCGAATTCGTTTAGTGGAATCGCCCATTAAAGCATTCGGTTTCAATTGCAGCGGTCAGCCGGGCGTTAATCACAGATAACTGAATACTGCATTAGCGTCGGTAATTGTCAGCTAGTTAGTGGGCTCGCAGCGGCGGCTGTGGACACAGTTTGTAATACCCTCGATTTGTTCCCCCACTTTTTACTAAAAGTAGAGCCACGCTGCAGCTATATTATGCTTGTAGCACGAATGGGCCGGCTCGACTGCGGAAGGACCACGCTCTCACAGAATACCAGCGTAAAATAGCAGCTTAATTCTGCTGTGTTTCGTCTGGTGAGTGTAGAGAACCGGAGACCCTTTTTACTAGAAACAATGCTCCGTCTTAGTTCTCACGGGTGACAACGCATCTGTATTATGATTCTTAAGATAGATGTAGATGTCTATGGTCACCTTTGTTCTATAACAAAATGTCCCACTTCTTTTAGTAATAGATTTTATATACCCTAGTTTCACCCAGTTAAGATCTAACAATGTAGCGTTAATTAGATGTAAGATAATTCATCGCCATTTATGTTATCAACTTTTCGTTTTTTTTTTCAAAAAAATATCCTAGTTTCTTTAGATACAATGTAACTTAGGAAGGACCTAGTCGTCTATTTATTCGCAACGTTTCTTCACACTCGGACACATTCTGACTTGATGACAGTTAGCCCATACAGACATACAGTCGGACATTTTGTTATTTATGTCTTATTAGAATGCAAATAAATAAGGGCAGTAAGTTCGATATTACACACTTCATATTATTTAACGTCACATTTGGCAGTCCACTGCTAAACACATGCCTCTCACATAGATTGCTACATAGGTGCTATATCTGCCACACTTGCCACGCTTGGCAAGCGGATTGGTGGTTTATTATTTTTAGTCGTTACTAGGAATATTCTGCTGCTCACCTTCTGATCTGTTTCCCTCTGTCGCCTCTGACGACACCCGCGGGATGTTCTGGGATGGTGGATATTCTTACATCGCCGCTACACGGTTTTACAATTTTAAGGAATAAAAAAGATAAACCTTAATACAACGTTAATGTTACATTAGTTAAGGCTATTAAAGTATAGTTGTATAGTAAAAAAAAATCATGAAGCATAATAATCCACCGTTTCACATCTTTAGCTACGCAAGCCTCTTGACCCTTGCAACCCTTTTTTCTTAATAAGGCTCAAGAAGACCCAGATCGTTTGTTACACGTAGCGTCAGTAAATAATCCAGAGTGTACGTATAAATTACCCCCAGTGGACACGGGTCGGGTTGGAAACTCGCAGCAACATTTTTGTACCGAGTAGGTACGGACTTCCCCCGGATTAACCTGTCCGCAACCCGGATTAGCCGGATTACCGCTCCGGCATCCGAATAACCGGATAATGGTTCAAGTGTATCATTAGTGTGACCGTTTTGTTTTGCTTCGATCTCTATAATCACATGGTTTTAACTTTTTGAGTGTTTTTTACGAAACGAGTGGGACATATTATTAATGAACAAGATTCTATTTAAGATATAGTCTTGTTATGATATTCTTATTCTATAATTAATAAAAAGTAAATCTGTTTGTTATAGGAATACTAAAAGTCGTAAAAGGATTTGCGTATTTTTAATACTTTCATAATATTTTATTACGGTTTTAGATTCATAAAATATGCTTTATTAATTACTATAACTCGGCTTCGTTTGGGTGAGATTTATTAATTTGACGTTATTTAGATGAAAGATAAAAAGCAAATACTTATCAGTTATCAATTTTTAGATTTTTAGAAAAGACCACAAATTTGTCAGATAAATAGCCCAAATAACTCTTGGCATTTTTCTCTCTTAGTCTAATTACTACACAAGAATTTCTTCCAGACAGCACAAATAAGAATGAAATGAAACTGAAACAGTTTTATTTAAATCTTTTTGTGAACTTTTTTATTGAATAAATATTATAAATAATACTTATTGAAAGTTATTATTTTGTTTAATTCAATTCAAAATTAAGGAAATAAACATCTGTTCTGGGAAGAACTAGCGACAATCCCAGCGGGACTTTAAAAAAAAACAGCTTACAATCATATATGTTACGAGTATATGTTACTCAATTAATTAAAACAAAACAAATTAAAAAGGGGAGTAAGTTGACGGGTTAAGTGCACGATAGTAATAAATCAAATTGAGCTCTAAAAAGACAGCTGACTTTCTGTGCTTTTAGCCGTCTGTGGGGCTAAGCGATTACCGTATATATCATAATCATAAGTACGCGAGCTATTCTGGTTCGATCGCCGTCAGCGCCAATGAAATTGTTAATTACAATTTCAAGTGCTGTGAAACATTTTGAGGAAAGCTGCGAATAAAAAAATAAACATACATTATCATTATTTTTTATTTATAAGTGAATACTACACATTACATTAGGTTGTATACAAATTATTTCAAAAATTAACGAAACCAAGTAGGACGTGTAAAAGCTGCATCTATACTTTACTTTAAGCTATAGATTAGGTACATACATTATATTTACCATTAGTTCTATAAATCATTTTAAAAGTACACAGAGTGTACACGCACTTTCGTAACCAAGATAAATGCCTAGTCTAATGAAAAAACTTACGATGATATTAAAAATAAAAATGGCGGGAAAATTTTTACCGCCTATCAAGCGCTCGCAGTGGCGGGTAGATAGGTTTTGATGGCAGCGTTTAGAGGTAATGGCGCCAAATTGTCGATTTCAATTACGAGTAACCGTGAACTCAGTTTGAAACAGTGTTTACTTCACTTTATTACTTTTTTAACTTTTTTGTTTGTTTCATATTTTTTGCAGATTCAGCAGATTGTGAAACTGTAACAGTGTAAATTTCTATTATGTTAAATAATGAAATAAAATAAAATAATTTAACTAAAGTGGGGACTGCGATGGACATAATATTATGTGCAAAGTACAAACTTACGTTGTGATAATTCATTTGCTTTTTTTATTTAAAGAATCAAAAATTTATTAAAATAATTTAATCATACGGAATCCTCGACCGTGTAGTGGTGGCTAAGAATATCCATTACCCCACATCTTCTCGTGGGTGTCTTAAGAAGCGACTGGGGGAAACAGGTAATACAATAAAAAACTGTGCTTGCCAACCCGTTCGCTAAGCGTGGCAACTGTGGCAAATATCTCCCCATGATGAGGGTTACGAACAAACGGCCCCCAGTCCCAGGCTATTCCTATTCCTGGCTACGGTTGCGACCATGGTAACGGCGGGGCAGAGGGTGCTATGAATCGCCAGTAGAGGATCAGTTGCCACCTAAGACGACTCGACCTAGCCGTCCACAAGTCTCTCGTTAACAACGTTGAAAAAATTATGAGCGTGTCGACGAGGTTTGCGTACCTTATACTCAGAATCACCAAACGGTATTCGTTAAAGGTCATACAGGTTTACGCACCAACCTCGGCACATCCCGATGAGGAGGTGATGGAAATATATGAGGATATCTGTAAAGCTATGCATTCTTCCAAAACCCGCCATACGGTGTTAATGAGAGACTTCAACGCAAAACTAGACACAAGAGCTCCCGAACAAGCCGTTTTCAGAAAAGGCTTCAGTACCATAGACCACGTACATTCTCTGCGGCAGATTATACAGAAGACCGAAAAGTTCAACCTCAAATCAAATCAAGATATGTATGTAACATAGAGGTATGTAACGTCCTGTGAATTTGGATACGTAATATTAAAGCGAACTCGTACATTGATTGTGGGTGTATGTCAGCTTGTACTGTAAACATTAAAACAGGTGCTTTGTTCGCGATAGTAGTTCCAAAGTTATTTTGTCAGCTTCAACGACTTGAGATATTACGACGGTCTACTAAGTTAAACCCTTTTCCAAAACCTCAAAAGCTTTACAACATGACACATCAAGATGTATTGTATTGTATGAATAATAATATATAGAAAACGACAACTTCCAATTACGACGCAGGCAAAAGTTAATATTTTCCAGACGGAATTTCGTTCACGGCGACGAGTTTCAACGGAGACTAGCCCTCGGTGCAGGACAAGATTATAATGCCCGAGTGTATGCGCAAGCACAGGTGCAATCTCTATTCCCTCACTCTCATAATCCGCTGGGACGGTAATCGTATGCGACCGGAGAGAGATCAGGTGCAGGACCAACAGATTTACATGATCTCCGAGGCACGAGAGAGAAACACCGAAACCTTCTCGACTTTGGCTGCTAGAATATTTTTGTGGAAAAACTCAATAGCTGATTTTTTACCGACCCGGGATTCGAACCTTGGATCTCATGATCCGGGACCAGGGTCTGCAGTGTTTCTGCCATTAAACTAACGAGGCAGTCATGTCATTTGCAAAATACTAAAGAAGAAAAGCCATTCATACTGATTGTCTACTGCTAAATCAGTAAAACAGGGTTGAACAATAGATTGATAATCTTTCAAATATGCCGCAATGTAACTAAGTCGTTAACTAACTGTAATCTCCAACATTAACCGTAAGCACGCTGGGTCAAACTTATCTCAAGCGTTAATATTCATGTAAAATCGAGTGGGCCTCTCGAACAAGAGACGCCGTGCTTTATCTCGGCGAGGCATCTCTGTCCAGCCTACTCGCCAGGTAACAATGTTACGATTTAAAAATATCTTAGGCAATAAGGCAACCTTAGAAGTGAAGTAGAATAAACATCAAGATGCTGAAGAATTCATTATATACGAAACGTTTAGGAGCTATTTTAGAATGCTTCTATATATGAATACTATAATCATTGAAGTAACATGTACTAACGTGCATAGACAGGTTGTTTGAAAGAGCCCTCAGGCTCAAACATGGAGGTTAGAGAGAAGGAGAACGATCGCTGTAGAAAATAGTGTCCCAGAAATATGGAAAAAATAAATGTGGCGCTGCGATTACTAGGTTGTCTCAATAAAAGCAATTTTCAGTCTATTTTTCCGATCAGATGCTAAACCACTTGCGCATCCACGCAAAATACAATATTTCACCATTTTTTAATGTTTATTTTTCTCAAAAATTAAAAAAATACGGAGCACGATTATTTTCTGACCAATTCCGCGAAAAAAATTTGTACATTATTCAACTAACTTCATCTACTTGTACTCATAAACAGCTAACTTCGCAGATACTACTTACCGACGGCAGTTCGGGGACAGGCAGGCTATGCTTCAGCACGTAGCGATCGTTCTCCTTCTCTCTAACCTCCATGGACTCAAACTTACTTAGTCTGTGCCATAAAAAGTTACCCTGTGCCGTCCGCGCGTCCAACACTCACAATGCTCTCGCACAGATTTTTTTCGCTGTGTTTGTTTTAGTACAAAGTTTGTTTGTTTTAATTGCATAGCCATCTATTAATTAAAAATGTAAGGCCGTTTCTTAATTGGTTGGTACAACAGCGATGCAATGTAGTCGGCATAACGAACCAATATCGAGTGTATACTAAACAATAGAGATATCTTCATAACAACAATCCATTCAGACAGCAATACCATGCGCGCACCTCGCGGAAACAAATTTGTGTCGCTGTTAGGGTTGCCAACGTTTTGATAAAGAATATTATCTGATATCAAACAGGATAAAAATATACTTATTTGAATCGAAAAATTGTCTACTTTCCGTATACCACTGACAAATGGTATAATGGTGACAAAAAGTAGACGTGAACAGTGGAAAATAAAAAATTTAATATTTAATAGAGACTCGTAGCATACCGCCTATTCGCACAGCATTAGAGAAAAGAGTTTATATGATTTCCTCGTTCAGCCTCCTCATCTACGGCTTGAGTGAAAAGAATCACACCGCTACACAGATGCGCTATGTCTTATAACACAGCTCTGGTTAGTGAATTGCAGTATTAGGTGTGGAATTGTTGCTTCTGATTCAAATGGGTCCATCCTTTTTGGTTAAAATAGAAGTCCAGCTTATTTAATAAATAAAATAATTTAAATCAGTTCCGCCGTTTCTGACAAATTTATGAACATATAGGTTAAACCATAAATATAGAATCTTCTCTTTTTTAATTTGGTTGAAAAAGAAAAAGATTTAAATTTGTTTAAAACTAATTTTTACAATGCCACAGTGAACATGTTCCTAAACTATAAAACTCTTATACTGAGGATAGTATTGAGAAGGTAATAGAAATTCCTCCAGCGTAGTACCAGGCGGTAGCTTTTACAGAATGAGCGCCATCGACGGTCTAATCGCCTTGGCGTCACGAACTCCACTCTAGCCCGCCATGCTACACGCACATGTTATAAATATACTGGAAGAGCTATGAGGTGCTTACAAAAACTGCGCGTCTGCACTTTCGTTTCTTTTTTTTATTTAACAAACGTTACCTCTAAACTAGAATTTTCTTATGTATGATCGGGGCAATTCACATACATAAATTTTACAAGGACAAACATCGAGCCCCGAAAAAGTACAAATAATTGTTCAATTGGCAACTCATTGCTAAGACACTGCGTTACGGAGCCGTCGAATTCTTGGAATGGCCTGTAAAAAGGTTAGTAAGTTAAATTTGGTAAGAATTACCTCGCCTGCATCCGCTGATTGAGCGGATTAATTCTTACCAACTTAAATAATTGACTTCCGTTAAGTAACGCCTGATTCTGTTAATTAGGTTAGTAAGTGCCTAAAATTGGCAACGCTGCTTCTCAGCACAAGTTACATATCAGTTAATATCCGCTATAACTTCGTCCTTTAGCAGCAAGGTGCACCGAATGCAAGTCACAAAAAAGTCCTGCTCCTCTTCAATTAGTTCTTTTACCTGAGAGAGCTACGCTGCAACTGTATTATAATTGCAGCTCGAATGAGTCGTCTCAACCATGCTATTATACTGTTGTGTTTCATATTGAGTGTTAACATTTTTAGTATAGGTCGTGCCACGTAAGATGAAATTAAATAGAGTCAACTGCGCATGTACAATCAAGCAGAAAAATCAAATTTTTTTATGGCATTTTAATATGTAAAAAGTCAAAGGTCAACATTATAACTACACATCAAAGTCTCCAACGATATATTCATCTATCACCGTTAGGTTTTAACTGCTTCTAAATAATATTCTGAATTTTATGTACACTTAGTTAAAGAAATAAAATATTTTGTATTTGTATTTTTGTATTTGTAATTGCTGTTTAAACTATACTATGCGATAGCCTTCGATTATAAGGATATTTTACATGCAATAATTTGCAAAAAAAAAATCATCTTGCAGAAAATAACAAAATATTCACAACTTTATACAATATACTACGAACTACGCTATTTTAAATAGTCCCAAAATAATTTATAAAGTAATAAATATTTGCACACTATTTGAAAATATTATAGAACAATATTTTTAAAAGTACAACAATAATCGCAAAAATTTAAAGGAGTGCAACACTTTCGATATCGATAGTACACAAGACGACATAACAAGGTGCGCGGGCGACGGGACGCAGGGAGAAACTACTTGGGAGTAGCGCGTCGCCCGTTGCTATGGTTTCGCTTCCACGTACCTCACACCTCACCGTGCCGATACCTATTTTTCGGTTCTGCGCACTTTCTTCACTCGTGGCGTTGCCTACGTGGTAGAGCCACGCTGCAGCTATATTATGGTTGTACACATGGGTCGGCTTGACCGGGGTAGGACCACGCTCTTACAGAATGCCAGCGCATAATAATAGCCTAATGCTGCTGTTTCATACGGTGAATGTAAGGACCCGGAGACCTTTTTTACTCAAACGAGTCATTCCATCAAAATAAATATAGATGTCTATGGGTCAAAGAATCCATTTACTATCAGTAACTAAATCTGATTTTTTAATAGAATATGGATGGCAAATGAGCACACAATTAATCTCAAAGTGAATGGATGCTGTGGCCCATAGACATTTACATATATCCTCGATTGAGAATCCAAATTCAGATGCGTTGTTACCCCTGAGGACTAAGATAGGTATCCTCGTTTCCAGTAACACTCGTTTCAGGTTATCTACTCTCACCATACTAAACACCGCAGCATTAAGCTGCTATTTTCTGTGAGAACACGGTCCTACCCCAGTCGAGCCGATCCGTTCATGCTACAACCATAATATAGCTGCAGCGTGGATCTACCACGTATAAAATCCGTTACAAAGTGTCGTTTCTAGCAAATATCCGAGTCATCGTCACAAACCCGGTCACGTGCGATGCTATAGACGCTTTTAGCGTCGAGGTGACAATATATCGCAGCCCCAAGCTTTTATTGGCTCTCATAATTTATAGAATAAAATAGGCAATAGAGATTTTATTGCATTATGGTTTCCACTTAGACCATAGTCACGGGGTAGGGGGAAAGTCTATTGATCGGGATTTGTTACATAATAAAGCACTCTTAATTTGAATTCAGTGAAAAAACAAATGTTTACAGGAAACGAGGCATTCCATCTCAGTCCTTAGGGGTGACAACGCTTAATTTTCATACTCTTAATTGTGGATAAATGTAGATGTCAATGGGCCACATCATTCACTTACCAGATACCAGCGGGTAGACAAAAAATTTTTGAAAAAAATAACTTTTAAATTGTGACATTATTTATGCGGCGGCGGGGTGGTTCGGCTCAAAGGAAGTATTTTGCATTATTATTCTTTCTATAACTTTTTATCCTACTTCAAAAAGGGAGATGTTGTTAATTCGATTGTATGTTTTTTTACTTGTACTTACGCCTTGAACTGATTCTAACCACCATTTTGTATCAAATAGGTAATACTAGAGATGTGGTACCATATACAATGAATGCCGGACCAAGCCCACACTACAAGAAAGCAAAGATCTTCTCTTTCATATTTTGAATAATTAACTTCATTATTTTACCTTATAACATCGACTTCAAATCACACCTATATAGTTCCCTATTATACTGTCGTAGAAGGCATTTAGTGCACCCCCATTCCGCGCGTAATAAGCATTGCAAGCACAACAAGTGTCGTTTACATTTTGATTTGTAAAAATAATATGTATTTTTGAAACGTTACCTTCTTATGGAGTTAAAGGACACGCTTTGGTACTTTGTATATTTTACTATAATTTTTTTTGGAACCAGGAAAAGCTATGAGAAAATGTCGTAGTTTGAGATTATATTGTATCGAGCAAATTGCAACACGCCGTGTTTCCTAATGGCAGTTTTGTCTAGACCTTTAGCTGTGTCATTTTTTAAATTTTAAATTCTTATGTGATCTAATAAACGAAAGTTAAATTTATCTTGTATAATTGATCTAAGCAAGCACATAGGTAAAACAGTAATTAAAACATCTGACTGCATAAAAAATTTTCTGTAAAGAGAGACATTTACGTCTATTTGGTGCAGTCGGTTAAAAAGGGTGACTGTAGGGAGATCTAGCATCTGCCAATCCGCCAAGTCGAGCAAAAAAGCGGCACGGCCGTACCATACTTTTCTCGAAGCAATTCAAGCCATTTTTGACCCTCTATAACTTCGTAGAGGATAAAACTAGAAGCCTGAATTTTCAGTTACCGAGTAGACATTGTATAAACGTAATATATTTCAAATTTCATACAATTTGAACCAGTAGTTTAAGAAGTATAACTAGTCAATGTTTCTTAATTTTGTCGCTCACTGACTGACCGATCATCAAAAGTCTAAGGCACTTCTAGCAGACATAGAAGCTTCAAATTCAGAAAGCAATTAGTGTTTAGTATATAAATCAAGGAAAAACTAAAATATTTTTTAATTTCGGTCCAGTTTTCTAGATATACCAACTGCACAAATAACTTTGTAATCCTATATAAATATATAGAATTACGAAGTTACATTTGCAGTTAATGAATCAGTGTACGAATATGTATAATAGGTGTAGATAGTTCAATCGCAAAAAAACACAATGTATCTCACAAGTAGTACATATTATATTAAATTAGATTGCTTAGTGCGATTGCCAAGTCAATCTTTATATTTAAAACATAAAAGATTTTTAACATTGATATGGTCGTTATAAAATGTTGTTAGGTTAGCTAATTATGTAATAATTTAAAACAGAAGGGCCCTTAAGTAGGGACTGAATAAATTAACCGACTTGGTATTACATGGATTTCACTACTTTTTAAGGTAGAAGAACTGAGTTGCGATACTTGGTTTTTTTACAAGTTATGTTTTTGATGGCATTAACTTATATTAAAGAGAATACTTTGTAGTGGCAATGTAAGAATAATACTACTTCTAACGTCCACGAGTGTCGTGAGAGGCGACTGAGGGCAACGAATCAGAAGATGGGCAGCAGCGTCTTCCAGTTCGTTTTCCAAGCAGCTGTTGCAAATCTTCCTCCTGTGAGGTAATCTATGAGGAACGCCCACGTCCAGCAGTGGACGCTAACAGGATGTTACGGGAGAGAGAATAATTTAAATGCCTTGGAGATCAATGTTACCGACGCTTCGCATTGCTCGAACGTACAAATGTATTTGAGAGTTACTCCACCACAGTTTAGAAACGGAACAAAACTGACGGAAGTTTCGAAAACTGTTGCAAGCCCGGTACTCGTATTTATAATTTCCTTCCGCGGCTCGAACTATGTTAGAAAACATGGATTTAATATTGCTTTAAGCTAAAATGAACAACTTCTGTATAATATTTTATTATTTTTTATAAAATATAGTATGTTTTAATGTTTTTATTATATAAAAATATGATTAATTTCGTTTATTTATTACAACCTATCAAAGTTTACAGTTAAACAATATATTTACAGCTAAACATACTTGCCCCTATAGATTGCCCCATAGAGACATATTTTCCATAGTCATCTCGCTTGGCATGCGTCTTGGCAACCGCAGATTATTATTATTATTGAGCTGTTATCAGGAAGATGGTGCTGTCCAGATGGACCATATATACTCGTACCACTGCTTCTAAAAGCGTGTTCGGAAATTTATGGAGATGAGATCCTCTGAGTCTTTTAAGATACCTACGAAATGATATGGGGTAGTGAAGTCCCTTACGCTGACACTACACGGCACAAATTAAAGATAGATCCATGCAAAATGTCGATGTAAGAACATCTAAAACTCTATGTTTTCGTTGGAGTCAATTTTTTTTTAAATAAAAACCACGGAGTGTTTTTTAAATCATTAAATCGGTTAATCAGCTTAATTTAATAAATAATAGCTATTTATTCCTCCAGCCCAAAGACACCAGTAATTAGCTTCAAACAAGGCAGATCATATATTCGCTGTAAGTTGTAAGGGTAAAGAGTTTATCAGTTAATGCTGATAGAACTGTTATAATACCCTTTACCAAAAAGAGACGGTTGGACAAATTAGTCCAACCAAAAATTAATGACAAAGAAGTACTATTTTCCACGGAAGTTAAGTACTTGGACGTAATAATCGACCAAAAATTAACGTGGAACTCTCACCTTAGCAACGTATGCCATAAGGCAAAAATTGCTTTAGGTACTTGCAGTCGTTTGGTCGGAAACACAACTGGGGCTTGCGTCCCAGTATGATCCTATAGCTGTACAGCAGTATAGTGAGGCCGATTCTCACCTACGCCTCTATTGTCTGGTGTAACAAGGCCAACCAAAAGTCGACTGCGGACAGACTAAATAATCTACAAAGGACTGCCAGCTTAATGGCAAATGGAGCTATGCGATCATCGCCTGGAGCGGCTCTTAATGCACTTCTATGCCTAACGCCCCTTGATCTCTATCTCGACAAGGAGGCGAGGGCTAGTTTGAATAGGTATAACGCCCAGGGCGGTCTGAGCTTGCTCTCCTACAGATTGAGATCCATGCTCGACTCAATTAAGTATTCACCGGTCTTATGCATGATCTCAGATATCATGCGTCCACTACACACTTTTGATAAAAAGTATATAGTGGAATTACCCTCCAGAGAAGACTGGCTGAATGGCCAGGTTATATGTGAGGTCGGTAGCCTCACATGGTATAGCGATGAGTCTAAAATGGGCCTCGACCTAGGCTTTGGAATTTACGGGGAACGCCCCAAATTCAAACTTAATATGAATTTGGGTAGATACACCTCTATCTTCCAGGCAGAAATTTTCGCCATACTTCGGTGTGCGGAAATCAATCTGCTAAAACACTACGTCAACCATAAAATTTACATAAACTTTGATAGTCAAGCAGCACTGATAGCGCTGAGATCAAACTTAGTGAACTAAAAGCTAGTTTGAGACTTCGTGAACCGTTTAAACGCCCTGGGATGTAACAACAGGGTCGTTATAAGATGGGTTCCGGGTCACGAGGGTATTGTAGGCAACGAATTTGCCTACAAACTTGCACGGGAGGGCTCATAGTGCACACAATTTGGACCTTAGCCATTTTGTGGCATCTCAAGAAGCCTGGCCCGATTGACCCTTGAAACTCTTTATCACAATAAATCACTTAAGATCTGGTCTGACACACCAGGCTTAATACATTCTAAAACCTTAATCCGGGCTTTTGATCGTAAATTCGCTTCAGAAGCCCTGGGATTAAGTAAAAATAAATTGCGCATTCTGGCAAGAGCCCTAACTGGACACTGTTGTCTTAAAAAGCACATGTCCATCCTGGGACTAAGCAACTCAAGGATGTATCTGTTCTGTTCCATAATGGAAGAAACGCCTCTACACATCCTAACCGATTGCGGACCCTTAATGCGCAAACGTAACACTCATCTGGGACACTATCTTCTCCGCCCAGAAGAAGTGAAATTGCTCACGGCTAAGCAACTCCTTCGATTCATTGAAGACATAGGGCTTAGCACACAGTAGACAGACAGGGCTTAGCCGTGAACTATACCCATAGCAGCGATCACAATAGATCTTTTAGGTCACAGTGATAGTGGTCTCTTTACCTAGACCAGCACAGCTGCTCGCATATAATAAAGGGTAAAGAGAGTCAGTATATTATACTTATGTTATGTTGATTAAAACTACTTTTACGGATTTTATCGCGTTTTATTTATTTTATTTTTAATATGTCGATTCATGCTGCGTAGATCGGACCAAAGACTATAATTAAAAAGTTGAAGGTATTCCGGGTTCACTTTGACATCGGGACGTCAGTCACCTCAGTCCCCCTTGACCATGGGTGCTGGAAGTTAATTTGGTTAATATTATTTTTATGTGTTTTATGTATTATGACCTAAAATAGATAATTTTAACTTAATGTATCCAATGTTACAAGCGTGTTGGATGCTACCATCTATTAGCTTAGTTAAGCATGTATCTTTTGAATATATAAATAAATACAAGCTATTAGGCGCTCTGTCTTTGTCCTCGGGGGTGACAACGCATCTGCTGCCTTCTTAATTGGAAGTTGGTTACAGATACACATCGATTGCAGTAGCCATATACCACCAGATCTACAAGTTCGTCTGACCCTCCGATTTAATGAAATAAAAGTTAAATAATTAACATACCCTTCTCATTAAACAACGTTAGTACACACAAGATAAATATTGTTGGATTTTCAAACATTTGAAACAGAAGTTAGCCAAATTGATTTGTTGGTTTCAAAAACAACAGATAATTCTGAATAGATTAAAATGTAAATAACTTTTTGTCAGCCAAATCAGTGCACCAGTTAACTCGCCCCAAGCCAAACTAATGTAAATTTTAGCCGAGAATAAAAGCAATTCATGTCAGTAGCAACAGACAGAAATCTTTATCATTAAACAGTTTATGGCTGCAGTTACATCTCGCACAGACTGGCGGATCTCTGATAGATCGTCGCTAAGTACCCCGAGTCCTTGATGTAGGGTTGACATATAACGCAGACGCCCCGCTCTCGCCCAAAATAAATAGTCCGTGATGAACGTTTGTTTTTTTAGGGCCCTGCTCGTTGCTATGTCATTGATCTAAATGTCAGCTGTAATAGTAAATCTTTTTAGTGGAAACATGAATTTAAGCTTTTTGCAAAGCTGTGAACGGTGACGCTGTTGTGACAAACGACCTGGTCGTATTTTATTTGGGCAGTTTTTTGATTTAAACATTTAACGAGCTTATGACTTACCTGTTTTCTATTTTAACAAAACGTTATAATTTACCTTACACATCCGCTTTTCGTAACCCGTTGTAAAGTACAGAAACTGCAAAAATTATTATAAAATAATAATACCATTTCAACATCTTACGACGGTTTAAAGTTGTTTCAATTTAAAACTTCGTAAGTGGCTGAGCGAAGAAGTTGATATAAAAAGGAGTTTACATCCATTTCGTATATAATATATGATTATTTGTTTGTATTTTATGCGATTCCATACCGTTCATTAGATTGCGTTTAAACTTTGTCAAATTATTGCTGGTACTTGCGCGAAGATTATAACTATAATGCATAGTACAAACGTAGGTGGCGCGCGTGTCTTACCGAAAAATTTATTTGATAGTTATGCATCATCATTCATCACCATTACAGTCCTTAGCTAGTTCGCTGCTGAACATATACCTCCCCCAAGGAATGCTACAAAGCACTGTCCTGAGCCACCTGCATCCATAGACTTCCTGCATGTCTTACAAGGTCGTCACTCCATCTAGCGGGGATCGCCCTACACTTCGCCTATGTGACCGGCTCATTGCCATTTCAGTTTACTTATCCGTTGGGCTATATCTGTCACTCTGGCGCTACTGCAGATCCTCATTTCTAAGTTTATTACACAGAGAAACTCCGCGCATAACCCTCCTCACAGCTTGCAGAGAGACCTTAAGCTTCCTCATACGTCCGTAAATCGTCATTGCCAACACGCACTGGTTGTACAATCTCGTTTTTGAGTTTTGAGGTATACCTGACGAGATGTGTCGTAATTTCCCGGACGCTGCCTAGCCGAATTAAATCCGTCGATTGACCTCTTGTTTATAGTTGGAATTACCTAGTCGGACTACTTGTCCCAGGTAAATAAAGATACTCATCAACAACTTCGGACTTAGTGTTGTGAACGACTAACGGCATAGGTGTGAAATAGACGTTACACATGATCTTTGTTTCGTCCATGTTCTTCTTATGACCTATCCGTTGGGTTATTTTGGCAATTACACGGTACAAGTACACTATTGAGGTAACTTAGCATAGTGTTTAGGTAATATAGCGATTCTGCAATAAGGAATACGATTATATCGTCGGCCAATCAAAGGTGAGTGATATGCTCGCCATTGATGTTAGTACCGTATTATTTTCAATCCAGTAGCTTAAAATGTCTTCCAATGTAGCGGTGAAGAGTTTTGGGGATATAACGTCACCCTGTCTTACACCTCTCTGCAGTTGGATAGGTTTCGAACTCTGGTTCTGTACTCGGTTAGCCATCGTAGCCCTACTGTACAAATACTTCAGCATTTCGATATACCGGCAGTCAATTTAGCACCGCTGAGGGGACAGTAGCACCGCTCCAATATCAACGGAATCAAAGGCTTTCTCATATTCCACATACGCAAGACATAGTAGCAGATTGTACTCCTCGGTCTTCTGTACAATTTCTCGAAAAGTATGTATGTGGTCTATGGTACTAAATCCTTTTCGGAAACCGGCTTGTTCAAGAGGCTGGAAGTTGTCGAGTCTGTGTGCGA
The DNA here is from genome assembly GCA_907164705.1 of Parnassius apollo. Classification (NCBI taxonomy): domain Eukaryota; kingdom Metazoa; phylum Arthropoda; class Insecta; order Lepidoptera; family Papilionidae; genus Parnassius; species Parnassius apollo. Next base: position 5,377,283 of record CAJQZP010001616.1, on the reverse strand, counting down.
GACGATTCGTAAACTCTCGAAAACAGCACGTAGATGCGGCTCTCTTGGTCTGTAGTTCTTCAAGAGAGCTTTGTCGCCTTTCTTCAAGAACAAGACCACCGCAATTTTGCTCCACCCCTCAGGATTAGTGCCACCATTAAACCACGGAATTAAAGAGCTTCTGAAGGATTTCGAGTAACGTTTGTCCACCCGCTTTCAGAAGCCCCGCTGTTATTCCATCATCGCCCGGGGACTTGCCGTTTTTGCCAGCCATTCTAATCTCGCTCAGACTGACTTCCGAAATATCATTCAATTGCAATAAATTTATTATAACTCCTCATTAATAAATATAACTTTTATAAATTTAAAATCATATTTCCTCAATTATATAGAACGATATAGAATGACAAGGGAACGCAGGAAATAGAATAAATGGGGCTCTACATTCTACTGTGGAAAGTCATAATATATCAAAATAGGCACGTATGGCAATTCAATGCTGTGTTAGTTCCTACTTTAACGTATGGTAGTAAGAGTTGGATGTGGCAGACGAAGCATAAACGCAGTAGAAATACGGTCTTTAAGGAGTATGGAGTCTGAGCGACAGAATGAGATATTTTGTGATAAGAGAAGAGTATGGTTTGCAAGATGATGTTGTGACCAGTATTAAGAAAGGAATGCTTCGGTGGTTTGGTCATGTAATAATAATAATAATAATAACCTCTAAAGTGGTGAAACGCAACCGTCGGAACTTCTCCGCCGCCTGGATAGACTACAGAAAGGAATTCGACTCGGTGCCCCATACATGGCTAAAGAGAGTCCTCGAGCTGTACAAGATAGACTGTATAGTTAGAGACTTCCTCGAGCAGTGTATGGGGCAGTGGAGTACGATCCTTTGTCATCTGGGCGAGCGGATGATGGCTGCGGAGAACCACATAAGGATAAGAAGGGGTATCTTCCAGGGCGATTGTCTGAGTCCAATCTGGTTCTGCCTCTCTCTGAACCCTCTCAGTACCTTATTGGAGGGCTCCGGGAGGGGATTTCAGCTACGGAAAGGAGGGACAAAAGTGACCCACCTTTTCTATATGGATGACCTCAAGTTATTCGCCTCCAGTCGCTCCCATCTTATGGAATTGCTAAACATCACTTGTGAATTTAGCAATTCCATTAGAATGGAGCTGGGGACGGATAAGTGTGCGGTCCTCCATCTTGAAAGGGGAAGGGTTACAAACTCTGAGGGCATAGACTTATTTATGCCCGTTAACTTAAGAACCCTTTCCGAGGCTGAAACATACCTATACCTGGGTATGTCACAGAACATCGGTATCGATGAGGCTGGTATGAAACAGTCAGTTTGCGACATGTTTTATGCACGCCTGACCAAAGAGCTTAACAGCCTTTTGTCCGGTGTGAATAAGGCACACGCATATAACGGCTGGGTCATGCCTGTCCTCATGTATACCTTTGGCATACTCAGGTGGACTCAGACTGAACTTAGCGCCCTGGATAGAAAAGTCCACACTACCATGACGTCCCATAGGATGCATCATCCGAGATCGTCGGTAATGAGGCTGTACTTGCCGCGAAAGCATAGTGGGCGTGGCTTTTTGAGCGCACTCACCATGCATAATCGCGAAGTGTGCAGCCTCCGTGATTATTTCCTGGCGAGATCGAATGATCCATTGTATAAGGACGTCATTTCTTGTGATAAAGGACTTATCCCTCTATCCTTAGCCAATAAGCAATGGCAAGACCCGGCAGTGCAGAGCATTTCCGACCGGGAGACCGTATGGAAGGAGAAGGAGCTCCACGGGAGGTTTTACAAGGCTCTACATGAGCCTTTCGTAGACACAGTAGCCTCCCTCCACTGGCTACGCTTTGGTGACCTCTTCGAGGAAACCGAGGGTTTTGTCTGTGAAATACGAGATCAGGTTATTAAGACCAACAACTATCGAAGATACATCCTAAAGGATGGCACCGTCGACATCTGTCGAGCTTGTCGCCATCCCGGTGAGTCACTTAGGCATGTCATCTCCGGTTGTTCGGCGCTTTTTAACTCTGAGTACTTGCACAGACACAACCTAGTAGCCAGAATTCTTCACCAGGAGCTTGCTCTGAAATATGGTCTCGTGGATCGGAAATTGCCGTATTACAAGTACTTGCCGGAAGCCGTGCTCGAAAATGATCGCGCCAGGCTCTATTGGGACCGGGCCATCATCACAGACAGGACTATTCTTGCGAATAAGCCTGATATTGTGCTGATAGACCGGGCACAGTCAAGGATATTTTTGGTCGACATTGCCATTCATAATCCATAAAAGTTAAAGGATTTTATTATATACCGTGTATTTATATACTAGATATGGTGCTATTTGTAAGAAATAATAGTAACTTATTTGTTAAATTAAAAAGCAAGAGACACCCTTTCCAAATAAGCTTCTATTTCCAAATAAGCTTCATGTATAACAAAACTAAACTTTTAAACAGCAGTGTATTTTGTATGATTCCGAGAGTGTATAATCATTTACCCAACTCTCTGCTTGAAATTTCAAATAATAATTTATTTAAAAAAAAAGTGAAGACACTACTTTTAGAAAAATCATATTATTCGGTAAGGGAATTTCTTGAAGACAAATTAATAGATGCAGTATTGTAACCGGCTTAGTGGTACTGTGACATTAATTAGACATTTTATGTGACATTATTTTACAAAGTTGACATTGTGTATTAATTAGGTAATCTCATTTGACATTATTTTAATAATTATTTAGACACTATGATTTGATATGTAATAATTTTAATTTAATCTATAGCATAAAATTAAGAATTTTTGCATGGCATGAGCCTAAATATGGCGATCAACAATGTAAATTGACCACTGTAACACCATCTGTACCCATATTGCGCAAATAAAGAATTCATAATAAAAGTTAAAGGATTTTATTATATACTCTTATACACATATTAGGACAACTCTTCTGATAAAAGACAGTTTTACACTTTCGTAAATTTTTTCTTGTAACATCACTATGCGGAAATGTTTTATCTGTACAATTATCAATACATCTTTGAAATAAATGTGGATATTTCTTTACAAATGTTCCAATTTCATACACGTACATGCAACACAGTGTCATAAGTTTTAACTGTTTAAAAAGTGGTTTACAAGAATCAAAAGGTCCACATCCACAAATCGCCCGTACACATTTCTTTTGGATGAGGAATGCTCTCTTAAAAACCGTTGAATTGCCCCAGATCAATAAACCATACCGTAGCACGGATGCTACATATCCATGATAAGCTGTTATAGCAGCTTTTTTACTTGTTAAATTGGTTAGTCTTTTAAGTGCATAAACGAATTTATCTAATTTATCACACATTAAGCTTATATGACTTTTCCAACTACAGTGCTGGTCTAAAATAAGGCCGAGGAATTTTATTTCAGCAACCTTTTCAATTTCTTGATTATGACTCACGACTTTTATTTTAGGGATATTCTCCCGGTTAGTGCAGAATGTAATATATTTAGTTTTGAGTAGATTGGGACATAAATTATTACTTTCGAGCCAATTTATTATAGATGTGACAGTATTGTTAACTTTAAGTTCATAATCAGATGGCTTTTCTTTACCTGTTATTATAACTGATACATCGTCGGCATATAGAGTACAATGTTGATTGATTGCCAAAGGAAGGTCATTAATATATAAAATAAAAAGTAAAGGATCAAGAATTGTACCTTGTGGCACACCTTTTGTAGTGGGTTGTAATTTAGAGCTATATGTGACATGTTCATTAAATTCATTAATCCTAGTTATTTGAACGCATTGTTTTCTGTTACTTAAATAAGATTGTATCCAATGGAATGCAAGTCCTCTAATGCCATATTTTTCAATTTTATTTAGTAACAGTTCGTGGTCTACAAAATCGAATGTTTTACTCATATCGAAAAAGACACCAGTAACTTTCATACCTTTATCAATGTTTTCTGTTATGTGCTGAGTTAGTGTGTAATTAGCTAGTGTTGTTGATTTTTCTTTTTGAAAACCGTTTTGTTCTTCTCGTAAAATCTTATGTTTATTTAGAAAACTATTCAGTCTAGTATGCATTGCTTTTTCAAATACTTTAGCTAATATTGGGATAAGAGCAATAGGTCTATAATTATTAATTTCTTTTTTGCTGCCCGCTTTATGAATTGGCTTAATCACAGAAATTTTAATTTTGTTTGGAAAGATTCCATATTCAAATGATATATTAATATAAGAAAGAACTGGAGATACCAAATCAGTACAAGACTTTAAAATTTTTGTGGAGATTCCGTCATAACCCATTGAATTTGTATTATTTAACCCTTGTATAATTTTTTTTAATTTCACAACGTACTTTAACATCAACGTACTTTAAGGGAAACTTTTATTTTTTATGATAAGTTTTGTTTGGAAAATTTATAAAGAAGCTGTTAAATGTATTTGCTATTTCTCCAGGATCTTTAATCATTGTTTCATTTTTGTGAATCGAAGTAATGTCCTTATTTTTCCGTAAATCATTTGATGACTCTTTTATGAGATTCCAAGTAGCTTTACATTTATTTTTAGCTTTATTAATGAAATTATTGTTTGTGTTGCTTTTTGCTTTAATGATACAAGATCTTAAGATTTTACTATATGTCATGACGTGTGTCTTCCTACTATCTGTTTTGTTTTTAAAAAATAAACACATTAATTTTCTTTTTGTGCAACATGATTTTTTAATTCCCTATGTAATCCATTTTGTGACCGAATTGAATCTTTTTATACTAATTCTTAAAGTGGGAAAACAGAGATCATAGAACATTATCAAAGTTTCATGAAAATTATTGAAAGCGGAATTGACATCCTTGTCTTCAATTACATCTTTCATCATCTGTAATATATTCTTTGTTATAATCACTAATAAATATAAAGTAATGTGCATTAAATTTGTGGGTTAAAGCTGCCGGTGCGAATTCTAACGTTTGTGCTGTGTTATGGTCTGATAAATGAAGTACATGTGTTTTACCTATTGCATTAGGGATATTGCTTGCAATATGGTCTAAGCATGATATAGAAATCTAAAATCTAAAAATGATGTAGAAAGAATTAATAAGAAAAGAATTAATAAGAAAAGTATGATAAAGCAAATCTATGTTGCAAAAGTAAATGGTAGAGTCGGAAAGGGACGTCCTAGATGTTTATCGACCAAATTGGCGATGTATTGAAAATTGGCCAAACTATGAGTACCCTTAACCGACGAGCATGTCAGATAGAGTCATTATGTACGTGGTAGAGCCATGTTGCAGTTATATTAGAAGTATAGTTGTAGCACGAATGAGTCGGCTCGACCGGGGAAGAATTGCTCTCACAGAATACCAGCGTATAATAGTAGCTTAATGCTGCTGTGTGATATAATGAGTGCAGAGAACCGGAGAACCTCTTTACGGGAAACGAGACTTTCCATCCTAGACCTCACGGGTGACAACGCATCTGCATTTTGATTCGTAATCGAGGATAGATGTAGATGTCTATCGGCCGCAGCAACCATTTACCATCAGGTGGACTGTGTGCTCGTTTGTCACCCTATCCTATAAAAAAGCATGTATGCGTAGGTATATGGATGTGGGGGAGGCAAGAGAGATGTGTCAAGATCCTGCCAAATGGAAGTCTGTAGTATCTGCCTACCCCTCTGGGTGACAGTGTTTATGTTTATGTTTACGATTTCCACAATTTTATTTCTTCTGTGGCAGCAACGTGCCGGATACCAGTTAGTATATAATGAAATTAAAAACAATATAATAATTTGCTCATAATATCGTCTGAAGTACTACGACATAGTGTATCCAAGTGGTTAAGTTTTTGAAGTCGGTTTTAATGTAACACTTTCACTGTCCGGTTTTCAGACACAATAGTAAGACAATAGCAATGACCTATATGTAGTGCAAGGGACAGCGAAAGGGTTTAAGTTAAATATTTTACTCTTTTCAGTTGACTCAATATTACAGATTCAAGGTAGCAAGTATTTAGAATGTCGTCTAAATAGTTAAAATAAAACTAAATAATCTATTTGAATTTCGGTGCTTAGACCAGTTTTTAGACTATTCTTTTATGCAACTCAAGTGACGATCGAACTTAAAGCCCAGTGTTGGTAAGTAGCTGCTGTACTCCATGCACATTTGTAGAAAACAAGGGCGGTTATATTAGATGCGTTATCACCACTGAGGACTAAGATAACGCGTTTCCACTATAAGGGGTTTCCGTTTTTCTACACTCACCATACGAAACAGCAGCATTAAGCTGCTATTTTACGCTGGTATTCTGTGAGAACGTGGCCCAACCCCGGTTGAACCGTCACATTCGTGCTACAACCATGATAACGCTGCAGCGTGATTGACTACCATGTATAATAGGTGTAGTTTTTTGCGTCGTATGTATTACAATTAAAATATTTTTATATTTAATCCCCTTACATATGAAGGTATTACATCTGACTGGCCCCTATGCGCACACGAATGTATAAAGGAACCGTTATATTTTCCAGCCCGCATGATTTTCTCGCCTCAGTGCACACAGCTTTTGCTGATACAGTATGGACTTGTAAATAAGCATTTTATTGTAATTTTTTTTACTAGACTCGAAGAAATTTCTTTATAACTTTGACGTTATAATTGTTACAATATTTAACGTGGTAGAGCCAGTGCGCGAACAACCAGATAAAGGTTTGAGCACTCGCACGTCTCAACCATCCTCTTCTTCACAACGACAGGTACTACATATGTTTTATCCTCTAAGCAACAAAACAAAAGTGCGATGTGCAACAAGTGCGACTTAGGTGGATGTCCGTGTCTTTCGGAATATAACCGGAAATACCTCTCAAATTAAAAAACACATCACACACAAATCTAAAAAAAATCCTTAGGAGCATTTTAAGCGATGAGGAATGACACTCAGATATTCTTATTTTCAGTTTGCTTTGTGCGCGTCCATGTAGGTCGACATTATAGGACTTTTTTTTATTTGATAGAATAAAGATGACAAACAGTCCAACTGATGGTAAGTAGATAGAAGATCTACATCTAATATCTTATTAGAATCAAATACGTTGTCAGTTGTCTCTTCTAAGGACTAAAATGGCAAAGTTGCAGTACGTATGGGTCGGCTCGGCCGAGGTGTGACCACACAGCATGAAACGGAAGAGTAATCTTGCTGGATTTCGTGGAGTAAGTGTCGCGAACCGGAGACCCTGTAATGGTAACAAAGTTTGCCATTTTAGTCCTTAGAAGAGACAACTGACAACGTATTTGATTCTAATAAGATATTAGATGTAGATCTTCTATCTACTTACCATCAGTTGGACTGTTTGTCATCTTTATTCTATCAAATAAAAAAAAGTCCTATAATGTCGACCTACATGGACGCGCACAAAGCAAACTGAAAATAAGAATATCTGAGTGTCATTCCTCGTCGCTTAAAATGCTCCTAAGGATTTTTTTTTAGATTTGTCGCAATTTGAGAGGTATTTCCGGTTATATTCCGAAAGACACGGACATCCACCTAAGTCGCACTTGTTGCACATCGCACTTTTGTTTTGTTGCTTAGAGGATAAAACATATGTAGTACCTGTCGTTGTGAAGAAGAGGATGGTTGAGACGTGCGAGTGCTCAAACCTTTATCTGGTTGTTCGCGCACGTTCGATGGTTTGACCTGGTTTTATCGATCCGATGTGGCGGTGGTAACTCGATACCACAGATACCACCCCAAAGGAATGTGATCGAGTTCGCCAACTCGCACGAACTGTCCCTCGATACTTTAAACCGTTTTCTTTTCGTTGTTAATGAATGGATAATTGAAGGTTTTATTTATTTTACGTCATCTTTACGGAGTCTCGAGTAGTGAGTTCGCTCAGTTTCAGGCGAATGTTTGGGGTTAGACGGTTGGATGATGATATAATACCAGCTATCTAACGTTACTATACGTGCGGGCCCTGTGAAAATCAGCGCTGTTGTCTCGGCGACAGCAGAAGCTGAGTGAGGTCCGTATTTAACAATTTTTTTTTTATTTTTTTTTTAAGTTAACTTGCCATAACACACGATGAACGTATTTTAAGAGTAATTTATATCTATACATACTTTTGTTAGATATATTTGTCAAGTTGTTATTTTTTTATTAGTTTGTTTTTCCTTGTAATGGCATGTGAGCAAATATTAAAATTTAGGTACATAATTTATGTGTGTGGCATGTTTGCAATAAATGTTTCTTTCCTTGTTTCTTTCTTTCTGTAATTTAAATACAAGTTTTGCTATTTATTTATTTATTTATTTATTCTTTATTGAACCTTACACTCAACACTCAATATATAGGAACAAAATGCGAACTTATGCTAAAAGCATTTTCTAACAGTCAACCTATATACTAGATTTTGGTTAAATATACTAGATATATACTATACCCTCTAAAGCAGTAGCATTTACAAGGTACACGGGTTTCTAATAATCGAAATGAAATGGTAGGTATTACAAAAAATGCTTTTATTTCAGATTTGAATGGATGCAAAAATATTCCCTTGGAATTTTCTGAGCGGATTTCCTCTAATCTCTTAGTCAATGGATATGCTCCAGTAACGCTGTGGAGATACCCCTCCGTCTTATCCCGAGCTTTAAAACACCGTAATGTATCGAAATTACATGATTTGATTTCTATAAAGAGGTTCTAGATTTTATCGAAATTTCCATGTAAGAAAGAGGATTTCTTTTTATTTTATATTTTCATTCCCTGCGACTTTGTCCGCGTTGAATTTATTACAATAGAATTACACGGGTTTAATTTCTTTGCCCGGAACCCTATTTTTTCCAGAATAAAAGTAGCTTAAGTTACTTTTTATAACATCAGCTATCTGTCAGTGAAAGTCCCATCAAAATCGCTGCATCCATTTCGGAGAGATGAGAAAGAGAGATTAGCCGGAACAAACAGACAGACAGACTATATTTTAAAATTGTTTTTTTTTAGTTATAACTACTGTTTATACATTTATATGCATCTAATAAAAAGCTGTTATTTTGCCATTACATGCAGATGCTTCAATTTTATTTATTTTTAAAAATATACTTTTCTTTCCTTCTTTCTTAGTGACAAAGAACACAAAATATTTTATATAGCTACTATGTCTTAAGCTACGCAATAAAATACTGAAGTATTTGAAATATAATTAAATGGTGGTAAAATAAGAGGGACCGCGGAATATCGGAACGATTAAGGGTCTTCCCGCTAATCCCCTCCTAAGCTGGAGCCTTCGCAGCGCTCCGAAACGTTCCTAAGAATTTCATACAATTTAGTGTCATCAAAAGCAATAAAATAAGAAGATGAATGTCTTCCACTTTACTTTCGCTTAATATCGATTTAATTAATAGAGTGTTTTATCACAAAATACTTTAAGTGAGCAATTCTTGTACATCATCATAATTATCCTTACAGCCCTTTACAAATCCACTGCTGAACGTAAGTCTTCCCTAAGGAATGCCACAGCACATGGTCCTGAGCCACATACAACCAATAAATGCCTGATATTTCTTACCAGGTTGTCACTTCCCCCAGGGGGGCCCCGCCCTACACTTCGTTTAACGTTTCGAGGCTACTTGTTTTTGTATATTTTTTTAATCGAATAAGGGTGACAAGCAAGCACATAGCCCACCTGATTGTAAGTGAATGATGTATCTATGGCTGTGATATAATCGCTCAGCGCATCAAACAAAGTAGTAATCTAAACATCAAAATATCTTTAAATAGGCAAACAGTGTTGCATTGTATAATAACGACGTTAGTCGATATTAACTATCGATATTCACGCTGACTGCAGTCACGATTCGAGTGGCGATGTGAAAGGATTCGCAGCTAGAACCGTGTAACCAAGGATCGATATTAATTCGTTTATGCATTTTGCGACACGACAACTGTTGTTTGAACTTTGTTTACACTAAACATTCCTACGATCTTGACATAACTTTAACATAGAATGAATTTAACAACAGTTTCTATCAAATTCTGAATTAATTTATCGATTGCGAATGTTTTTATCGCACTAATTTATTATTTTTTAAACAATACAGTTTTTTTTTTCGTAGAATATAGGTGACACACGAGTAATAAGTCAACCTGATGGTAAGTGGATGATGTGACCCTTAGTAATCTACATTTATCCTAGACTAAAAATCAAAATGCAATTGCGTTGCCACCACTGAGTTATGAGGAGTAGAAAAAAGGGTCTCTGATTCTTTACACTACGAGTATTTACACGAAACTGTATTTCGTTTTAAGGCGCTTTTTTAGGCTGGTATCCTGCGAGAGCGTGGTGCCACCCTAATTCAGCTGACCTTTTCTTTTACAACCATAGCTGCAGAGTGGTTCTACCACGTATAATAGTTGCGTATAAAAGTATAAGAGTTGTTCAAATCTAATGTCGTATAACCTTGTACCAAGTATTTCCACGCACAGATCTACAGAGAATATTAAGCTCATTTCACTGTGTATCTAGTCTGGACTGAGCTTGCTGTAGTTTCTAAATTGTTCCAAACGCCGAAACTCTGTGAGTTGATCGTTGTGACTGAGTGTTGTTCACATGTTTTATGTTGATAACGATGCAGTTGTTTGAAATTTTGTTTGAAATACGAGCTTTTTGATGCAGCTCAGCTCAGCCGTGAAAGTAAACACAGCAATTTGAATAATTAAAAATAATTTTTTGTATGAGATATAATGAAGCTATACTTTATGTTCGAGTATTGTATTCAACGACTTCTATATAATATACTACTAGACCAGAATTTAGTAAAAACTGTGTCAGAGTTGTAGATCGCGCGGAAGCGGTAGCTGGCACGGTAAATGTGCCACGAAGTTGTATATGCGTTTAGGACTGTTACCATTTATAAGAAAACACGCTATAAAGTTACCTAGTTATCTGAAATAAAGTTCAAATCACATTGACAAAGTGTGTACGTAAGTAATTAGTACGCGGTAGAGCCACGCTGCAGCTACAATATACTTGTAGCACGAATGGGTCGGTTCGTCCGGGGTAGGATCCCGCTCGCATAATACTAACTTGAAATAGCAGCTTAAAGCTGCTGTTTTTTGTATAGTAAGTGTATTGAACCAGAGACCCTTTTTACTGGAAACGAGGCAGGAGTGACAACGTATCTGCATTTGGATTAATGGAGAATAAACGTAGATGTCTATGAACCACAGCATCCATTTACCATCAGGTAAGCTGTGTGAAAAGGACAGTTTTTATAACTAATAGATTCAGGCTTTACTTAACAGAAATTCATTATATTAAACATGTTAGAAATCAATTAGCTAATTATAATTAATAATAATTATCAATTAAGATATGCGTAATAAAATAAAATGGTGTGTCTTACCTAGTTTGATGAGCACCCCCCTCCCTCCATCAATTGCGTACACTACCCCCTTCCACTACCACTACTCACAACATTACATATATTTATTTAACTTTATGTATGTACACATTAATTATAAAGGTATTATATACCAGTCTATGTTTACATATTGTAAAAACAACTTGTGAATTAATTACAAAAAAAATTGGATTACAAATTACTGCTGAACGTGTCGAAGGGTAAAAAAGTAAATTTAAGTCGATCACAGAGGGAACTCATCTAGATTATAACGAAATTTATGAGGCATATATTTGGACAGCGGGGTCTATTGGTGATTTAGTACGGCCGAAATTGGCACATATGTTAAAGTGGGTGGCAATGGACGTGGAAATTTTGTGATGTATTGGTAGATCTATAGTGTTTGTTTTTTGAATTAGTTGCCTGTAATTAAATTTAAAATCGTATAGCACTAAGTTTCCATATTCCACAGGTTACCACCTGTGTATAAGATGGAATGCCCCACAACCTGTAATTAACCTAGCTCTACATCTCCTCTCTGGCTCCTTTAGACTGGAGCACAGTAGTGAAAGCGCTAATATTTGGTGAGATTAAAGGGTGCTGACTTCCTAGACGAATTCCTAGGCCGAAAATAAGTCATATTACATAGAAAAGTAGTAAATTCCTAGTTTCAACTAAAATTACAAAAACGACTAATAATAAATAATAAATACTTAATACATTTCATTGTCTAAAATTTTTTTACTACCCTCACATAGCCGGCACAAAATACTGTCAGTTTTGTACGTAATCAAAACAACTAATATCCTATTGTAAAATAAAAATAGGCTTTATCCTAAATGTTATAATATTTAAAAAAGTAAAAATAAAGTCCCCTCAAATAAAGCAAAAATAAAAACCTCTCACTTCTGAGACGGCTTAGGGCAAGGAAGTGTCCACCACGCTGCCCCAATACGCGTTTGCGGATTTCACATGTCTTCGAAGTATTTTTTAATTTTTTTCAATTATGCAGTTTTACTCATGATGTTTTCCCTCACCGTCGAGCACGTGGTAAATCATCACTTAAAATTGCAATTAACAATTTTATTGGTATCGGCGGGGATCGAACCCTGTTTGCTCGCGTACTGTAACATTTACAGCGAGCGGTAAGCCCCTGAGTTACCACGGCTCTCTTTATATCGTCTACGATCAAAATAATATTTATCTTATTTTATTAGTTATGAAATAATACAATTATATAAAGGTAAAATGTAAATGCTATTTTCTACATCCATATATTTGTGAAAAAATACATATATGCTTTAAGAACGTTCTGCAACACTGTAAACCGATGCCGACGTGGTTACGCGATACAGGTCCTTACGACTGACCCAGAGCCCAAGTTTGCATCTAATAGCAGCCATGAACATTCTTTGTAAAAAGAGACTATATTTGCGGTGTAACAGTTCCTTTACTTTGTAAGTTGTTGGGAGATTGGGTGGTCTCTTTGAAAATTATTTCAATGACTGTATGAGATCTTGCCTAATACAATATAATATTCAGGCATTAAGAACTTTAAAATAGAACAGAATAGATTAGAATCATTTGTACTTAACCGACAAGCATGTATACGTAGGTATATATAGATGTGGAGGAGGTGAAAGAGGTGTGTCAAGATCGTGCCAAATGGAAGTCTGTAGTCTCTGCCTACCCCTCTGAGTGACAGGTGTGAGTGCTTATGTATGTATATGTATGTATGTATTTATTTCAATATAGATACAAGAATACTTATTGAAAATCATTTAGCCTTTACCACTAGGTCGGAAAAAAAACTCTGTCCTGGGATTAACTAGCAAGAAACCAAGCGGGACTTTTAAAAATAATAAACTTGGCTGATAGAGATACATACTTTAACCCTAAATATATGTAAAATAAAAACGAAAATCTAACTTAACACTTAACATATTTAGGGAACTTTTTCTTTGGCGCGTCCTTGTATAGTGGATACATTACCCCAGGGAGCGAGAAATGTGTTTTACTGTTTGCGTTTTACAGAAACGTGAAATACGTAGGATTTGAAATTCGTTTACCTATTGGACTCTAGACCCTGCATATGTAAATAGATTGGGTACTCTATGCGACATCAGCTTTAATATGTATAATAATCACTACTGATTTTCTAGTTTTTCTTGCGTTGATAAGTTTTAAAAACTCTTAAGATACAAGTGATTTTAACGTGCAAATCCACGCTGTTGCTATATTATGGTTGTAGCAATTGAGAATAGATGTAGATGTCTATGAGCCACAGCATCCACTTACCATCAGGTGGTTATGTGCTCGTTATTATTACTATTCTATAAATATTTGCTAATCTATTCATCAAACTTCCGGAATTTATTTATTCAAATAATTGCATTTGTTATACATATTATATTTAACTGAATAGCATTTTAAAAAATATCTACATCATATACAACGAGCAGTGTAAAGCTGCAATCAAAACTAATTTGTCCCAAAAACAGAATGGGAAAACGTATGGAGAGTAAACAAAGATAGAGCTTGACAAATTGCACTCGCTGTCAAGAGGTAAGAGGGAAGGGAGTGATTGATGCCTGAGGACCCTAGTCAGTGCCCTCACTCTTGTGAAGTAATTTCAGTGGATCGAAATCTGAGAAACTTTGCTTAAGGTCATATGTGATACCGGTCAGTAAGAAATAACTTTGCAAGGAAATAAATGAAAAATTGGTAGTATGTTAGTAATGTGTGTAATATATTTACTTCAATGTTATTTATTGTTAAAATATACGTTGACTCGTAAGCGCTATCGTGAAAAAAAATTTGTTGATTCGAAGGGGTGGGGGCTGAACGTAACAACCCTAAACGAGCTTCTAAATGAAATGAAATGTTTTCTCTATATATTATTTTACTTAATCTAATAAAAGAAATACATACCAAATTCAAATATTTAAAAAAAAACTATTAGCTACCTACAACATAATTACGCATCTGAAGTATGCGATAAAATTTTATCGACGAATTAAAGCCCCGAAGTTTTAACAGACGTGTCGATCAAACCTCCTTGTTTTTACAAATCAGTTAAAATGATTGATCCCTTTATACCTTTAGATTACTTTAAATCGTAGGCGAGTTGTTGCGCGCATTCCCGTGAAGGTTTCTGGCAAAACATAGGCATTAAGCATTGTATTATAGTTTATATTCTCTGCTCTCCTATACCAATCATGCTATTGCATGAAACTTTGATGAGTTGCACGAGCGCCCGCGAAGTTTCTGACACAAGTGGTTAAATTAAAAATTTTGTAGACTTAATTTAACATAAATAAAATGAGAACATCATCAATTTATTTAAAGTGAATTATTAAGGATAACTCAAAAACTACTGGACAAATCTTGATTAGGTAAATGTATATGGGACCATACGAGAAGCACAAGCTTTCAAATAAAAAAGAATCATCAAAATCGGGTCATCCAGAAAAAAGTTCTGAGATAGCAATTAAAAAAAAATACAATCCAATTAATACCCACTTCCTAATTTTTGAAGTCGATTGAAATAAGAGGCGTTGTTAGTTGTTACGCAAGCCAAGCACAGTTAATATGTTAAGGTTAAACATCACATTATTTTTATTTATAAACATTTTATCACTAACTATTTTTATCCATATATACCTATGATAATATTGTTAAACTTGAACGCTTCAAAGCGTTTATAAAGAAATGAAAAATGCCTGACAAAAATTTATTAGCAATTATACACCAACAGACATTTGCTAACTAACAAAATGAAGGTTGATTATTAGATAGTTATTAATTTACAATAGTAACCGTTTTACCACTTTTTAGTAACTCAGCTTTTAATATACACTACTTACTTATATTTTTCAAACAAATGACGTCACCGAATTTTATAAAGTATACACTGGATGCGATAGAGGCTTTTTTTTTTTTTTGTGTTTTTTTTTATCCTTTTCCCAAGGGGGGGCGGCTTCTTCTCTTTTCTGGAGGTGTACTGTGGTGTGCGCTGGGTGTTTTTTTATCTCTTGTTGTTGAACCATATAATATACAAGAAAAAGCCTACTCCTTTTAAAAATGTCGGCAATGCACCTGCGGTAGTCACTAGCCTATTATGAGGTGAGCCGCATGCTCGTTGCCTTTTTATCCTCTCTTCTATTAAAAAATATTATGTTTAATTCATAAATTAATCTATTACATTTATCCTGTAAATTACATAGGCTTACGAAATTAAACGTAATAGAATGCCTTGCTTTTCCAACTTTTTACGTGGGCCATAATTTAAATTCATTATCCAACGTCGGGTCACCCTTACCAAATAAAAAAATGAGCTTGCTCCATACCTCAGAGGATTATGACTAACCACGTCAGGCTACTATCGGCTAAAACTCTACGGTGTTGGAATACTCACGTAAAAACTTCTACGGGAATTAGGGTCACCTTGCACATAGAGCATCGATGTTTCGGGAAGTCTGTAATATGTCAACATGTTAGGATCGTTTCAATTATTATATCAAATTTGATAGACCACAAATTCTCATAAAAATACCGATTCCTACCAAAGATGGTTTGCGAGGCTGTTGAAATTAAAAGATATGGCTGTGAGAAGTGTGTAAAGAAAGTGATCCCGCAATTAATTAAATTCAATCCAAACGCAACTATACTACTGCAAGACTTCAAGATACTGTAAGCTCGTTCTGCGTAGGTCGGACCAAAAGATAATATTCGTTGAACACAACATCAGGATATCAAACAGCTCAGCCCCCCCCCCCCCCGTGACCACGGGTGTTGTAAATTGCCCGAAACGTCAAAATACTACGCTAAAAATTCGTAAAATTAGTTCAAATCCATGTGTAATATTCGCGTAAATATATGAAACCATTAGAGGAAATGTTTTTTTCCCGACCCAACTAACTTCGTGTGATTCTGTATTTTTTGCTTCTGTTGTTTTGCACTGTTGCCTCCCTTAGACATGTTTCATTTGTCCGTGTATTACGCTCTCGTATCAAAAACGGACATTGTACTGTAGCGATATGTCCCGCGTAGTACGACCGCTTGGTATTATTCATTTTTATGTCCGAAATTCAGGCACGGTAAACACGCTGTTTCATGTTGACATGGTTCACGTTTGGTTTGTACTACTCTATATGCGTTTGAGTCTTTTTTTTTTTTGACTAGTTTGTGTCACGTATTTTGAGTAGATACATATTTCGTGTTTTTGACTATTTCGCATTGGAGTAGGTTCTCGTTTTTAAATAAAATAGTTTGGGGAAGAAAGGAAATTTTAAATATTTAGACTAGACGTTTTTATTTTTTTTACTTTGCGTTAACCATAGTTCCAGATAGAAAACAAACTGAATATTGTTAAACCGTTACGGTTACAGGGTGCCTAAGTTCTCTGCTGACGTAGGCTTCCCCCATAGATTGTCGCATAGGGAAATGTTCGCAATAGCTGTCACCTCTAGGAAAGGCAACTGTAGTTTTTTTATTATTTTGTTGTTTCTTAGAAAGACACTGCTGCCGGTATCCTAGTTTGTTTGTTTCCCTCTCTCGTTTCGTACGACACCCACGGGACGATACTTGGTCGTGGATGTTCTTTCAACCCCACTACACGTCAAAATAAATAGTTATAAAAAAATTACACAATCAGTTATGTACAAACGCGAAAAAATATAAATTTTTTTTCAAAAGGAAAACCTCAGGACTATATTTCATCTCCAATTTTCTTCGTAAACACAATAACTCAGTCCGGAGCTTAATAAATAGCAATCGCATGACCGCCGATGTCCTAAATGTACCTGTCACAGGAAGGGGAGGAATCATGGGGGAGGAGGGTGGGGATAAGGAAAAATAGCCCCTCGAACAAACGACAAAGTGATTCGAGAGAACCGACGAGACGAAACGAATTACTTGACGTGGACAAATCTGTGTTAAATGTAAATGGATCTTGTGTTTGTGTGGAATATATGGAAGGTAGAAGTTAATGTTTGTGTCTTTTTATAATCTATATACAATATCTCTTTTTTTTAATTCCATCCCCGTCTCTCATTAGATTTGCAATTGCTGTATCAGTTGTTGATGGTACCACGTGCTCGGTGGCGAAGGAAAACAAGCATGCATGGGAGATTTAGTTTTCACCTATGAACTTATAATATTTATCTATAAGGCGTGTCAGGCGGGTAGCCAAAGTCAGCAGGGTTATCACAAAGATGCTGCTGCCTGTGTCCCGTTTCATGTTTCCATTACACGGAGACTGCGTGCTCCACTAGTAAAACATTTCGAGGACGTGGAACGTCCACCAATAGGCACTACATTAAAACCCCAAATATTGAATTTTTTTTAATGGGCTGTCATATCCTCGGATGTCATCTAAACAGTTACGTTAAAAAATGTACCCTCTATCTTTCCATCCTTAGTCGTGAAATTTTTCTCTAAAATTAAGAAGAATAAACATAAAAGACCACCTCTGAAGGTCATCCTATGTAACAAATAAAGAATCTTTAAAATCTAGTGTCGGTGTAAGATTATCCACCACCCCATGTTATCCCGTTAGTGTCGTAAAAGGCGATAGAGGGAAACAAATTAGGAGATGGCCAGCAGAATCTTCCTAATAACGACTAAAAACATAAAAACCGCAATTGCCAACCCATGCCAAGTGCACCACGTGGCAACTATTAAAAATATCCCAATGAGGCAATCTATCAATTGTTCCGTGGGGTAGGCTTATGTTCAGATGTGGGTTTCAATAGGCTGAAACGGTACAATCGGTTTACGACTGACAGAGATATCGCTTTAAAGTCGAATTAACAACCTTTTAAAATAAACTTTAAGGTCTACTAATTGCTATAAACAATATTTTCTAATCACTTAATACTGACAAAAATACTAGTCGTACCATTTCCATCAAATAAAAAAAAATGTAAATGACACCTATTGACGGGAATCGTGGTGCGAGGCCGCCATTAAAATCATTGTGGACAATAACAAACCGCAATCTTTCTATTATGCCCGTCGTTTAGCAGGGACACGTTAATTAAATTAGCACTATAATTATCGCAGTTAGTCATGCAGCTTATAACGCTGCGATAGCTCTTGGGAAACAGGGCAATAAATTTTGAATTCATAATTGAAAATAATTACCGCTGTTATTATGTACTACACATAACATAATAGTTTAAATTAATTTATGTGTGTTTATAAAATAATACAATAGAAGTTGTAATGTTTATTTTAATATATATATATATATATATATAATAAATCTTCACTCTTTTGCGAGAAGTCAGAATGATTCTAATAAGGCACATACGGCACTTCACAACGGTGTGTCATTGCCTACCTTGATGTAAGGTAGTGAAAGTTAGGTGTGGCAGGAACGTGAGAGTAAAATAAATGCAGTAAAAATGTGGTCATTAGGAACGATGTTAAGGGTGACTCAGAATGACAGGATGAGAAATTGTGTGATAAGAGAAAAGTGTAGTTTGCAAGATCTTGTTACCGGGATTAAATAAGGTATACTTCGGTGGTTAGAACATGTCGAAAAAAGAATGACAAAGCAAAATAATACTGCAGATGTGAGTGACAGTCTTCAAGTGACATCATAGACAAGAGTTTATCGAATGAATTGGCAATATATTAAATATTGACCAAATTAAGGTCGTCCTTAACCGACGAACATGTATGCGTAGCTATATATATGTGAAAGAAGGAAAAAAGGGTGTGTTAGAGTCATGCCAAATTGAAGTTTGTAATGTGCTGACCCTTCTGGGTCACAGTACCGACAGACAGTTCAATTAAAAAGAAAGAACAGAATAAATCAATGAATTTACTGCTATATACTTATCAGAAAATGGTTTAGACGACGTCCTAGGCAGTAAAAGAATTCTAACACCTAATAATATTTCAAAAGCTCACAAGTACATTACACCGAGGCAACGTATCCGAACGGTGAATAAAACAAATCTGTCTTCGTAGCGTTTAGCTCTTATTTCCATCTACTTCCCAGCTATTTCCAACTTAAACAGTGGCACAAGTTACAGGCAGACGTAAAGTACAAGAATAACAATCCTGGTATAAAACAGACTATAACTCAGAGGTGACATATATACCTGTAGTCTTGATTGAAGTCGGTAGCAGGTATACGTTGGCTACAGTAGTCAGTTACTATCACATGTGCTATCACCTAGCTTGTCATTGTCATTATGATAAAAGTGAGCGTAAAAATTGAGATGTAACGCAAATCAATGTTATAAATTATTATGTATTTTTAACTCAATCTCAAAGAACTGAAATTTTTTGCTATTTTATATTTGAAAAAGAGAGCCAAACTGAAGCTGGCCCTTAATTTTTAAGGCATTTAAAAAAATTCAAATGCTTTTGCTACTAGGCGGCACGACTTCTATTCTGTCTAAGAACTCATCTGTGTAGAAAACAAACCTTAGCTATTGCTATCGCAAATAGGAGTTTGGGCCTAGGATATATTAACTGCCTCTTGCCTAATCACCTTAGTATCTTTTGATTCACTGGGTAGGGGGATAGGTATAAATTGGCTGCAGTAGTCAGTTAGCATCACATGGACTATCACCTAGCTTGTCATTGTCATTATAATAAAAGTGAGCGTTAAAGCAGAGATGTACCGCAAATCAATCCTCTCCCTCATCAGCATCGTCGTCTACCGCTTAAAACACATTAGAAAAATGTTATTCGTAGATTTTTTTTGATAGTGTATTTTTAACTCAACCTCAAAGAACTTAAATTTTTTGCTATTTTAGGTCACGATATATTTGAAAAAGAGAGCAAAATTGAAGCTGACCCTTAGTTTTTAAGGCATTTAAAAAAATTCAAATGCTTTTGCTACTAGGCGGCAGGACTTCTATTCTGTCTAAGAACTCATCTGTGTAGAAAACAAACCTTACCTATTGCTGTCGCAAAAGAGAGTTTGGGCCTAGGATATATTAACTGGCTCTTGCCTAATCAGCTTTTTATCTTTTGATTCACTGGGTAGGGGAATAGGTACTGTTGTTCTCTAATTCAAAACTAAAAAACATTAATGTTGTGAGGTACTCGCTGCCACCTTTAATTTACGCCAAGCGTTCCCATTTCCCGAAGCCAACAGTGTCATTCGCGTAGACACGCTAGCCGCGCCAACTATTTCACTAACCCCCACCTCTAACATTCTTCCTTTATGTGTGGAATGTATAAAGCAACTGTAACACTTTGTTTCATAAAAGATTTTGTGGTTGTCAGTGATAAATCGTCGATTATTAAATATTTTAAGTAGTCCAATAAGTAGAGTATCTATTATTTGTTCAATATCCAAGCTATTGCTTCTGTAACTAGTTCGTAGCGGGATTAGTCAAAAATTTAAGGAGAAGAAGATGATGATCTTCTCTATATTCTTTCTTACTCAAAGAATGTCATTCTTAAAAATGCTGCTTTAAACAGAGTACGCGTGACAAACTAGCATACACTCCAATTGGTAAGTGATTGCTGTAGCCCATAGAAATCTACATCCATACATCGCTGCGTCTACAATGCGAAGTCTTGATTCACCTACATTAATCAATTAATCAAGTTAATGTTCATGTATGTCTTATCAGTTCAGATGACAATGCGGCTGCCTACTATAGTGAAGCGATGCATTCTAAGTAACCTTTCTTTCCCATCAGTTATTAGTTTTTCGAGCAATGGATATTAAGACATTATTTGCACTTATAGTATTTAAAAAATATCGAATTTAATGCCAAAATTATTATTTATTGAGCAGTAACATACATATATTGTGGTATAGCTCACAACATATTCATCATCATCATTACCATCATTACAGTCCTTTACAAGTCCACTGTTGAACCAAGCCTCCCCCACGAAATGCCTCAAAGAACGGTCATGAGCCTCCTACATCTATCGAATTCCTGCATGTCGTACCATAGCTCACATGGCTTATTATATTTGAAACGAAAGATAAATCAATCTATATGAGCGGCTACTGTACAAAGAAATTAAAAATTACCTAACGTAGTACTTTAATTACTTACTCAACGTGTTACAGCCATGCTACAGCTATATTATCATTGTAGCACGAATGGGTCAGCTCGACCGGGGAAGGACCACGTTCTCACAGAATGCCAGCGTAAAATAGCAGCATATCGCAACTGCGCTTCATATTGTGAGTGTAGAGAACCGGATACCCTTTTTACTGAAAACGAGGCATTCCATACTAGTCTTAAGTGGTGATAACGAATCTGTATTATGCATTTTGAATCTTAGTCGAGGATAGATGTAGATGTCTATTAACTATAGAATTCATTTACCATCAGGTAAACTGTGTGCTCGTTTGTCACTCTGATCCTATAAAAAAAAATTGGAATACAAATAACTAAACCAAAAAAATTTTACCGTGTGTTTTAGTTAACGTGACGTTAAAATCGAGAAAGCGCATTACTGTGCTCGTTATATTCGTCCGCTCACATCATGCCACTGACTTTGCGAAAAATAGACTTGAGTTTATTTTCTCGATTGAAACGGTGGCTGGGTCCCGAGAAGGCAAATCACTCGTGAACCGCACTTATTTCCATTCCAGTCTATTTCACACATCTTTGTCGCCAGTTGGTAAGACGATAATGTTGGACACACTGCCTCTGTGGTTAGCGTGCAGTCTATTTATATTATTATGTAGAATCAATTTTGATGACTAAATATTACAAGTAATACTATTTGAAAGTCATTCATGCTTTTACCATCGGTTAGAAAAGACTGTTCTGAAAAGAACCAGCAGGAATCCCAGCGGGTTTTTAGTTAAAATTTACAATACACGAGTATAAAAATAGTAGCTAATAACTATTATATAACTTTATTTCTATTGTCCTTGGTGGAGTTTAAATTCAGATTCAAATTGTCCCGTTCTGACAGGTATCGAGAGCCAGTTGTAACTTACTTATTTTTGATCTGAGAACTACACAATATATATATATATATATATATATATATATATATATATATATATATATATATATATATAGCTACACATTACGGTAAATGTTGTGTATAATTGTAAAACAAACATACCTTATTAATATACACATTCACAGCACATATTCACGTTGTGATTACCTTACTTAAGTTGAACGAGTAATTTGTGAAATAAATAAGTTTTGTAACAGTGAAGTATTTTATTAAGAAATAGGATATAAGATGAAAATCTATCTTCAAGAGCCAATTGCAGTTTTAAGTGGTGGTTTACTCCGTGCTTGGCGGTAAAGGAAAACATCGTGAGGATACATGCAAGTTTTGACGTGTTGTCATGAGTGACAAACGATCACACAGTCCACCTGATGGTAAGTGGATGCTGTGGCCCATAGACATCTACATTCTACAACCATAATATAGCTGCATCGCGGCTCTATCACGTAAAAGTCACCATTAGAGGCAATCCAATTACAGACTGCGAGGCATTCCATCTTAGTGCTCAGATGTGACAATGCATTAGTATAGTAACAAATGCAGTAGCCTTCTTTGTTTGGAGTTTGTTACAGACCCATAGACTATAGTAACCACTTAACTGTGTGTGATAGTGCTTTAGTGGACTGTAAGTTAGTTTGCCTTTTCAATTTTATATCAAAAACCGCACAGGTTTAGTGGCAGTTAATTTATTTCTATGTGCTGTATAAGTCGTTATTTTATCACTAATATCGTTTTATATATAGAATTAATTCTGAAATCAACTAAAACACAGTGAAAGGCGCGTAGATTCAGATTTTATAAATAACTAATAGCGGAAATGTGACCAAATCTGGTAAAAATACAACGAATTCGCATGCAGTTTATTGAATTGAACGATCTAACGGATGTTTAATATTTTCTAAACGTTAAATTCGTGTGTCTCCGTCGCAAATGGAGGGAATACAGTCGTGCATTATCTTATGCTTATGTAAGATTATAAAACTTATTTTCAATATTTTTAGCTTACATTATAATAGCTAATATTACAAAGAGTTTGAAAAATCACATATAAAACCTTTTCTTCATTAGACATAATTTTCATTTTCATTTCATTTTCATCAGTAAAGTCTTCATCTGTCTTGGCATATGATAAGTATTTTAAAAGCCCATGAGATATTTGTTGTTATGATTCGTGGAGTAAACAAGTCTTGTACTTCAAGTCGCCATCTGTGAAGACAAGTCCGAAATTGCAAAATTTATACGATTTAATAGTTCTCAAATTGAAACCGATGTATAGGTATATAATTATGTAAAATACTCTTCGAAACTGTCAGTTGTCATCATCATAATTATTATTGACATAGTTTATGAAAGCCCACTGCTGAACATAGGCCCGCTTGGCAGACGGGCTGGCAATCGCTGTTTTTTTATGTTTTGAGTTAATTTTCGGAAGATAGACTGTTCATCTCCTGTTTTAGTTTGCCTCGATCGGCTCTTGCGACATCCACGGGATTGTTACAGTGTAGTAGATTCTCTTTCGCCGCCACTACACCGCATGTGGGTTGTAGATAACTTCAATAAAATTCTGAGCTTGAAATCTGAACCGTTGGGATATAGTGGTTACTCTTGTTCTGCGTATAGTAACATTACACTTCAAAAACTAAACACGAGGGAAAATTAATTGGCAAAAAAGGCTAGAATCCCGACTGCACCTCTTATGCCTATATCCCTCGAGCCCACATATATCGAAGAAATAAAACAGATCATAATAGGCCTAAAAAAATGTGCTTCTGGATTTGACTCTGTTTGTTCATATTTCCTATGTAAGTATATTAATATGCTCTCTGAGCCAATAGCGTATGTTTGGAACAAGGTGTTTTTTCTGCCATTTTCAAGGAAGCTATAGTTTGTACCATATACAAATTTGGTATTAAGCTTCCTTAAAATTATATGCCATACATATTTCACTTCTTAGTACTTTGTCAAATATATTGGAAAAGGTGAATAAACGATTAATACGGTACCTTGAAAGAAATAATGTCATTTATAATAACCAATTTAACTTCCATTCGGGTGGGTAAATAAAAGATGCTGTATTAAGATTAACATCTCTAGTATCAAAATATCTTAACAGTGTTTGTATATGACAGAGCGATAGTGTTATCAGTGTGCAAAACTTTTATTTTTCGAAGTTTAAGGAGATATGATCGCGTCACTGTCTCTAAACTGATACGAAGCAATAAGAGGACGGAACCATGTCCTGTTACAAGACCTTATAGAGCTGTATTTAGAAGACATTTTGAATTTTCAGCCCAATTTATAGACTGGCTGAAAAATTTCGATAATGGAAGTACAGAGAGGCTTCTTTCTTTGGACGTACAAACAACACACGTTAATACAGACATATACACACTATGTAATATCATATATTATATAATAATCTTTATTTATGTGTTTTTATTATGTTTGTAAATAAAGCTTATTATTATAGTATCATCACGGATTTTATCAAGCAAAGAAGCATAACACTATCCGCTACTCGCTGAGCGACTAAGTATCCTCATACGGATAGAGTCAACCTTAATTCGCAGACGTAACATTCATCTGGGAAAATACGTAATTCGAATAGAAGAAACAAAAATACTCACAGAGTACCAACTCCTTTGATACAAGATATTAGGCTTAGCGGTAAGGTATAGATAGAGCAACGGTCTTTTTAGACCTGCGTAGTTGATCGCATGAAAACAAATCATCATAGTGGCGGTGTAACAATATCCACTATCCTATATTATACCGTGGGTGTCGTAATAATAACAACTAAAACTAAAAACTGCTGTTTCAAACCCGTTTTTCAAGCGTAGCAACTATGGCAAATATTATTATTTATAAAACTATGGGGGAGGCCTATGTTCAGTACTGGAATTTAGTAGGCTGTAACGGTATCAGCAATGGTCAGCAATCAGTAATTTAGGACCCCGTGTCGTGTCTGATTCATATTTCATCACTGACAACACGCATTGATTGATTCCTTTTCCCTGTTATATTTCCTTAGTTACGTCCCAATTCTTACTGATCCGTCAATGGAGATAAGAAAAGATAGAAAAATACGAAATCCAAGAAGTGCTTCCTGCCATTTTCACTTACTTATTGTACTTTTCAGTTAGGATTAAGCAAGACTTAGATAATATCTCAACCCGCCAACAATCCACAATATTAGTCAACGGTTATTAATAATGGTTGAAATTAATCCGTTACAATGAACGAGTTTCTTGAATTTCAAAAGACAAATCTCTTTTATACCGAACGATAAATGCCCAGGGAAATCTTCTTAAAACGCAGAAGTCTTCTAATTTCGGCAACCCCGAGACCCATTCATACATTCAATTAATTGAACCCATCTAGAATTCTCCGAAATTTCGCCGCAAGCCTCTAAGTTGTTATAGGAACGGTATCGGAATTACTTTGGGATTGTTTTGTATAGACTTGATAAATGTAATTTGGTTTGATAGCTCTGTATAATGTAATTGATACACTTGTAATCTAGATGCCTGTAGGCTAGCGTGTTATAATAATAGAACAAGTGTTTGCGCCTAACTTAACCTTAGCGATTAGCTGTTTACTGTGTTTAAGTTATTCGAAAGATGTCTTATTACATTAATTATTTAAAATAAACAACTAACATTACTGTTCGGAATTTCATAACATTTGATATAGGATAATGCTACGGATCATGTTTGGTTTGGAGGGAAGACACACAAGACCAAAAATATTTAGTTATACCTTATGAATCTTCCACTAAACACGTGTTCAGTCAGGCTACACCACCATTACATAAGTTTACTATTAGATATTTTTTTATTAGGATAAACATTTGTAAAATTAATGATATTTGTTATATTTGTAAATAGTAAAGTTATTGCCCATACGTCTCCCAGCTGAGCACATGCCTTCTTTCATTTCTAAGATGGATTTATAGCATGGATATCTTTACCGCGAACTTTACATGTCTTCGAAATACTTTTCATTAAAAATTCCTCAGACATACATATTTCCTTCACCGCCGAGCACGTGATAAATCAGCGCTTAAAATTACTACAAACCATTTCATGGGTGCCGACGGGAATCGGAACCGAAGTTCATCTTTAGTGTTTTTAATAACCATTCCTTGTTCTCGTCATAATTAGAATATAATAGATTTTATTTAAAGATTAAAGAAAATATAAATAAAATAAAAGTTTTAGCTGGAATAAATGCCTTTTTGGTCTAGTAATCTCGAAGCTGCTGATTATTGGGTCTCTGGTTTAGATCCCAGGTCGGGTAAAAAGTGGGATTTTCTATCAATAAATTATCAGTCAAAGTTGCCGGTGTTTCACCCTCGTGCCTAGGATAGCACGTAAAATTGTTGGTGCTTTGCACTTGATCTCTCTCCGTTCGTGTCGGTTTGTCATCTCATCGGACTATAAGAGTGAAGTAATAGAGAATTCACCTATGTGTATATATTCGGGCACCATAATCCTGTCCTGCACAGATGGCAGTCTCCGTTGTGATTGACCGCCGTGACCTTGAAATTTGGTGTGACATTATTATTAGTTCTAGTAACAAATCACTTTTACTAATAAAAAAAAGAACAGGCATTTGCAAATCCTTTCCTCCGAGACACGATACATTTTCTAAGTAAAACAAATCTCTAACAAAATTATTGTTTGTTTCAGGTACAGTGACAACGCCAACAGTCGCTAATACAACCGCCAACGGGTAAACAAACTCCACTTGCGATCGATTCCCGCGCGAGGGATGTGACGGATTGTGGAGAACGTTCGATCATTTTCAGCGTCTTATAAAGTTATTTAACTTACTGATACGTGCCCCGTTCGTATTAGTACTCGTATAGCGTGCTCTACTCTTCCCACATTTGCCTCAGAATGTAGCGTTTCATTTTTTGCTACTTATGGGGATTACTTACCAAAAAAACCAAAGAATTCAACCGCGTAGAAGGGATTAAGTGACACCTTAGGATGCATTAAGTTTTTTTTTTTATAGAATAGGAGCACAGACGAGCACACAGTCCACCTGATGGTAAGTGAATGCTGTGACCTATAGACATTTACATTTATCATCGATTAAGAATCACAATGCGAAATACATTGTTACCCTCAGGGGTAACAATGTATTTCGCTATGAGGGACTAAGATGGAATGCCTCGTCTTTTCATTTTCATAATAATATTGTAGCTTGGCTCTTAGAAAGAAAGAATAGAAGGAAAGAAAAAATATTTTTTTATTAAATATAGATCACAGGTATGTAATTCTAATTGAAAGTAATTTTTTACTTTACCACTAGTTCGGAAAAAACCTCTGACCTGAGAATAGCCAAGAAACTCAGCGGGACGTTTTTAATGAAAATTTACTATATGAAAGGTTGTACAAACTATTTACAAAGTTATTATAGAAACAGCTTGGAAGGGTTATTATTAACCATGTATTCATTTATTTTATAATAACTCATTTTGTACAGTTATTGTTTAATTAAATATTTAAACTTGGTAATAGAGATACCTTGTACATTTTTTGGAACTTTGTTGTGGTAACGTTAAATTACCCCAAGAATGAATTATTGACTCTGTGGAGTCGAGAAATCGCCTTGTCCCATAGATCGAACATCGAATAAAATTTAAAATGCAGATTCGTTTACACCCTGTACACTAGGGCTGAAATCTATAGACCGTTGAAATAATACTAGTTTTTACGGATTTTATCGCGTATATTTAACTATAAATACTCGACGTTTCGAGCGCTTTACAGCACCCATGGTCACGGGGAGGACTGAGATGTTCAACGTCCAAATGTCATAGTTAACAGAGGTTACCATAGATAAAAATTTAACTTTTGTTCCGATCTACACAGTATGAACTAATGGTATCTTGAAGTCTTGCAGTTGTATGCTTGGGTTGGGATTTAATTTTATTTATTATAGGATCCCAAGCAGGTGGTAGCACCCAGCCATCTTCTCTATTGAAATTAGGATTTTGTTGATTTCAATAGCCTCGCGAATCATCCTTTAAGGAATCGGTGTTCTTTAGCGAGGATTTGTGGTCTATCAAATCTGATGTAGTGACGGGGGGCGATCCTGTACGTGTTCACAGACTGCAGACTTCCCGGAGCGTCGATTCTTCACATCAGCTATATGTTCTTGAACGCGGGTTTTAATTGATCGCCCGAAACGTCGGGTATTTATAGTTAAATTTACGCGATATAATCCGTAAAAACTAGTATTATTTCAATGTGTGTAAAGTTTAGTGTTCGCGTAAACATAAGAAATCATCTATAAACCGTACTTTGACTTTGCATGATCTTTGATTCTAAATTTATAGTTGTATCGGGCTTAGATTAACTTAAGCTTATAAAATTCAAAAAAATAATATTGAAAATGGAAAATAGTCCATGAAATTGAAAAGAGGCGTGTTTAAAGAGAGATTAAAGTAAATTCAACTAGTTTCAGTTTTAAATATGAGAAGAAAAAAAAGAAACGGAATGTTTAATCAGCCGGTCAAGCGCTGTTAAATCACTGTTTCAAACGTGAAGCTTTTGGTTTACTGATATTGTGTGCATTTTAAGTTTTTATTTATATTTTAAACGCCTGATCTTTTTAATACGACTGGCTTTGGAACTTGTATACACTAAGTAAAGTTCACAATTTGGGGTAAGAGACGAGATAATGCATTAAATATATATAATTGTAATGACAAATAATCAGTTTAGGTGAATATTTAAATTGCCAAAATTCTTCGATATCAAAACCGATGAATAGTAATAATACGTTACATGCCTTAAGTGTAGTCGAACCTACTAATTTTTTTCGGCGAGTTTCCATCTCTTAGGGATATGGGCCCTACCGATATCCGATACCTTTTCCGAATAAATATACATAGCTGGTTTATACGGTCTTTTTTAATTTTTATATTAATGTGGCCGTGGAAAGAAAAGGGGAGATCTCCCGGATCAAGTTGTCCTGCCGAGGGAGCGGCCAACGCTCCGTGTGATAGTTCTTTCTTGTGTCCGAAGCAAATAAGGGCAACCCTCCGGTAACGGGGGAGGGAGGTGGTGAATGCTCATAACGTACCACGCAACCGGCTGCGTTGTTACGTGGAGACTTTACTCATTATACATCACCTTTTGGGAAAGGCTTAATGATCTAGCGAGAGATCTTTAAGTCTATTTGAAGTCCTGAATCATCAGAATCTTTCAGGTATTTCTCAAAGTCGCCTCCTGCGACACCTACAGGACGAAATGGGGTGATGGATTCCCTTACACCAATACCACGGCTTATCAGGTGATCATATACTTTAACCAATAAAGTAGGTAATAGTCTATTTATTCATAACATACTACACCTTAATTTATGGATGGCACCCTAATTCTATAAAAAATATAGAAAAAACTAATGGAATAGGCGCTTTGAACTCCACTGCACAAATCCCTAATCAAAGTGCAAGTTGTGTTCTTGGAACGTTTATCTTACCGAAAGGAAGGCCAATAAGTTTCTGAGTATGTCTAATCGGCTTTAAGTTTTCAACTCGCCGATTGGCAGACTGCTTGATTTCCTTGTAATTTAAATAAGTTGCCCGTTTACACAAAACGTTTCCCTCCTGTAAATGATATTTGTTCGCAATTGGGCAGTATGCCAATTGCTCTATGGCTGTACATATTTGATTTCCAGCTGGGAAATTATGCTTTTAATGTTTATTTATTTATATATTTATACTTTAATACACGAAGTGGTTATGGCGGACCTAATGCCAAATGGCATTCTCTCTCAGTCAACCATTAGAGATAGCTAAACAGAGATACACATATAAGAGGCAGTGCAGCATAGTACAAAGTAAAAAATGATGATAACAGGTGAAATTCATACAAAATATTCATAATTTTTTTTCTTTATTAGTAATAACAAACAATTGTACAATATAATCTTATTATTAAACACAATACTATATTTAAGCTTAATAATCATACAATCAACACCGTTATCCACATATTACCACTGGGTCTATGTACGTAACAATTAAAAATTAAAATATAATGTTCTATTAAAAACGACCCGTTCACCAATAAATACAGAGAAAAACAAGCTAATTTACACATATGCATGTACATGTGCACGCATATACATACACACATATATACAAACATATTCATACACGCACATACACATATATAGATAATACACAGATGTGAAAAATTAAATTTAACCTAATTAAGCAATTACATTAACTTGCATCAAATTCAGATAGAACCTCATACACAGCTTTTTTATATCTAGAAGAAGTTAATCCAAAGATATCTATGTCATTAAATTTGTTGTTGTATAATTCCATTATACGATTTAGAGGTGCACGTGCACCTGCATTTGTTTTACTTGGTTTTGGAGCGAAAATTTGATGTGAATGGAGCTCACGTATACGATTCGAGCGACTAGGTATACGAATGTATATTTGATTGGTGAGTTCATTACAATCAAATTCGTTATGGCAGATTTTGTAAAGTAAAGTTTGATCCAAGAGCATCCTTCTCGATTCTAAAGAAAGAACATTAAATTTTCTTAATAAAAGTTCATAACATTCATTATAATTACTTTTAAAGCATTTGTACATTGTAGATTTTAAAAATTTTCGTTGAACACGCTCCAACTGTAAGCTATATTTACTATATATTGGACTCCATATAACTGATGCATATTCAACCTGTGATCTTATTAGAGATTTATATAAAGTTAAAAATGTGGTGGGATAGTATATATAGTATATATATGGGATAGTATATATATAATTATCATCCCAAGTCCACTGCTGATCGTAGGGTCCCTCAAGTATTGCCACAAAGCACAGTCCTGAGCCACCTGCATCCATCAACGTCCTGCATCACATACCAGGTCGACAGTTCATCTAGTGTGTCCCCGTCGGTTGTCGATTCGTCCATTTAAAATTATATGATGGTCTAATTACGAAATAGTTATTGCGATAAATTATGTGAAAACTTTTGTATCTATATTCCCTGGTTGTGTCGACTCATTTGAGCTATATTATGGTTGTAGTTCGAATGGGTCGGCTCAACCGGGGAAGGATCACGCTTTCACAGAATACCAGCGTAAAATATTATGCTTTCCATCAGTCCTCTGGGGTGACAACGCATCTGCGTTTTAACCGAGGATAAATGTAGATGTCTATGGGCCACAGCATCCATTTACTATCAGTTGGACTGTATGCTCGTTAGTCACCCTTATTCTATAACGAAAGCCATATCAATAATGATTATTTACGACTTAAGAAAAATATTATAAAATATTATATAATATTTTATATGTATAAATACTAACGATCCGCCCACGCTGCGCACGGGTGACTTCTGGATCTCGACAACAGCGCGACCTGCCAGGTCCGATTGTGAATCTTAACCATCCAGGGACCCACTCAAATACACACAAAAAAAAACAATAAAATGGGTCCAGTGGTTTGGGAGGAGTTCAGTAACAAACACACGTGCAGAAGCATCTTTATAAAGATATTTTTATTCATAATATATCAATCATATAGATGATGACAAAAGTTTATTAGTATATAGTTTATTATATATTAGTATATTTTTATTTATTATATAGTTTATTACCCCACAAAAGTACACTGCTAAACACGAGCCTCTTCTTTAGGCACTACATAATATTATATTAAGTCTACGTGATGCTCAGTGACATCCTTCTCAAGTATTCTTTTATGTCATGGTCGATTTTGGGCAAAAGAATATCTAGCAAAATTTTATTATTACTGTTGCGTGTTTAAGTTGATGTCTGATACCTGGCACTAGCGCCATCTAGTGTCGGGGAACAGAGCGAGGAGGGCTTCCTAGAAAATGTCAATCTTGAACTTTCAACCAACAGCGTCATCTAGTATCGAACAGAAGAATTAAGCTTTCTAGAAGGATCCACTCTCGAACTTTCTGAACTTAGTTAGTTATAGAAATTTAGACTAATAAAAATTTCTTTACTATTTTACCCTTACTCTTACTTAGCAGTTTCAAAAATCAACATCTTCACACACGTAAAAGTACACAAAAAATATAGCATCCACCAATAGACGTTATATATACATATATACATATATACGGTTACCGTCATAGCCTACTAAAGTCCACTGCTGAATATAGCCTGCCCCATAGATTGCCATATAGTGGGATATTTGCCATAGTTGCCACGTCTGGCAAGCAGGTCGGCAGCCGTAGTTTTTTTATTTTTAATCGTTAAGACGCTCTGCCCATCTCCTGATTTGTTTCCCTCTATCGCCTCTTGCGACATGACACGGGCTAGTGGATATTTTTACACCGCCACTTCACGGTCCGATCATACATCTATACATACGAGTATAAATAAACTGATTTCTATTAAGCTCACAGGGTTATTTGCATGCAATTAAGAGATAATTAACAATTTTTGACTGTCTTTCTGTCTGTCTGTCTGTGTCCGGACTAATCTTCGGAATAGCTAACTGATTGTAGTGAAACCTTATGAATTCAGAGAGAGGGCAGTGCCCGGAGTGATATAGACAATATTTTATCCCAAAATTATGGCGGTTTATCTTGGAAAAATGAAATATTGCTCAAATAAATGGTCTTTAAATTTACTTAAATCTAAAAAAGGTTACATTAATAGATCCTATCCAGGAAAAGACCGGGCGAGTCGCTAATTAGGAATAAAATCTTAGACTGCTAAATCCTAATTAACACTTAAGCATATTAAAGCGTCTTTACCTACGAGTCTTAAATTAAAATCTCTCCCAAGAACCTCCTCTAGCCTAAAGGAGACAAATAAAAACCCACAGAGTAAATCTCACTAAATAAATGCTTGCAACGGTTTCGCCGAGGTACATAATTAAGTGCGGGGTGCGCCTGTAAATCGGGAACTTCTGCGAGACGGATAGCATCCCGAGGAGGAAGAGGACTTCCTTTAAATTTATGCACTGACTAATCGCTCCTCAGTAACAGGTGCTACATTGCTCAGTGACGTATTAAATCTTCAGAAAACTTTTCCTTCTTGCCGTTTGTTCGGTGCATTTCCTGCCTTCTCGGTGCACTGTTTTTTAGTTTACTTTGAATTCGACATGTAATGTTATTATAAAGGATTTCATGCATTGGTTTCCTTCTGTTGGATTTTAACCTTAACGACTATTTCATTCTTATTGTCAAAAATGTTATTTTTATATTTTATTTTATTTAAGAGAACAATCAATAATTGCACAAGGTTTTTTTTTAATCATTACATATTATGAAACATTTCATAGCTGTGCACCCAGCTTCGTTAGTTTCAAATTACTTAACATAATAATAAAAAAATAACCGAATGATTTATGTGTTTATGTATATACATTACATTTTCATAAATATATTGCCATGCCAAAGTTTATATGTTTATTCCTTTAATTTTTCTCTAAGGAACTCTTTATAATTAAAGTTATAAATCACCCGTACGGCTCTTCTACAAAACAAATGTGGTTGCAATGTCAGTCGCATTACCCAGTAGCAAAATTCCATAAGATTTATTCATTATGCTATCAAAGTAACTATCTAACTTTCATACAGCACATGCTGCAGAACTAAGTCTGTCTGCTAATTTAGTTAAATGGAGGCCAATTGAAGCTTCGCGTCAATATTAATACCAAGTAAAACAGTGGTCTCCACGAGACTCATTAAAAATCGTTCATTTATCATCATATCCGGACTGCTACTGAGAATTTTGATGCAATCCAGATTTTGGCCCAACCGAGAATTCGAACCCATGACCATATGATCAGTAACCGCGTTTACGTAAGGTAGTATATTTTACCGAAAAAGAACTGATCAATACCTAAAGTTGTAGTAAAAACGCAGTTATGTCCAGTCTACATCTCGACGTCAAAACTTGCATCGCATTTCTAAACTTTAGTTACGTTCGATTCACCGCACCGGACGTCCATCGATTCCGAATTCCGGACAAGTCTGTGAACTAACTAAGAGCACGAGCAACATTTAGTTCCTCTGTCAAACTTATCTGCTTTCACGTTCTATTGATTCCTTTGAGTTACCGGAGGGTGGCACGGGGTGCCAACATTGGGTCAACTTTATTCGTTTGAGCTTGTTGGATTTGCTCAAAGATTACAATAAACTGAAGTTCCACTTCCGCGATGATACTCAGTCAATTACGAATCTTAGAAATTGCTTGTGGTTCATTTTATTTTTGTAACAAATTTGTAGATGATTATTACCAGCTAGGATTGTTTCAATAGGAATCGTTTTTATAGTCATAATTTAGATAAAAAAAATTTCTGCTCTTTAGAATGAAACTATAGTATATGCCAAATCGATTGAGAAAAACGGATAATGACCTTTCGGTCGTTTAACCAGGGGTTACAAACCTTCAATATATAGGCACATTTTATATGTAGCACTTTCTTTATTTATAAGGATTTTTTATAATGATTGATATAATATATGTTTTTTAACTATTAATAAAAAGTTATGTTAAGGATCGCTGTAGAAGTAAAATCATCTTTTGTTATAAAGTACATAAAGTACTCATTTAAAAACAAAAAGCATTAAATTTATAACACATATAAAGATTCGAGTGATAACGACACCTAATAAGTACGTACTTATTCAAAAGATAAAACTTTATTTTCAATATTATATAAGAACTTTATTTATATTCGGTGCAATTTTCACTCGTATCTTCACTTGATGTGTATTCAGATGAACTGTCTGTAAAATTAATTATAAAGCGATCTGCAGTTTGGTCAATTCCATCATCCATGCCACGCATTTTCTGTTCAACCTTAAGGACATTCGGAACACAATTTTTCCATTTATCTGGCGTGATTTGAGCTAAACCAACTTTAAGTAAATTTTTAACATCTGTTAAATTGAACGTTGTATTTTTTCGTGCAACGTACCCTTTCACATTTGCCCACAAAAGGTGATGCATATCTGGCTGCCATTGTCACTATTCTTTTAGAACGAACTGACTTAACAAGCGTTTTGTTTATTTTAAAGGGATGAATTTGCAAAAGCTCAATATGGTGATTATATTGCTTCAAATATTTTTTTTAATATGAAACTGTTATTAAATGAATTGCTGCGTTACTTACCATAAATTTAAATATAAAATGTAACACATTTTTTGCGATGTACCGTAAGATTTTACGATGTTTATAGGAACCGCAGACAATAAATTCTTAAATAATAGAAACAAAAAAAAAACAAAACATATGTGCTGACCTAGAAGTGTGAATAATATCAATATTTAAATATTGTTATCACACCTAAATTGAGATTTCGTAAGTTACGCCTTTTGACACTCGGTCATTGTCCCTTTTCTCAATCGATTTGGCACGTACTATAGTTTGAATAATTAAATAATTGAAATAACATTAATATTATATATCTATAAGAGATGAGTGCAAGGATTCACTCAAAACTGTATCTTTAATTAACTATAATCAAAACTAGGATCAAAATCTTGCTTATAATTAATAAAAGAGGAGAAAATGGTTGCTTATGTCTAAAAAAAGCATCTTCAAAGGTTTTGTTGACATAAATTTACCGCGAAAATAACAACCCGAAGCATTTTTCATCGCTGGGCAGCTGAAAGAAGATTCTATTAAAGCAACGGGCCTACAGACCGGATTTCTTCATTTCCGAGGGATCTTGAACGGGACGACTTAATAAACTTTGGTCGGGGCTGTTTATAGAATTTGAATTGACATTTAGGGTGACTTCGACATTGATAATATTTCTGTATTCGTTTATAACTGCGAATCGAATACAGTTTATACAAAGGCTATGTTACTTAGTTAGTCATACTTGATAGAAATTTCTCCAATTTGTTTTGACTCCAATTTTGTTTTGAGAATTTTCAAAGGTATGGCAAAGTTAAACTTACCCTATTGCAGTCAGTTGTTAATTATAAAATGTCATTACATAATATTTGATTTTCTTTTACATTTTTCTTTTTTTTTGGCAAGTAACAGTATATAAATATATATTAACCCTCAACCACTGACGTACGTATGTGGTACGTCGCCTAAACAATTTTTCGATGTAAATTTTAAATTGCGCGGGATTTCGAACGCGTCCTTTTTGGTAGTTTCCTATTCGCCTGTAACGACCGCGTAACAGTGGAGTGCAGACGTGTGGCACGTGTCTAAATAGGTAAGTTTGATACCTTGACGTACGTCGTACGTATTTTCCGTGTTAGTGTGACTTTTTTAAATTATGTGTTTATGTTTGTCTTTAGATAAAATGAATCGTAAGCGATGTAATTCTCCTTCCGGCATATCTTCGTCTAGAAAAATACTACGTATTGGAGGTGATGCTACTAATAACGAAGAAATTATCGCATCTTGGTTTTGTGAATCAGATGAATTTCTTTCCAAAACTCGACCAGTTCATTCAGTTTTATAAGGTTTCACGAAAGACATTATGTTGTTGTCCTATGTACCAAAAAAATACAAAACTGTTATAATGTTGTCGTTGATGCACCATACAGAGAGCATGGATTCGGTCAAAGGGATCCCAGAAATAACATCATTTTATAACTCTTGTAAAGGAGGTGTTGATTCCTTAGATGAAAAATGTGCCAAATACTGCTGTACAAGAAGGTCTAGGCGATGGCCATTGATCATATTCTACAGAATTTTAGATATTGCTGCTGTCAATTCCTTTATAATGTCAAATTATAATACTTCGGATCGTCTGAGTTTCATGAAAAATCTTGGAAAAAGCTTAGTAAAGCCGCACCTAGAGCGAAGATACATGACGCCGCAACTTTCACATGAGCTTTCGAGTCTTATGGCTCGTATCTTGGGCTAAAGATATGGCTACCGAAGTGGGTCAACCAAGTCATGAAATTATAAAATTTGAAACCATGAAGAATTGCTATATGTGTTATAAACTAAAACGTCGCAAAACAAGATACGTTTGTCAAGTATGCGGTAAACTAGTATGTTTGCAGTGCTCTAAACCGACCTGCAACAACTGTTGTTAAAAAGTGCCTAATTTTCATTATTTATGTGAACTAAAACCATCCTTAGTAAGTAACAAAACCAATAATAAACGTTCCTATTCTTAAAAATTATTTTTTAGATGATTTAAAAAAATATATTATGTTAATTTCATTACTTCTAAGGCCATTGATTAATAAATATTTTGCTTTAATTATCTTAACTGTTTTTTTAGTATCCCTAGGTTATGTTAAATATATTTAACCAAAATGTAAATACACATCACAATATTTACACTCTAACGATGCACAAGATGTCTTTAAAATCATAGACGTATGTCATACGTACGTCCGTGTTAGTGTTACTAAATTGCACGTCAGTGCTTGAGGGTTAACTAGGTATGGCAGCTTAGGGGCTTAGCTTTTGGTAAAATTTTGTGTACGTACGGGTTTGTGTTTCTCCTCTACAGTGTGCTACGAATTAGGTACAGCGTTTTAAATTTGAATTTTTGTTATCACTCGGTTCTCACAAGCACGTTTATTAAGCATTCAGCAGGGGTACCGAGTGCAATAGGGTATAAAATAATTCTTCTAAATGACAAATTGTTTACCGTGTATTGGTGCAAGTATTCCACTAACCCATATCATCCCATGGGTGCCGATAGAAGCTATAGTGGGAAACAAATCAGGAGATGTGCAGCAGAGTTTTCCTAATAAAGTATAAAAAACTGCGGTTGTCGATCAGCTTGCCACAACTGTGTGGCAACTTCGTTTTTGTGTGTCGCGTGATTAATGGTTGTCCACCCTATGAGGCTTCGTATTAATTACTATGGTCTCGCTGCAGGGAATTGATAAGGCGGTATCAAACGTCTTGCGCTTGGCGATGTGTCGCCGTTTTTGGATAAACTTCGCTTTAATTATTTTTTTTATTATTTTTGTACACGTTTACATGTATTATTTATTTGCCTTAAAATGTTCCAAATCCATTATATCACAAAATCGAAAAAAATTTTATTGGTTTCCTCAATTCAAGTGACACGCTTCCAGTCACATATTGGTCTCGTGAACTCTTTTCATTTGGTTTTATGTGCCACATAATGATCGAACATCAAACAAATAACCTATGAAAACAGATCAGGTTCGCGCAGCGTTAGAAGAGATACCTACGCCAAACACTCGACCTACTATTTTTATTTTTTCGTAGCCCATTCCATTCCGTCGCTGCCGTAATAAGTCCGCCAGGAAATTTGCTACTCATAAAGTAGATAAAGGGTGAGCTTTCCCGTAGGAAAGTCTGGGAAAGGAGGGATTTGCTCGGACAGATCCGATTACATCTGGCATAAACTTTTTATTGTGAATATATTTTGTAGTTTCAATGTGCCATATTAATGTTGGATTCCTCTTTGGATGTTTATCCTTTTGCATTACATTCCTTCCACGTTATATCGTTATACTTTTTCATCTTATTATACATAACTTGCTCATTTTTTTTCTATTTTATAAGCCAGCATTTGATAAGCCTTTTTGTGTAACACAATAATGTACTTTCATAACTGAAAATAATGGTTTTGGATGAAACTAGCGTTTAAGATAAACGCTGGAATTAACCATGATCGCAGGTGGATTGATCGCAGTTTCAGAAATCTCGCACTACACTCACACTCGCACACGTTTCGAAATTCGCTCTTTTGACGCTGACGCCCATCACCGGTCTGAGTATTTTACATCTGGCAAAAATTTGATGTTGATACTGTCATCTAATCAATATAATATCTAATCAACTTAAATCAGAAGCCATACAAT
Source organism: Parnassius apollo (assembly GCA_907164705.1). NCBI lineage: Eukaryota > Metazoa > Arthropoda > Insecta > Lepidoptera > Papilionidae > Parnassius > Parnassius apollo. The sequence continues at coordinate 5,338,120 of CAJQZP010001616.1, read as the reverse complement.
TTTCGAGACATTTCCCATAGTCACGAGTAGTGGTTTTACGTGTTAGAGCCATGCTGCAGTTATTTCATGGTTGTAGCACGAATAGGTTGACTTGACCGGAAAAGGACCATGCAGTGACAGAATATTAGCGTAAGATAGCAGCTCAATGCTGCTGTGTTTCGTATAGTGAACCAAAGACCCTTTTTACTGGAAACGAGGCATTCCATTTTAATCCTCAGAGGTGGCAACGCCTCTGTATTTTAATTCTCAATCGAGGATAGATGTAGAAGTCTATGGGCTACAACATTCACTTACCATTTGGTGGACTGTGTGTCGTTAGTCACTATTATTCAATAAAAAAAATGTTATGGGGTAGTGGATATCCTTACACGCCACTACAATCGAGTTGCGTAAGAAATATTTAACTATTTATATTTAAATTCTATGCTGTACACATTGATCGTTTGGCGGTGTTCCAGCCAATGTAGCAACCCGCGAGTTTCGTCTGGACCGAAACTGTTACTGCATCATTCAGGCTGTTTGCATGTTCAAAGGAAATTCCCTAATTAACCAGGCATCTTCGTCGCAGTGCTGCTTTGTGTCGCACTAATTGTGCAGATTTAATTGGCACATTAAATGAAACTGTTTCACTTGAAGAACAACATACATCCGTCTTTATTACAATAAAGGCTTTGCCAAAATTTATTTCGTAACTTTTATTTAAGTTAGTGTTTAAAAAGTTTATTTTCTTTTAAAATTACGTCGATCTTGAATTAGAATTATTTATAAAATATTTTAAATAGGTACTTAGGTATTAAGACACTACCTGTGCCAGTGATCCAGTCTTGCGATAATAAACCATCCGTATACTTGTGTATTGCACACTTATTGGCTTCTGCCAGGTGTATATTCTTATGATTATATATAACTCAACAGTTATAGATTTTGCTTACATAGCGTGTTTTGGATGCAGACTTGAATTTTGACATTGCTAAGTTTGATTTGAAACTCGAATATGTCTAAATTAATGGCCTAAGCATCGTTAAATAACCAATTAAGAAGAATTTGCGTATCGAAAAATATAAACATATAGCTACTACAATGATAGAACTAGATAGAAAAGAAATTATTTCGTAATTTTTCATTAGAAATAACAATTTCACCAATTTTTTTGAACCGCAACTGAATTACTTTCATCATTACTAAGGCCATAATCCTGAGGGTATGAAATTAATCCGCAGTAACAGGATTTGGGCATCAAATTTATTTCTTAATAAGAACGACAACAAGGAATCGTGAAAGGCGCCTCGAAATTTGGATGCGATAACTTACTTTACCTATATAGAATAGTATTCAATAGATCAATATAATTGCAAGCTTTTACCCAAAAATATAAAAACTATTGTTATTGTACATTGTCAGCCCCACCCCTGACCGATGATTATGACAGAATTTTAATATTAGTTCCAACTAGTTGTAGTTTAACTCTACAACCATGTGTGAAATCTATCCAATTCTAAATAACTTTTATTTATCTTATGTTTGTTTATTAGTGTTTGTTAATGATTCGCATCTCCTACGCATTATCGTAAAAACTACATATAGATTTACCTAACTTTAAATGATTAAATGATATGTAGTTTAATTAACATTTAAATTAAATATTACGATTTTATTAACGTATCATAATACGGTAGTCACAAAAATTAATGTATGTAGATTTTTTTAAAAATTTTGGATGATTTTCAACGAGCTGTACACATTAACTTAGAGGAAAATGATCGTACAGCAAAAAGAAAAAAGAAAATTCAGCTCCGAGTGTTTAGTTTTTATATCTGGCCATAAAAAATATCTTACATATCTAAGGTTTTGGAGTGGTCCAAAGGAAAGTACCGAAAGTTTTTTCCCAATTTATTGTACGTCTTGAAAAAGGTGTACGGGCTTCAAACATTTTTTTTTTCAATATTTCACTAAAACACTCTTCTTGAAAATTGTATGTCATTAAATGTTACGTAATCGAAAAGCTCGTACGATGATTAGCCGCGGAGTTATCGTCAATCAAAATGCAAAGTTTTTTTTTTAACTTTGATAATCAATAACTCTGAAAATAAAGATCGTATAGGAAATTGGAGCTACAATCAGCTTTTTTTCTTTTTGCTGTACGATCATTTTTCTCGTAGTTATCATCATCATCATCATCAACCCAAAGGGCTGTTTGTTCTGTGGCCCCTACACTACGCCTACCGGTACGAGGCTGCCACTCGAGAACCTTTCTTCTCCGTCGGTTATCGGTTCTTCGAGCTATATGGCCGGCCCATTGCCACTTCAGCTTACTAATCCGTTGGGCTATGTCGGTCACTCTTGTTTTACTGCGGATATCCTCATTTCTGAGTCTATCACGCAGAGAAACTCCGAGCATAGCCCTCTCCATAGCTCGCTGAGCGACCTTGAGCGTCCTCATACGGCCAGCAGTGAAGTACCACGTCTCTGATCCGTAAGTCATCACTGGCAACACGCACTGGTTGTACATTTTAGTTTTCAGAGATTGAGGTATACCTGACGAGAAGATGTGTCGTAATTTCCCGAACGCTGCCCAGCCGAGTTGAATCGTCGATTGACCTCTCGGTCGAAGTTGGACTTACCTAGTCGGACTATTTGTCCCAGGTAAACGTACTCGTCAACAACTTCGAGCATAGTGCTCCCAACAACTACCGCCATAGGTGTGACATGGACATTGAACATGATCTTTGTTTTGTCCATGTTCATCTTAAGACCTATCCGTTGGGAGACACCATTGAGGTCATTGAGCATAGTGCTAAGGTCCTCCAGCGATTCTGCCATAAGGACTATATCGTCGGCAAATCGAAGGTGAGTGATGTACTTGCCATTGATGTTAATACCGTATCCTTTCCAGTCCAGTAGCTTGAAAACGTCTTCCAACGCAGCGGTGAAGAGTTTCGGGGATATAACGTCACCCTGTCTTACACCTCTCTGTACCCACCTCACCTCTCGTAGTTATAACTTGTTGAAAATCACCCAAAAATTAAGATTTTTTTTTTCAAAATGCAGATGGGTTGTCACCCCTGAGGACTGAGATAGAATGCTTCGTTTACAGCGAAAAGGGTCTCAGGTTCTCTACACTCACCATACGAAACACAGCAGCATTAAGCTACTATTTTACGCTGGTATTCTGTAAGAGTGTGGTCCTTCCCCGGTCGAACCGACCCATTTGTGCTACAACCACAATACAGCTGCAACGTGACTTTACCAAATAATAAAAAAGTACTAAAATCGAAATAAAAAACTGCTTCTCTAACAATTACTTTACTCGTTAGTCGTTTTCAACAGCAATGTATATGTCATTGTTAATTTTAGTGACTTCATCTTAATTGCTGATTTTCTAATTAATCACGCGAGAGTTCCTTGATTAATAGCCAACCGATGCTGAGCCTCCACGAGCCGGTGCGGTGGGCACAAGCGGGTGCACAATGATTTAGTTATTTCGACAAAAGCCGGGCTCAGCTTAGACTTTCACAATCCACATTAAGAAGTACTTTCTTGGTAAATTCTGCGACTGACATTAGTCACTGTCATTAAGAACACACAAGTTTTTTTTTATTAAGTATCTCCATCAACTTGATCTCCAAAATTGACCGTTCAGGTCAATACTACTTTTTTTACTTTATTAGTTTCATCTATCAAATCTTCGTAGGCAGATTAAAGACGGATATACTTTTCATCTTTAAAACTTTTTAAGGTTTTGATGTTTTTCGCCCACTTCCTCTAGGGTTGCGGTATTTTAGGAGATAAGCGCTTCCCTTAAAAGTTCATAGTAGGGGAGCAATTAGAGTTTGATGCCCCCTTCGATATCAGATAGGTATGAACCAATTTTGAGTGAAATATATTGATCTTGACCTTGCCAATACAAATAATATTGTTAACTGCAATTTTAATTACTAACTTAGACATTATATAGAATGGGTGGGGTTTTGGCCTATATACTTAAGAAAAAAATAAGTTCCCCTAAATTACGATTTTTACTTACTTACTGTACTTTTAAGTATTATTTTACAGATTTTATAATTTTTAGTACATTTTATTATACTTGGTGGTGAAGAACAGCGTTTTAGAAAACCTGCTACTTTGGAAAGTTAAAGAAAACTTTTTCAAGGATATGTTAATTTTGTCAACAAACATTGTATCGCACTGAATTTTTTCTGATCTATAACCCTCAAAAATAAGAATAGGTCTGTGTCTGATAATAGGACGAATGTTGTATAAGCTTAATATAACTATAGGCTTAATGATTTCTTATATTTACGCGAACACTACACGTTGATTAAAACTTTTACGCATTTTATCGCGTTTAATTTTTAATTACAATAATTAGTAATTAAAAATTAAACGCGATAAAATGCGTAAAAGTAGTTTTAATAAACTATAGGCTTTTGCTTGACAAGAATAACGTACTACTTTTACTATTACTCAAATTTCACCGAATGTAGTATAAGCTTAATATAATGGGCTTAATGATTTCTTATATTTACGCGAACACTACACCTTGATTAAAACTACTTTTACGGATTTTATCGCGTTTAATTTTTAATTACAATAATTAGTAATTAAAAATTAAACGCGGTAAAATGTGTAAAAGTAGTTTTAATCAACTGTAGGCTTTTGCTTGACAAAAATAACGTACTACTTTTACTATTACTCAAATTTCACCGGTATCGTATTAGTTTTCATTACGTAACCAAATTCCCATCCTGCTCTGCGCCGTCTCGTCTTTGCTCACAAAATATCTCTAATTAAAGTAGATACGATTTTTGTTCGAATAAGTTTACGACTAAAATAGCCTCAGACATACGAAAGAATACGATTTAACTGGTCTTGTTCTAAGGTCGCTAATTAGTAAATGTTGATAACATTTACAAAACTTACTTCTAACTTAAGAGGGTCGCTATCTAGTAACAGGTTGCTTAAATTTGTCTATGATTTAAGTATTACTCGCAACAATTATAAAAATTATACATTACGTTAATTTAATACAAATTTTATAAAAAAATAACCAAGATCAAATTATATATTGACATATCCTATCAATGACGCCTCAACAACGTTAAATATATTTAGCAAACGTTAAGTGATAAATGCAAGATTTCAAACCTGAGTCAAATACTTCGAATGAAAGTAATCTAGACACAATAGATGAACTACTGGACTAAGTGAGGGTCTCGATAGAGAATAAGTGATCTCGAAATGGAGATGGCGACCGGCAGCTGATACTAGGAGTCCCGAAGAGTGGAAACTGCAAAGGGCTTCTCCAGGCCTCAGGCCAAAAGAAAACTCGGGAACATGGCCTCGCCCCCGCAGTGGCGTTGCGGGGGCGGGCATCGGCAACGGTCTAGCCTGGCCCCCTTCTGCTTGGGAGAAATTTGTGCCCAAGGGTGTTTGCTACGGATGTGGAGGTGACTGGCAGTTCAGAGGTGGTCTTAAAGTGGACGTTGATAGTTCGGAATATACGGGTTACAAATATTTCTATAACAGACCCGGGTATAGGGTCAAAGCTAGATCCTGCGAAGATGCAAGATTCTTACACATCAACTTTATTCTCCTGGCTGAGGTCACGCATTTTGAAAAGGTAAGTCACTTTTGTAAAAATTATAGACCATTTAATCATTAACCTTTTAGTATACACTTCCAATGTTTTCAAATTTTCGTTTTTGGTTGTTTATTTTTTGGTTTTTTGTAAATCTTTTAATGTAATATTAATACTTAATAGCAAAATTAGGGCCCTAGGGCTCAAACTTAGTCTGTGCCATAAAGGGTACTCCGTGACTCTCCGTGATTTTACTTCAATAGTTTTAAGTTTAATAGAAATATTATGAACAGCAATCAATACTACATTGACCGCAAGAGCAATGAGGTAATTTGAAACTAGCCGTGAGTAACAACTTACCATCCTTACTCGTATATGTAGATATCAGTTAACAGCCGATCAAGGAATGAATACTATGTACTTTTCTAAATTAAATTACAGAGGCCTATGTTCAAAGGCTTTTGATAGGATCTAAAAAGTAAAGTAAAGTTACAGCCTATATACGTCCCACTGCTGGGCGCAGGCCTCCCCTCATTTCTGAAAGGGTTTTAAGGCAAGGGAGTGTCCGCCGCGCAGCCTCAATGCGTGTTGGTGAACTTCACATGTCTTCGAAATATTATTTTTCTTATTCCTCGGACATGCAGGTTTCCTCACGATGTTTTCCTTCACCGCCGAGCACGTGGTAAATCAGCACTTAAAATTGCAATTAACAATTTCATTGGTGCCGGCGGGGATCGAACCCGGGTTAACTCGCGTTCTGTTATATTTACAGCGAGCGGTAACCATCTGAGCTACCGCGGCTCTTAGGATAATAGGATAGATAAGATTTAACGAATGGAGAAATTACTTAAAACTAATGATTAAAATTAAAAGAGAAATAGATTAAAATTTAACGTTTCTAACGTCTATGGTAACCTACTGATGGTACTATGATATCTGGACGTTGAACATCTCAGTCCCCCCGTGACCATAGGTGCTGTAAAGCGCTCGAAACGTCGGGTATTTAAAAAGTTAAATATACGCGATCAAATCCGCAAAAACTCGTATTATTTAAATATGTAGTGTTCGCGTAAATATGAGAATTCATTATATCAATTCTCTCTATACCGAATCTCATTTTACTTACATTTAAATCAAACTAATTTTTATTGTTACTTTTATTGTAAAATACTCGAAACTTCTGGAATTTAAAATAATTTAATGTACCTAAGAGTTTAAATTCGAAAAAATTAGTTTCATCTAAACAACTCAAAATAGTTGTGCGGAACGGAACATAGAGACGCATATATATAACAATTATAGCTACACGGTCTGAAGGCTTCATCGAATGATTTCAATTGGCAATGAGCCCACGCTGACACATCTCAGAGCGAACGCCACGGCGTGTGGACTAATTGTGCCTATTACTATTAATTGATGCTCCTACTAAGATGAGATTGACTTCGAGTTTAGCTTACATTTATTTCCGGATCTGTATGTTAGTCCTTGTGCAATTTAAACTGCCCTCACAAGAAAAAAAATTAGTGTGGAGGTAACGTTTTTTTTTTAAAACTTTACCTCCACACTCTCTTTAAGCTGTCTCTGCCTATCCCACTGGGTGACAGACGTGTTTATGATGATAAATTTATAAATTATTGGCCAAATCATAAAACGGCATTATCAAATGCCCTGATTACGATCCGCTCAATTCTAACAATCAGACTAAGATATAAGCATTCCTATCAGTATAAGATACTCGTGTATCAAAATCCTATTCAACTCAGTACTAACGCTCTGACACGCGTATTAACTGGTTAGTTAATTTGAGTTTCTATGTGAATATTCCACACAATGTTACCATAATGAAAATTAATAACCATTCTATATGCACAGCACTTCGGCGTACATGGCACTCTGATGGTAGCCAGGCCACATTGCTGTGATTTTAGATAATGGAAATTACATGTTGGCTTAAAAAAAAAGATTTACAGTGGAATTGTTAATTTATAACCTTTTTTAGTGATTCAGATATTATTTAAGATTTTAATTATTTTTGAAAATGACGTGACCTTCCTGAGCTTCTCAAAATGGACAACTTCACCTTCTAATATTCAATTTTCGATAACATGAAGAGACACGCCGCCATTTTATTATCTGTAAATTTAAATAAAATTGAATTTTTCTATGAACCTCAGAGGGTTCTTGCACGATATTAAAACCAAAAAAGAAATTGAAATTTTTGGCTTTTCGTTTTTCTGTCTATCTGCCGATTGTGATGAAACGAACAGATGAGGGTAATGCTAGGGAATCAAGGCTTATATTATGTTCGAAAACTTAAAGTTTTTTTTCGCAAAAAGGAAAATTAATAATATAAGTAGATAATGATAACCTTTATTATATATATAACGCCACATTAATAGATCTTAGTCTATCTAATTATTAATAAAATTATTTAAAAAAATTACAACAAATTTATGATATCACCCTGAAGATTAATATATAATTCCATTACTTCATGACAGCCCATCAATGTCTACAGCTATACAAAGAGCTTCCCCATAGATTATCTTATCGGTGGGAATTTACCATAATTTTCACGCTTGGCAGGTTTGCAACCTAATTTGGAGATTGGAATATTTAAAAAGGAACGTCGTCTTCTTTAAGTTTAATAGTTATTTATTTCTCAATATTTAATTAAGGGTTGTCAATATAATTAGTTAAATATTTACATTTGTGATGTCTATCACATCAACACAGTACTTAATTTTATTGTTCTTGTAATATTTAAACGTTGTAGATTTTTTTTGCATGCATGCGGCTCACCTGATGTTAAGTGACTACCGCCGCCCATGATGCCGCCATGATCCGCCACATGCGCCGCCGCGCATGTGGCGGATCGTATCGACTGCGGAAGTTCCACGCTCTCACAGAATAATAGCGTAAAATAACAGCTTAATATTGCTGTGTCTCCTATCGTGAGGGTAGAGAACCGGAGACCCTTTCTACTAGTGAGGAGACATTCCACCTTGATCTTCAGGGGTGAGAATGCGTCTGCAATTTGATTGCTAATCGAGGATAGATTTTCATGTCTATGAGCCACAACAACCACTTACCATGGTGGACTGTGTGCTCGTTTATCACCCATATTTATAAAAAAAATCCTATTCATCTGACGGCTTGTTCCAAGATATTGTAACTGGCAATAATATCGTACATTGCTTAACACCTTTTAATCAACTACTGTGTACATTTTTTCATTATATGGAGTACAAAATAAAAAAGGATTCCAATTTAATGTATTGATCGAAGCACTAGCCGTAATTAATAACAGCAATAGTTCTATCGGCTAAATAATTATATTTGTTTTATAAAAGAGCTTGACTAATGGTTTCACTCGAGCGAGCGTAGGCGAAAAGAGAACTGAAGCAGCAGTAGAGATATTTCTTTCGAAAAGGAAATAATTTTTTTGTTTAACACAAATAACTGTATAGTAAATTATGTTCATTAAAGATATATTTACAGAAAGAAAGAAAAAAAGCCAGCACGTCTTATATTATATCTCAGTGTTTTTTTCTTTTTAAGTTTTGTTATGCTTATATTGATTGCGTTTATAAATATAATTATTTAAACTTAAAGAATATCTTTCTTTCTAATATTCTCTTCATTAACTCTTCACAAAGGTATAAAACACATTATATATACACAATGCGATTAGAAAGAACCTTAGTGTAATACTAATGTCCATAATAGGGTGATTCCGGTGTTTTAAATTACCAGGCCCTCGTCCTAACGGATTAAACATAATTATATTTCCAAATATACTAGAAAAATTTAGTATAGTAATTATCACCAGAAATAAACCCAGTTCACCTGGATCCCAGATACAACGATATCAGTTTGGATACACGGGTCACTGGGTTATAAACGATATAACTGGTATCGATATCAAATGAGAGCCCCGAGGGTAGTACTGCGAATATGGCGGAGTTGAGTACACGCAATTAGATTGTGGTAAACGGGTTAGAACGTACGGCTCGACGCGTAAAGCGTTCAATTAGTCACATTTTGTGGCCGTTCGACTGCCTGAAGATTCGCGTCGGTTGACTTGACATTGCGGATTTAAAGCACTGAACTTTCCACGCTGGATAAACTACACTAACTTTCTAGACTACTAACCTAACCTAATATAATTTAACTGAGAGAGTTAGAGAAAAATTCTAATAAATAAATATATTAACTTTGGCCTCTCAGTATATTTACGAAAATTTTATGTATGTTCTCAAAACAATAGTAGTTTTAATAAATAAGAAATAGCTCTGTAAACACTAGGAACAAACACAAGCTTCTCGATTGATACCAGTTTCTCGACTCCACAGTCAGTAATTCATTCTTGGAGCAAAGTGTACGCTATTCCAACAAACTGCAGACTTCCCTTGTGATCATATCCTAGGCGGCCCCAACCATTACATCACCAAGCATTAAATAATTATTTATAGACTAAGGAAGCCAACTTAAATCAAAACCCTCACTAGCATTAATAAACAATGCTACCTTCCTCTTTAAAATATAATGCTATGCGAAAATCAATACGAAATGCTTTATGGTCCACAGCATCCACTTAACCATCAGGTGGACTGTTTGTGCTCGCTTATCATGCTTATTATATAAAAAATGTATAATACAATGAACAATGCACCCATTATTTTTCCATACAAAACGTTTTAAGCGCTAAATTAAACAACATACATTTAGAGCTAAAGAGAATTGTTAATTTGACCAAATTTTGTACTTCTATATATATATATATATATATATATATATATATATATATATATATATATATATATATATATATATATATATATATTTTATTTATATTATATATAAGCTAAATACCACTGACTGAGTCATCACGATATCTCTAAAATTATACAACCGATTAATTTGAAATTTAGTATAGTTTCTCATTTCGCAATGTAGACGCTCGATAGAACGGATTTTACGATAGTCCCATAAAAATTTATTTTATATCTACGTTATTATCGTCTATTATCGTGTGCCCAGCGAGGCGATAAATAACACAATATATATATATATATATATTTTTTTTTTATATATATATATATATATAATATTGTACTAAAACCTAAAAATAAAATCCGAAATGTGAATAACATTTTCGTTCGATCCGGCTGTACAGTCATACCTGATATAACAGCTCTTTACCAGGTCTCAGTGAAAACCGGTTATGACCGGATAGCGGTATCACGTCGGCAGCCGGTTAGACGTGCCTCCTGATATTGCACGCCTTTTGCAAGCGCGTCCCCTGAATACTAATCTGAAACGAAGAAAATTATGTTTTACTGTTTTAGATTTTAATAGAACAAAATTCTCAACCTTCTGAATAAGTCTTTTTACCACCCGCAGAATTTTTTTAATAGAATAAGGGTGGACAAAGGAACATGGACTGTATGTTCGCTGATGGTAGGTAAATACTGTGGCTAGTATAAATGTTAATCCTCTATTAAGAATCAAAATGCAGATACGTTCTCGCCCCTGAGGACTAAAATGGAATGTCTCGTTTCCAGTAAAAAGGTTCTCCAGTTCTAATCTAAATCATTATACTAAACACATTAAGCAGTTTTACGCTGGTATTCAACAAGAGCGTGGTCCTTCACTGTTCGAGGTAAACTATTCGTGTTGGCTTTACGTTTAAACGTGTATTATATTAATTAACACAATTAAGGAATATCAGTCGAATTGACAGCTGCAATGTTTTTAAATATATGCGGAAATATCGGATAACAGTGTTAAAATCAAGCACGTATCTTATGTACTGATTGTAATGCATATTTATTCTTGCTTTATTAAATATTTAATTTATAGCAGATAAATCATTGCATATTATTTGTCAAATATTAACCGCTTCATTTTTAAAATAAAGGAATAAATATTATTATAAGTGTGTTAATTCCTTATCTTACGCGAATACTACATACGTTAAGTACGCAAATGTGTCTATAAAAAAGTTCAAAATCATCCATATTACATATGTCAAACATAACATAAAAAATAAAACTCTTTATTGGAATTCGGACTTGTAATTGAAATATACAAGTCACATATCATCCACACGATCTGTATGCTGTGCGTTTCACTTGAAGGTTTCTTCCACGTCCGACCTGCTTGTGGAATTGTTTACAATTTTTTCGGACCGATACGACTTAATGACATTCAAGAAAAGAGCTTATTCCGTTCTAAAAGGCCAGTTACGTACTTCCCATTCCACTGGTGTTGCAGTTGTTCTTGGGCGGCGGTAGTCGTCTTTGATTACTAGCCATCCGGTGAGCCACATGTTCGTTTGCCTTCTCTTCTATAAATAAAAAAACATCAAAATTGGAGTATACACAACGACGGCTTGCTTATCTATACTCTAAGGTTCGTAGTTTAAAGCGCTATTACTTTTAGACACTGATCTTACTTTCGTACTTTTAGACACTCTTCTCACTTAATTTCGTAGGATCGGATTCACCGATTGACCGCATTGGTGAATCATCGTTTTCCAAATATCTGACGACATTTAACACAACCATTTAGTAAAATTAGGGTGACAAACGAGCACACACCCCACCTGACGTTAAGTGGATGTTCGTGGCACATAGGCATCTTAATCTATCCCCGATCAAGAATCAAAAGGCAGATGCGTTGTGATCTCTGAGGACTAAGGTGGAATATCTGACTCCTTTCAAGTAAAATACGAAACACAGCAGAGTTAAGCTGATATTTTAGGCTGGAATTCTGTGAGAACGTGGTGCTATTCTGATTAAGCCGTCCCATTCGTGATACAACCAAAATATAGCTGCGTGTAGCTTTTCGCGTTTTACATCAAGGCATACAAAAATATAACCAGCACACAGAACGTTTGCCGATATAGTCATAATATCACTCGTCAGGAGACAAGTGCAAGACCCAATTGGCGGAATCAGTAAGGCTAATCAATGCTAAATCTTTTTAAGCGCAGCTTATTGTTAAAAAATGATGATGATGATGTTCTCCTGGTCGATTTTCACAACAATTTTTATTTTTAATGAAATTCGTAGTAGTAGTGATACATATCACATGTTCACATACATTTATGAGCCACAGCTTTTCCTAACTATCAGGTGGACTCCGCGCTAGATCATCTTTTTTATATCCGTCTGTCCGGTACAGCCTATCAAAAGTTTACTGCTAAACATTGGCCTATCTCATAGATTGTCTTATAGGGGAGATAATTACCATAGTTGCCAAGCGGGTTTGAAACGAAAAGTTGCTATGTTTATTTAGAGGTACTGTACTGATAAGACTGTTATTAGGAAGATGCTGCTGCATCTTCTGGTTCAGTTTCCCTTTGTCGCCCCATACGACACCTACGGGAAGATGTGGTTAGAATATCAACTACTCCGTAGTTCCACTATCCCATAGTGGATATTCTTACACCGCTGCTAGACTGTTAATCTTTACTTCTATAAAATCCCATTTTATAAATATGATTTAGTATATTTAAATAGAATTAAATTTGGTTTTAAAATACCTAAGTAAGTAAAACAAAGCTACGGTCTTCGAAAGCAAACTTCTATGAATTGAACAAAGTACAAGGCGGCTCTATCGCGACCGCGACACAGGTCGTTATCGCAGGTGCCCGGGCCGGATATATCCGGTTAAATCCCGTTACAACCCCTCTTACCAGACTGGGGATTACCCATTTGATACGGTTTTGCAGTCGTTTGCAAGTTGATTTATTCACTGCGGTTTATTTTGGGTTTTCGTTTTACCTATGTTTTATTTCGATGTTTTTATTAGATTTTTTTGATTCTGAACGTTTTAGTTTTAATGTTAGCGTGCCTATATTTTTAAACGCAGTAGAGCTATGCTGCAGCTATATTATAGTTGCAGCAGGAACAAGTTGACTCGACTGGGGAAGAACCATGCTCTCACAGAATACGAACGAATTTTTTTATAGCATTGGGTGACAACCGAGCACACAGTCCACCTAATAGTAAGTGGATGCTGTGGACCATAGACATTCACATTTATCCTCAATTAAGAATCAAAATGCAAATGCGTTGTCACCCCTGAGTACTAAGATTCCAGCAAAAAGTAAAAAGGGTCTCCGGTTCTCTACACTCACCCTTCGAAACACAGCAGCATTACGCTGCTACGTTACGCTGGTATTCTGTGAGAGCGTCGTCCTGCCTCGGTCGAGCCGATCCATTCGAGCTGCAACTATAATATAGCCGCAGCGTGCCTCTACCACATAATAAAATAGCAAGTTAATTATGCTGTATTTCGTGTGATGAGTCTAGAACTTCTACTTTAGTACTTAATCGGGTATAGATGTAAATGTCTATGGGCCACGGCATCCAATAACCATCAGGTGAATCGTGCTCTCGTTTGACACCCATATTCTATAAAAAATAACCTGCAATCATTCCTAAAAATATTATATCCAAAGTCTTGATTAAAATGTAGCTACGTGTAAAGGAAAAATAATAAATGAATTAAAAATTAAATTCCAGTGCCTTTAGCATTCGACGATCGTGTCAAGTTCTTTGTAACATTGAGTGTCGAAGCCTCGCTTTCCTCTTTGTGTGCGGGATATAGTGAAAGATGATTAAGCGAGAACTCTGAGAGCGTGAATTGAAGTGGGGGGAATGGGCCCCCACTATCTCAATCAACTTGACAGCGATATTGAATCTCTCTCATTACGGACGGATCTTTGCGCGGATTGTTTTGTTCAGCGATACTGCTATTGTATGGCATAAGTTATATAATATTCACATCTTCCAATTTTGCTTAAAATTTCTCAGATATGCAGATTTCCTTACGATGTTTGAATAACTTAATAAAAATAAGTGGAGGCGAAATCCGGTAAAATTTGTTTTGTTCAATGTGTAGTAAAACATATATTTTCTCACGTGATTTAGCCATGCTGCAACTATATTATTCTTATAATACGAATGGTTCGGCTCGACTTGGGAAGAATTACGCTCTCAGAGAACACCAGTATAAAGTAGCAACTTACTTTACTGTTTTTAGGTGACAACATTTTAATACTTATATTAATAATAATAAAGCTTTTTCAATTCACACATGGTTATAAAAATGTACAAAAAAATTATCACAAATTTAACTTGGAAACATACCGACTTAAGTAACATAAAATTAATGTGACAAACTGGCCTGTGACTATGTGGTGATTATGGTCATCGCGGGATTCTGGCAAAGCCGACTTTAAAAAAATAGTATCTTAACCTAATTTTAGCTCTGACGTGAAACAAATAAAGAAAGAATAGACTAAAATATTTGTTTATGTGTGCTATGTAAATTTCATTAAATTTATACCTTCATACCTGCCTCCAACTTTTGTTGTTCAAGTAACCATACTTTGCATTTCTTTCTAAATAAATTTATATTTACGATCTTGTGCATTTTAATTCTCAGTATCTTTTTCTCAGTTATTGTAACGGTAAAACCAAAACGCATTCGTATTTTTTACACATGTATAATGTAGATTGGGTTACCAGATGCTGTCTGGTGGATATAAGGATTTTTTTTCTATGAAGAAGTACATCTAGGCAGGTTCCAATGCTGAACATAGGCCTCCACCATAGATTGCATAGTATGATTTATATTTTAGTCGTTATTAGTGAGACGCTGCTGCCCATCTCCTGGTTACTTTCCCTCGGTCGCCTCTTACGACACCCTTGCGACGATCTGCGGTAGTGGATATTCCTACACCACCACTACACGGCCTCTTACATATTGCTGCAGCCCGGTAGCAGTGCTTGCAACATGCTTGCACGCATTTTTCAAGGATAGTCTATGGACCACAGCAATCTCTTAGCATCATGTGGACTGTTTGTTTAAAAAAAAAAATACCATTATGTTCTCGAAATATTTTCCTTTCAATTCCTTAAGACATGGAGATTTCCTCACGATGTTTTTTTCAACGCATGAGTACGTGTTAAATCAGTATCAGTATCAAAAGAGGTCATTGATGCCGACGAGAATTAAACTAAGTATGATACTAAATTACGATACGAAATATTTGATTGTAATTAATTTAAAATGAATTTTAAAAATGAATCTCTAATTTAATAAAACTTGTCAGTTAAATTCATCATGCCGCCACAATTCAAACGTGTAAACAGAATTAACTTCAAAACCATTTATGGCGAACACGTACTAATCAAACCCATATCCCAAGCGAGGAAATGTCACTGTCACACGCGTTACGCGGCAAAAAGCGGCCATTTTGACCGTTCCGGATGAAACCGGTGCGCTCCGGTTCATTAGTGATTCTGGTCGCGAGGCAATCCTCTTCACGCCGTTGACAAATTCCGTAGGTTAATTTGCACTGTCTTTAAAATGTCTGTTTTGACTGTAGGTAAGCTACGGTTGTATAATTTATCTTTTATTCATTTATCTAAGGATTTATCTTATGTCGGCCTATATCAAAAGGAACATGCTTAAAGTTTAAATTAGGTTTTTGTAGTCCAATTTTGTAAAATTAATTACTGTTCCTAATTTATTGGAACAGAAAATGTCCAATTTTAATGAAAATTTCCATTCCTTACGAAATAATTAACGCCTAAATTCTACGTAATTATGTACCATATAATGTTAACATATCTTCAACACATATACGTTTTAATAGAATTTTATAGAACATAATAAAATATTTTTTAATTCATGAGGTACCCTTATCGCCCATTAAAAGTGCACTACTGAACATAGGCCTCCCCCAAGGAATGCCTCAAAGCGCGCTCCTAAGCTACCTGCATAGATCAACTTCCTGCATATCTTACCAGGTAGTCAGATCTTCTAGTAGGGAACCGCCCTACATTTCGCCTTCCGGTATGAGGCTCCCACTCGAGAACCTTTCTTTTCAATCGGTTGTAGATTCTCCGAGCAAATATAGACGGCCCATTGCCACTTTAGCTTCCTAATCCGTGAGGTTTGTCGGTCATTCTGGTTCTACTGCGGATATCTTTCGCATATGTTTATAGCATTGTTAATATTCTTTTTTAAAAATAATAATAATAATATTACAATACTGTGGTTCTACTGCGGAAATTTATATTCCGTGGGATGATCTATTTAGATACACAATTAAATTTATACGGGCGCCAATCCCACTCGCTTTTTGTTTAATGATAAACTCGCGTATATTTAACATGTTTTGCAATCTTCAGTGTTTATAACTTCTTTAATATAAAACTTTTCGTTCGTTAATCATCTTTCCTTTCTCGCTGTTAAAATAAGCTTATTTCTGCAAAGTTTCGAGTAATATTTTAGAGCTTACGCGTTTAATGCCTGGTAAAGCCGAAACAAAAGGTATTACTAGTCTCTGGAGTAGCTGGGGATAATAAGCGCTTTAAAACTCGAATAACTTTTTTCTTAGTTGCATAACGTTTTGTAGATGTGCATTCTTATTCCTATGAAAACTTAATTTATAATAAGTTGCATAAGTTGCCAGATTACAATGTGAGTGTCTTCAAAGCAATATCTTTTCCCGTTACCATCATCGACTTCATCACCATTACCATCAGCTGCAATAGTGATAAAGCACTGGTTAAGAATAGTCAAATAAGTAAAAAATGTTACGTTTTATTTAAAATGTCTATTTTTAAGAAATAAGAATAAAACCTATATTTAGTTAACGTCCGACCCAACTGACATTTGTATTGATGGTCCGCGAAATACCAACGACGTGGAGTGAGCGATATTAAAATTAAACTACGTGGGTTCAGGCCTAAGCTGGAGACTTAGACCGCATCAATATTGCGATGCCGCCTCGCCAGGTAGGCCGCACCTGATGTCGGCCACAGAGTAATACAGTGTTCCCTCTCATTAATTTTAAAGTTTGTTATTTACTCTGCTCTATGTTTTAAATTTATTTAGCTTCCCTTTATAAATAATTACCGTATGATAACAGTGATCAGAAAATTAAATGTTGTCGTTTCAGTGTTATCATGAGGAGATTGCTGAGCACACATGTGCCTTAATTTACAACATTTCGGGAGTTGTGCCCTTCAATTACTCAATTCCGTTCAAAAATGATAAATCAGTGAACAGTCTTCATAACAAATATTCCCCTCTGACGAATCAGTACTCTTGTGAACTAAGGTACAACGCTTCCTCGTCAGTAAAAATATTTTTCCATTATTTTTTTAATGGTTTGCATAAAGTAGGAAACATCTTCTAAGTACCTTAAACAGACATTTTTAAAACATTATATTATATATTATTATATCAATAGGTTTAAGGCCAATATGTTATTTAAACTATTAAAAAGTAATGCTAATATGTTATTAAAAAAAACCCGATTTTAGCTATCCCATTTTACTCAGTTCAAATGTTTTTTATTCACACAAGCTCTCGGTAGGTTCTTAATTTTACGGCAAAATGATGAGGGAGATAGTGGACATGTTTGCCATGAGCGACCGAGACAGATAGTGACGCCACGCAGTGAGACGGAGATGCGTGTGACACCAGTTAGTACGTTTCCCTACCTAATTCGTCTACTGCGCACCTTTTCGTATTCGCTTGTGTTGATTTAGTACTGACAACTTTGGCTTCTCTTTTTGGACTTGGATTTTTGTGAATTGGACTTGATGATTACACACCGGCAACTTTGGCTTCTCTCTTCTGGAATTGGACTTTTGTGTTAGCATCCTTGTTATCTACCATGCTTACGCGCTAAACTTCACAAGAATGTGCGAACATGCACCTCATTTATGAGGAATGCAGGTGCAACGCAAGTGCCGCCACTAGAGTTTGTTGTGAAAGATATCCAAATTTAGAGCGCTATCCGGATCACCCCGTGTTTGTTAATGTGCACTGTTCACTTACGGAGGGCGGCCATTTCCCGCATCAAATACGGGCTGGAGGTAGAGCTCGCTTTCCTTACGAGGAAGAAGTGTTGCAAGAGGTCGTAGATGTCCCAAGTATTTCTGTTCGTAGAATTGAAGAAAAAACGGGAATACCCAAAAGCACATCACAGTGTATTTTACAAAGAGCCGAAACGCATCCGTTTCACGTACAACGAGTTCAAAGTCTTCTTCCTCGATATTATCCTGAAAGGATTTCATTTTGTAGCACAATGCTACAGAGGCATAATGAAAATAATAACTACTAAAATTAAATTCAAACCAAGAATTATAGTGCAATTCTTCCAGATACTGTACGATCCGAGCCGAGTCCGAGACTCATTAATGTTTAAAAGTTACAGGTGGTCTTCGTTTACTTTACATCAGAATGTCGAACACCTCAGTTCCTCCATAAAGATGTGCGCTGTAAAGTAACCGAAACGTCATGAGTGGAAAATAATTCAAATTAAACGCGATAAAATTGGAATAATTGATGATGAACAAGCCAAAATTTTAGAAAATGTTTTGGTTTTGACTTGAAAAATATTTAGCTATATCTTATTTTCAAACTCTTCTAGGCCGCTTGTAACTGGAAGACACGACCTGATGAAATTTGCTCTTGCCGTCTCGGTATCAGTTCAGTATTACAGGTCAAAATTTAATTAATTTTAACTAAAATATAAGTACAAACAATCACATAAACGTAGGTAAATTATTTCAAAGAAGAAAATGTCCTCTCTGAATTTCAAATTAGCCTGTGACCGAACAAACAAGATAAAAATACACAGCTAAATATTCCATATAATAAATCTCTGCAAGATCGCCCTGGACAGGAGAAGATGGATCGAGCATCCAATAATAATTAAGTGCCTCAAATTGAATTTCATCAAGTGAGTAATGAATTAGTAAACAATGAATCGCGTAGTGATATAACGCAATCTTGAACATCATTATTCGCGGAAGATAATCTATCTCCTTTATAATGTCTATGATTATTCGTTTTTTTTTAAAAGTGAAAACTGCTTAAAAATCGTTATGATTAAAAAGTCAATGAAACGAATGAGCGACATTAAAAAGAGGTTAAATTAAAAAATTTGTACAACCTACTTCAATATAAATAAAATGAGAACACCATAAATGTATTCGAAGTCAATTAAATACGCACTATTAAGGATAACTCCAAAACTACTGGTCAGATCTTGATCAATTAAAAATCAAAATCAGTTCATCTAGAGAAAAGTTCTGAAGTAACACACTTTAAAAAATACTGCTGAATTGAGAACCTCCTACTTTTTTGAAGTATGTTGAAAAGAGACAAACATAGAATACTTCTGTGTTAGAATACAATATACAGTGTTTCATATGTAACGAAATTTCTTTATTAGAGAACATTTACTTACGATGATGAAATTGAAAACTCCGAATATATAATGAAATTAAATATATTGTGTAGAATAAAATCTTAATTTAATTTTCACTTGGTAACAATATTGTAATAAATAAACCCTACAATTATCCTACTCCTGATACTCTGCATTCATCGCATTATCACGAAGTCTAGTTTTCTGGAGATTTCGCTTCTACGGTGTGTGAACTGCACATGTGTGCAGTTCACACGCGGTATAGGCGAAATCTTTTTGTTTTCTCTTGATATTATTACAGTGACAAACGAGTTCAGGTAATAATTAATCGAATTAGGTGTTACGAGTACTTTGCGGTAATTTATTACAGATGATAAAAATGATATGCTACATAAACTTTCTCGCATGTCACCGGGAAGTGTAGGCAGAGACTAGGAATTTCAATTTGGCACTCTCTCTTCTTTCACATCGTACTCTAAATTTGGCCCATCTTCAATATATCACCTTTTTCTTCGGTAAACTTTAATATGGGGCGTCCCTTGCAGAGTCTGTCACTAACTTTTATGGCATAAATATGCTTTGTCACTCTTTCGTCATTGGTTCTTGCTGTGTAAACCACCGAAGCATTCCTTCCTTAATCCTGGTAACATCATCTTAAAATTCACGCACCGGCTCCACTGAAATTGTTAATTGCAATTTTAAGTGAATTACCACGTACTTGGCGGTGAAGGAAAACATCGTGAGAAAAGCCAGAATTTCTGAGGAATAATAAAATTTCGAGAGATTGCATAGTTCGCCAACATGCACTTAAGTAGTGCGAGAGGCTAAAATTGCTCCGTAGCTCACTTAGAAATTAGAGGAGGCCTGCACCCAGCAGTGAGTCGTATACTGTTACCGTTACAGGTTATTAACGTCAACTGCTGAAAATAGGCCTCCCCATAGACTGCCGCATAATAGGAATATTTGTCTGTCATAGTTACCACGCTTACAGTCAACCAAATCTAAGAAATACCTTTTGACGTTTCACATTAATTTTTCCGCAATAACTTTGCACCAGCGTACTCACATTTAAATATTTAAAATAACCTTTTATGTTAATCCGAGGAATTATGAAGTTATCTATATTTCATTACAACGTGTATAGTTTTTTTATCACTAATTTAAACTTTTGAATTTTGAATTTTTCAAACAAAGCAAAATATTGAAAAATAACCTTTATTAACTTTTTATACTTGACGTCGTTTCAATGATATGTCGCTATGTATATTACCGTAGTGTTTGGATAATAAAAATTCATTGTTGTGCGAATGATCGGCAAAATATTCAAATAATCGGTAAAAACTTTCAAATAATCGAATCATTAATTATTTTTATGCATTTTTTGTTTAATTTAATTTTTATTTTCAAAATTCCTTAAATTACATGAATCATAAATAAAACAAGTTTATTTTTTTACTTTGTCAAAGTAAATTTGTGTAGGCAAAAAAACTCATATACAAGGCCTTGCTAAAATAACCACTACATAATTTCCATATCCCGCCATTTCGGTACCAGTTACTCGACTCCACAGAGTTAGTAATTCATTCTTGGGGCGATGTATACGCTTTTACAACAAAATCCCAGAAAATATACAATATTTGACGTAAGTACACAAAGTTTAAAAACTTTATTAAACTAAGATTGTATAAAGAGGGTTATTTTAATGTTAAGGAATTTATGGACGATAATAACCCCTAGGAAGGGTGATCGCTACAAAGCTATTTCTAATTTTTTTTTGTGTTGTTAATTGTAACACGCATGATGATTGTAAGCTCTTATTTTTTTTAAAAGCTAGTCCCGTTGAGTTTCTTGCTGGTTCTTCCCAGGACAAGTTTTTTGCGAACCAGTAGTAAATGAAAAAAAAAAATGTCTTTCAACAAGTATTATTCATAATCTATATTGAATAAAAAAGTTTCTGTTTCTGTTTCGAGAGCTTACAGTTCGTAATTTTGTGTTCTTATTTTGTGACTCGGCTTTATTTTTTTGGACTGTTTCTTCTATAATAATTTTTTGTACGTGGTAGAGCCACGCTACATCTATATTATAGTTGTAGCACGAATGGGTCGGCTCAACCGGGGCAGGACCACGCGCTCACAGAATACCAGCGTAAAATAGCAGCGTAATGCTGATGTGTTTCTTATGGTGAGTGTAGAGAGGAGAGCCGGAGACCCTTTTTACTGGAATCGAGGCATTCTATCTTAATCCTCTGAGGTGACAACGCATTTGCATTTTGATTCTTAATTGAGGATAAATATGTATGTCTATGGGCCATAGCATCCACTTACTATCAGGTGGACTGTGTGCTCGTTTGTCACCCAATGCTATAAAATATATATTCGTTGAAGCATGTGCTCATATCACAAAGGATGATTGGGCAGAAGTGGTAGGAAAAACAAAAAAAATGAATATGGATGACTTGATGAAGGAGACATTAATTTTGACTGCATTATTGAAAATCAAATGATACTTATTATAAATAACGACATCTCTACTAGTTGTACTGAAAGTGATAGAATAAATTTATTTATAATCCAGTTTCAATCTTAAATTTTTATAACTGTTCCTCTATAAATAAGCAGTAACAATAAATACGAAAAACTGATAAACCTTGTGTTCTTGTGTTTTAAATTATCCGTTTTAAATTTATTCTGGTATTATTCAAACCAAACTGTAAATGATTACTAACTCTAAATAATCGATATCGATTTTTTTAAGAATCGAATATTGTACGTTCCGATTTTTTGGTTGGCATGCTTGGTGCAATAAGTCTAACAGCTGTCAAAATTTCTTAGATTTGGTTGACTATAGTGAGCGGGTTGGCCACCGCAGTTTTTTTATTAATCTTTATTAGGAAGACTCTGCTGCCCATCACCTGATTTGTTTCCCTCATCGTCTCAAACGACACCCACGGGATGATATGCGGGTGTGGATATTCTTACACCGACACTACACAGTAACGTATATATGCTATACATTTACTTTATTAACTTTTTAATTATTTTTATATCTTACTAAAGTTTTGTATACATTCATCTCAATTGTTTGGCATGACATAACTTTACATCAAAGTTTATATTTATACAAAAAAATGGCATTAAATCACGAAAATATCAAAAGTAAAATGTAATCAAATACATCGAATATTCCTGATTATCCGAATAGTTTCGCGATCCGTGTAAAAGCTCTGAATAAATCCGACATTTGTCAACGCCCATAATGAAATTTCACCGCATCTAAATACATAGAAATGTTAGAAGCTGAGCAAATTGGACTATGGATATTGGAGCAATAGGATTGCCGAATCTAAACTATAACTAAAATACTGTGTAGTGGCGCGTAGCATTCTCTACCACATACCATACCGGGGGGGGGGGGTCGTAAAAGGCGACAGATAGAAATAAAACACGAGACGGGTGAACACGGGAAGACGGGTGAAGATCTAAAATAAAAACCACGGTTTCCACTTGCCAACCAGTTTGCCAAGCGTGGTAGCTATAGCAAGTGGGGATGAGACAATCTATGAGGTCGGCCTAAGTTCAACAGTGAATTTGATAGACTATAACGTTAATGGTAACATTATTTTTACTAAATCAAGTATGAAGTGTTATTATTAGCATTTGCCGTGCTTGCAGTGTACACATACACGCACGCGCAACACACACACACACACACACACACACACACACACACACAGCGCGCACACGCACACACAAAAAATTATATTTATACTCATTAAAGATAAAAAGACAAAATTAAGAGATAATCAAAAAAACATAAGAGTATAGAGAGTCAGTATAATTACAGGCTGTGAGGCGTATCATCTTAGTATTTGTGGTGCCAACACATCTTAGTCTCTTTATTTGAAATAGGCTGCAGGTCCATGATCTGCAGTAGCCACTTACGATCGGTAGGCTGTATGTTCGTTTTTCATTTCATTTTTATTAAAAATATCTTATTTTTAAAACTAAAATGAAAATTGTTTCTTTTAAAACTGGTAAAATCCCGATAATAGCCGGATACGTATCCAAACATCCGAAACAATGTCAATAAGTTAATTTACAAAAAAAGTTTCGGCTATCAGCGTTTGCCGCGTCACATCGGTGTGTAACTACGTAAATATTTCAACCAGTACATGTCACAAAAAGCCAGTAGCCCGCTTGTAGGCTTACAATTATTTTCTTTTTTTATAAAACTTATATGACATTCGAATTTACTGTACACCTGATGGTAACCGTCCGCAGCCTACTGCAAACAAAGACGGCAACAAATACATCGTCACCTCTAAAGAGACCTAATGTCTTCAGACCAGAACACAGGCACAGCAGTGTGTGCAGTGTTCCTAGGCGGCAAATATTGATAAGATAGTGGACCAATCCATTCTAAGCAGAAAAGAAGTGTCACCATCTAGTGGCGGTCTTAGCATAGAGCTTTCTATAAAAACGATTGTGTTCGCACCTATTTGAAACCATGCTTTTTGTTTCAACCAGGTTATGTAAAGTATCATCATTATACTTTTTTTAAATTCATTGCGTGACAAAATCATTTTCAAGAATGCAACAGCTGGCTGTTATGAAATGTGTGACCGTACTCTACACCTCTGACAGACAGAAAGCCGATGAGCACTGGGCCAACACCCACGCTCTTTGCTTTTTTTATAGAAGAGGGACATCAAACGAGCATGCGGCTCACTTGATGGTTAGTGTCAAACTCTAACCACGAACAACTGCAACATCAGGGGAATTGCAGGTGTGTTGCTAGCCTTTTAAAAAGGAGTAAGCTCGCTTTTTTATAAGTGGTAGTGCCACGCAGCAACTATATTGTGGTTGTAGCACAAATGGGTCGACTCAACCGGGATAGGACCACGCTCTTACAGAACACTAGTAGTGCTGTGTATAGTCAGTGTAGAGGACCGTGTGGCCCATTTATACTGAATACGAGGTATTACATATTAGTCCTCGGGGGTGATAACGCATCAACATTTTGATTCTTAATCGAAAATAAATGTAGAGCCACAGCATTCACTTACCATCAGGTGAACTGTGTACTCGTGTGTCACTTTTATTATATTTCAAAAAGCTTAAAGGTCCCTAAGTCGTATCGGTTAGGAATAATCGTCGAGCTGAAGACGAGGAATAAAAGATAAAGAATGAGAGAAACTTTATTCGACATCACAAAGAAAAAAATAACACGAGACAAAAAATAAATGATAAGAGAATTTGTGTGAAGTTATATTAGGCTCCTACTTCGACTAACTGCTGCTGTACGAAATAAAAGCAGCTTTCAAATGTTGGCTTCACGAATGGACATACATTATCCAAAGCAAAAATAAAAAAAAAACATTCAGAGAAGTTAGTGTAAAATACGAAAAACAAATTACATACATGCCAAATATAAAAATACAGGTAAAGATAAAAATGGAAGCCTCGTACTCTCTTTAGCCCGTCTTCCTGTTTAAGTTAGACTGACATAATATTGTATACCCATCGCTTGGTATTAGAGATACCGAAACCTCTGAAACGTCACTTGAATAGGCATCGCGCATATTTACGCGACTTACAAGGGTCCTTCTCTTGGAGCCTGAATAGGGCTTTGAATGTCGCGATTTGTTGTACTTGTTGTGCCACGTCACAGAGAGTTATTCGTGCGAGGGAAAAGGGTGAGACAGATGTAAGCTGCCATAGCGTTTTAAAGAAACGTTATTCTATAGTATTCCAGTATTTATTTGGTCGCTAAGTGTACAAGAGGGTCTTAATATAAATCAGAATTACTTTATATTACGAAACTTATGACGTAGTAACCTTTTACGGGGATTGCAAAAAAACTTCGGTATATATAAACTAAATAACAAAAATTTTTACATATTATTATTACAAATATTTTAACTAAATATTATATTATATTTCTAATTAACATTTCGCCTAATGCTATAACCGAGAGGAAACTCGGGTTCGATCCCGCTGGCACCAGTGAAGTATAACAATATCTGTTGATTTAGCACATGCTCCGCGGTAAAGGACAACATCGTGAGGAAATCTGTATCACTAAAGAATAAAAGATTAATTCAAAGATATTTGTGAGGTCCGGCAACACGCACTGGATGGTGAGTTATTTGCTCACTCATAACCCTCTTAGAAATGTACGCTGCGTAAATCGATAAAGTAAAACTAGGGCCGATGCAGATGCAAAGGTAAAACCTTTTGCTAGAATCATAAACGGAGCGGAGTAAAAGTCTAAAGTCA
The DNA here is from genome assembly GCA_907164705.1 of Parnassius apollo. Taxonomy (NCBI): domain Eukaryota; kingdom Metazoa; phylum Arthropoda; class Insecta; order Lepidoptera; family Papilionidae; genus Parnassius; species Parnassius apollo. The sequence goes on along the minus strand of CAJQZP010001616.1, from coordinate 5,312,010 downwards.
TAACCATCTTTATTTCAACAAAAGATTCAATCAAATTAATCAGCTCATCTAATCAATTCAAATTAATCAGCTCATCTAATCAATTCAAATTAATCAGCTCATCTAATCAATTCAAATTAATTAATCAGCTCATCTAATCAATTCAAATTAATCAGTTGATCTAATCAATTCAAATTAATCAGCTCATCTAATCAATTCAAATTAATCAGCTCATCTAATCAATTCAAATTAATCAGCTCATCTAATCAATTCAAATTAATCAGCTCATCTAATCAATTTAAATTAATCAGCTCATTTAATCAATTCAAATTAACCAGCTCATCTAATCAATTCAAATTAATCAGCTCATCTAATCAATTCAAATTAATCAGCTCATCTAATCAATTCAAATTAATCGGCTCATCTAATCAATTCAAATTAATCGGCTCATCTAATCCATTCAAATTAATCAGCTCATCTAATCAATTCAAATTAATCAGCTCATCTAATCAATTCAAATTAATCAGCTCATCTATTCAATTCAAATTAATTAGCTCATCTAATCAGTTCAAATTAATCAGCTCATCTAATCAATTCAAATTAATCAGCTCATCTAATCAATTCGCTAATTTATTGGAACGGAGCTCCACTCTAATAATTTATTAGATAGTAAAAGAAAAAAATATTAAATTCAGATTTTTATTATTTACAAACCTTGTCTGCGTTGAGCTACAAATATTGCCGAAAAAATTATGTAAATAGGTCTACGGGTTAACGAGGAGATATATTTCAAAGAATCGTTTTCTTGCGCTATGGGAGCTCTGCTCCAATAAAAATAGTGTGTGGTGAATCAGTTCTTCTTATTCTCAGAGAGTTTTAAAAAAGGTCCGCGACGCTACATGTTTAAGTATTAAAATTAACTCGCAAAAACAAATAATGGAAGCTTATTAATGCACTTATAGTAACATTAAAGTATTTTTTTGTACAAGATTGAAGTAACAAACGAAATCACAGTCTAGTAAGTGGCTACTGCACCTTCACTGCAACTTCAAACACAGAAGGCTACAGATGATAAGTGATAACTCATCACATTTGAAGACTAAGGTAGTATGCCTCACATCGGCTCTCTGTACCTTGCCCAGACCGTAACACGGAAGTGCACGCACTGCTATTTTCAGACAAAAATAGCTGTGCGGGTTGTCCCTACCCAGATGAACTCTTAGGCAGGATAGGAAACCTAGCCTTACTGTAGCTGATATACATCGTTTGTGCAAATGAACAAATTCTTATCAAATTAACTATAGGCATCGTTCAATGCATTTTATCAAGATTATAAAACAATCTTTATACGAAACTTTTTCGATTTTCGAATGCAAATAATAATAATACATTTATACCTCATAAATAATAATAATGATCTCTTTATTTCGACCAACAACGATCATATTACATAATTAGTATATTATAGGTGATAACATAGCCTATTGTTAGTAATTAATTATAATGATTAAAAATCTTTCAGTAAATACATAGTTGACTTCAGATTATTTATTTGGCAGTAAATGAACCATACAACAATGTGTCAGGCACTGACAGACTCTCTCTAACTGTATTCAAGAACATCACTAGTAAGCTGTCGTTGGATCTCTCCCGGGTCTTGAATGACGTTGCACGTGATTCACTGAGACGATATACTATTACTTGATGTACTTATTTTGCTGGAGATAGCCGTAATAAGTTAACAATAAATAGTTTGTAAAATATTTTTATTTTATTTTATTTAAAGAAATTTTATTAACAATATTTATTCCATATCGTAGAGGCGTTATTGTTATATAAACTACGTGACGACAAATATCATTAAACTAGCAATTCGCTACAGGCCCTATGAACGCTTATACCAAGCAATTCCTTCCAAAAAGATTTAGCTATAGCTAAGACTCAGTAACCGAATATCCGTTAAACAAATATGGTGTACCACAAGGAAGTATTCTGGGTCCTCTACTCTTCCTAATATATATTAATGAGCTAACAACTGGAACTCCTCATAAAACGATTCTTTTCACTGATGACGGAACAACCATTCTTAAATGTACGAACAAAAGGCTTTTTAAAGAGCATCCACGATTATTTCTGCCACCAAGCGGCACAACTTCGAAATGAGGTGAAATATTTGATAGCGTGGGACGTTTATTTGTTAAATAAATTTAGAGATTAATATTTGTTTCTTAAACATTAGTTATATTTTTATTAATTAAATTATAAATGCATAAATCAAGCTACGGATATTCTTAAAAGTAAAAAAAAAACATGAATACACCATTTTTTGCGTATATATATACACTAGAAATCGAAAACCTTATAGGTAATTGAATCGCAACTTTTCAATGATGATGACACTGCATAACAAATACTCGTCAGTTCACCTCAGTTCCATTAGACGACATCTAGTGAGCGTAAGGAGAGCCCTCGTTGATTGATGAGGGGTTTTTTGTACCCCTAATTTAAAATTATGTTTTTAGAGATTTCAATAAAAAAACTACTTTGTTTCAGGACCTGCAATCAGAGATTGAAACACATCGCGATGTATACGCATCGCTCACGGGCACCGGCCGGCGGCTGCTGGGGTCTCTGTCCTCACAGGAGGACGCCGTCATGCTGCAGCGCCGCCTCGATGAGATGAATCAGCGATGGCACCATCTCAAGGCCAAGAGTATGGCTATCAGGTAAGTTATTCATTCAATACTTTATATTTCTTCGAACTTTGCCTTGGAAGAAATATTTTAAAGGTTAGCTGACTACAACTGATCACGATAACCAAGCGGAAGCACTAGTACTTTTTTTATAGAATGAGGGTGACAAACGAACACACCGTCTACCTAACGGTAAGTGGATGAAATGGCCCATAGACATCTTCATTTATCTACAATTAAGAATCAAAATGCAGATGCCTTGTCACCTCTGAAGACTATGATGAAATGCCCCGTTTCCATAAAACGAGTCTCCAGTTCTTTACACTAATAATACGGAACACAGCAGCGTTGAGCGCTGCTATTTTACGCGGGTATTCTATGAGAGCGTGGTCTTACCCGGGTCGAACCGACTCATTTGTGCTAAATAATAATAGTCTTTATTTGCATAAAACATGCTAATTATACAGATGTTTCAGAGTTTTATTATGCCCACATGTTTTGCTATTTTAATATAATATAGCATGTAAATTACATTTAAATCAAGATAACCTATATAGTATTAAAATTAACAAATTAAACATGTTTATTTAAATTATAATTATGTTTTACAATGTCAAAATCTAGTTTAAAATGTCAGAAATTCATTAATGTCATAAATATTTTTGGCAATTAACCAATGGTACAATCTTTTTTTTAAATACGTTCATATTATGTACAGGTTGCAGCTGTATTAAAGCATAATATAGCTGCAACCTTACTCTACCAATTATAACTACTAAGAAATAACTTTTTTTTTTAAAAAGTACTAGTAATGTTATTAACATTAGTAATACTCCCAATAACTAATCGAACTAAACTTTAAGTGTTTGGACTTGACGTGATCGACGCAGTTGTATAGCGTATTTGAACCTACGACTTTCTAAGTTTGCTAAGGCTATTGACGCTTTAAAACTCTTTGCTTCATATTCTCAAAGGCAGGAGTTAGGAAAGAATATCCAGCTTAAAGTTTTCATTTTTAATGCCGTTTACAATAAATTCATTTCATTTTAACCACAACAAAATAAAATATTTTTTAATATTTTCATTTTAGCATTTTTTAACATAAAACCGTCAAGAAAAAATGATTCGTTTTAAACATTGTAATCAAACAACGCGTTTCCAAACGCATTTTTAAACGTCATACTCAAAATGACAGATCGCCACTCAGCGCCGTAAAAGCGAACGTACTTTAAAAGCAAACATTTAAGGTTATTTTACACTTGAACAAAACATAATCTATGCATGCATCCATTACAATCTATAAAAGTCTAATGCTGAACATGTGACCTGCCCCATATATTGCTTCATTTGCCATAGTTGCCACGCTTGTCAGGCGGATTGGCATCTGCAGTTTTTTTATTATTTTGAGTTGTTAACAGGAAGATGCTAGTGCCCATATTCATCAGCGTCGTATCGAATGGATGAATATATAAAAACAAACATTACACTTGAATAAAATATCCTTCCATGCATCCATCACCGCCTGTAAAAGTCCACTGCTGAACGTAAGCCTCCTCCACCATAGATTGTCTCGTAGGCATATTTTGCCATAGTTGCCATGCTTGGCTGGCGCGTTGGCAACCTCAGTTTGTTATTATTTCATCTTGTTATCAGGAAGGTAGCTGCTGTCCACGGCGTGTTTAAAATTTTCACGCAACGCTATGGGGTAGTTTTTTTTATAGAATAAGGGTTGCAAACGAGCACATAGGCTACTTGATGGTAAGTTGGTAAGTGGATGCTGTGGTCCATAAAAATCTACATTTATTCTTGATTAAAATTCAAAATTCAGTTGCGTTATCACCCATGAGGACTAAGATGCAATGCATGGAGTAAAGGTAAGGAAGACAATCTCCCATAGCAGAATAGTTGAAAATGTGTCCATCTGTAAGCAGTAAATAACAGTTCAAAAACTCTCCACAACAGCGCTCGAGTAGCTACAGGATATGATAAATCGCCGTAAAATACGTTAAGAGTGATTTTGAAAATAAAAATTTTGAAAGCAATAAATTAATTATTGTAAAAAGAATTATGGTGAAAGTCTGTGTAATAAAAAAATTATCAAAAGTTCTTTAAAATTTAGACTGTAGCTACAGTGGCGCCACCCTTATTTATCGCTTTCCTACGGATACTTTTTTATATAGAATTTATACTCCTTACCTCTACATTCCATAATGCAATGCCGTGTTTTAAGTAAAAAAGGGTTTCTGGATCTCTATACTCACCAGGCAGCAGTATAATCGCTGGTATTCTATTAGAGCGTGGTTCTACCCCGGTCGAGCCGACCCATTAGTGTTACAACCAAAATATAGCTGCAACGTATCTCTACCACCTATAAAATACACGTACCTATAAAAATTAAATATCTTCTTCACATTGAATAAAATCTTCTTCACTCTGGAAGTTACACGTGTTAATCTAGGTCCCAGCTAGCATATTAAAAACTATATCGACGAAAAGATTGACCATATATAGTAATATTTATATATATAAATTACGTGTCACGTTGTTTGTCCGCGATGGCCACTTAAACTACTCAATCGATTTTAATCAAATTTGCACACCGTATGCAGTTTGATCCAACTTGAGAGATAGGATAGTGTTTTTGTCCATGAGTGACCCACAATTTTTTTTTGCTAAAGTAAGGATTTTTAATAGGACATGACAAAGGGTCGACGAAAAGGGCAGAACAACGTCTGCCTGGCAAGCTAGTGAATTACTATATGTTACTTATATACTAATATATGTGTATGGAAGTACAAAAATAGTGGCCAATGAATTAAGTGAAAACATTGATTGATGGATTATCTCTAAAGTAGTTTAGTTAAATAATTATTAAATTAAATCTGTTACAGTTAGCTTAGCGGACTTACATAGTCAGTTGTCCGATTTGGTTTCACAATGTCATTCCAGTAGCCACAAACCACAATAGTTCAAAATTTACGCCTCTGTCCTGAGAATGGTCATTTATTAAAACACAAAGAGAGACCCTTTGTGTTTGTATAAATGACTATTTAGATTATATTTGGAGAAAAGGGCTAACGTATGTTATAATCACAGAAACACAATGACAATATGAAATTCAACCGAAATTCAATTTGATTGAAATAAATCTTAAACAATTGAACAAATAAATTTTTCTTTAAGGTAGATTACAAATTACATCCATTGCAAATAAATTTTACTTCTATGATTAAATCTGAGAAAAATCTCACATTATAGGAATATAAAAAGTTAAGTAAAATATATTTCCTTTTTCATTTTAGGCCATTATATGTCTACTCCTGGACATGGAATTTTCCCTGAGATGAGATCTCGCAAGTATCTCACCGTTACCATTACAGACCACTAACGTCCAATGCTGACGATGACGGATATTTGCAATAGCTGCCACGCTTGGCAAGCGAGTTGGCAACCGCAGTTTGCTATTTTTTGCGTTATTAGGAAGACGCTGCTGCTCATCTCCTGATTTGTTTCCATCTGTTACCTCTTACGACACCCGCGGGTTGATATGGGGTAGTGGATATTCTTACACGCTGTAGAAAGTCTGACAAGCAGACTGATCACAGTACCAGAGATTCCGCACCTTTCACGACTCTGTTCGTCGAGATTCAGTGTATAACGTTTGGTTTTTACGAGATGCTTATACCATCGTCCATCGGAAGCCCTTAGATTTTCAGACATTTTCCATATTCTGTATCCGACGATACCCATGGCAAAAAATGGGGCGATGGACTCTTTTACACGCGGGGAAGGACCACGCTCTCACAGAATACCAACGTAAAATAGCAGCTTAATTCTGCTGTGTTTTGTATAGTAAGTGGTGTGACGAAACGTGGTATTCCATCTAAGTCTTTAAAGTGACAACGTATCTGCATTTTAATTCCTAATCGAGGATAGATTTAGATTTCTATAGGCCACAGCATCCAATTACCATCAGTGAACTGCGCGTTTGTTTTTTACCCTTATTCTATGAAAAAATATTTCCGTAATATTTTAATATTTACGACACATTAAAAGTAAAAGTTAAAGCCTTTATGCGCACCCCACTACTGGTCCCAGGACACCTCTCATTTCTATGAGTGTTTTAGGGCAAAGAAATGTATGCGACACTACCCCAATGCGCGTTGGCGTTCTTCACATGTCTTCGAAAAATACATTTTTTTAATTTCTCTGGCATGCAGGTTTCATTACGATGTATTTCCACACGTGGTAATTCAGAAGTTCTTACTGCCTCGTTGTATAGTAGTCGTAAACGCTATAATTGATGTCCCGGGTCCGCATCCCGGAACAGGCCAAAAACTGTTGTTTGTACATAATTGTCAGTAGCGGCTCGGAGTCAGGAAGTTAGTCGTGTTTCACACCCTAACTCGGAAAGCACATAAATCCGTTGGCCCTGCACCTAATTTTTCTCCGGTCGTGTCGGATTGCCGTTCTATCGGACAAAGAGATTGAGGAAATAGAGAGTGCACCTGTGATTGCGCATTCACTCCGGCACTATAATCCTGTCCTGCGCAGATGGCTTGTTTCCGAAATCGATCGTAGGACATTTTTTTCATTTCATTTAAATCGGCAGGTATCACTCCCTTGCTGTGAAATTTACATCGAGAGCTCAGACCCAGAGTGAAAAAAGTTATGTACATTTGTTCAAAATCTTAAATCAAAAGTTTGATACAATGTCAAAATGTTAAAACAATCGTTCTTTATTTTAATTTTTGTAATATAAAAAGATGGTATTATATCATTTAAAGTGCAATAAAAACAATCGTTGTGTATTCAAATACACACGTATTTTATAATATTCTCCTGAGACACATCTTTGCAAGCTGAGTAAGTGTACCTTGGACGGCACGTGTCAGGATTTACTCAAGTGTATCAGAGCCCTTACGTGCGTACCTAGAGAACGTGTTACATTTGCTATATTTATATTGGTAGCACGTTTAAAATGTTTCGCTTAAATCACCGCTCTTCATGTATTTTATGTCGTATGAATATTAACGAGAGTACTTTGCATGGATTTTTGTGGGATGTACATTGCTGTGATTGTTTAAATTCTTTTTGTCCAATGCGTAACAGTTTTCATCAATGAATTCCAAAATATATTATTTGTACTTTTATCCTTTCAGTTATATTTGATACGCCTTATGAATGAAAACTTTTGTCTATATTATCAATTTTAAACTGCTTTTTTATACAGGAGGTTGACAAACGAGCATATTTTCCACCTCAGAAAAGTGGGTTCTGTGGTCCATAGACATCTACATCTATCCTCGATTAACAATAAAAATGCATTATCACCCTTGAGGATGGAATGCCTGGTTTTCAGTAAAGCGGGTCTCCGTGTGTCATTCACCATATGAAGTACAGCGGCATTTTACGCTAGTATTCTGTAAGAGCGTGGTCCTTTCCCGGTCGAACGGAGTAATTCGTGCTACACCTATATAGCTGCAGCATGACTTTACATATATGAAAGTGCTAAATACTTGGAAATATGATCCATTCTCACCCATCTGGACAGAGGTCTGATACAAGTTTGTTTCTTAAACAATGTTCTAGAAATATATAAGGTGCATGCATCACTGTACATAGAAATTTTAGTCTGTAGTAGTGTCTAATGTCGTAGTGTATGCACATGTCGAGATAGAGCTAAATATGGAACAGACAGACCAACAACTAAAATAAAAATACTTTTTTACTCATGTTTTAACACCTAGTATATGTGACCACTGCAGCTTATTTATTCTGGTCTATACAACAAGGAAACCTTATAGTTTCGCCATGTTCGTTCGTCCGTCCGTACGTGCGTTCGCGGTTTTCACTAGAAATCGTAGATGCTACAAGTTTGTAAATTGGCATAGTTATAGATATTAAAAACGCCTACAAAACTGTGAAATAAAATCTTTAAAATAAAATTTTATTTGATTACCTTAAGTTTAATGATTAGAGTTAAATGGAGGATGTTTTTTTCATTTATAATATATAACATAATAGTAGTTGTATTGTTCGGTTGCATGTACCAATACGTAGCTCGAATTGAAAAAAAAAACTTATAACAACTATAATGAGGGTATCCGCGATTTTTCTGCCACCAGGGCGGCGCCACTTATGAATGAGGTGAAACATTTGACAGAATATATAGCGCGGGATGTATTTTTTTAGAAAAGTGTAGAGATTAATGTCCCTTTCTGAAATATTCTGTAGAATCACTTGTATGGAAACATTATGTATATGAATTAATATTAAAAATGGATAAACCAAACGGTAGATATTACAAAAAGTAAATATAATTAAATAATATAGAACTGAGGCATTGATTTTATATATACGTTCACTAGAAACCGAAAAACTTATAATTAAGCTGCAACTTTTCAATGATGGTGCCAGGTGCCACTGTGTGACCATTACGTAACAAACATCTAAGTTTTTCTCTGTCCCAGCGACATCCGGTGAGCGTTAGCCCATTACTGTACCCTATTTATACCTTGCACTCTTTAATCTACTACTTGAATTGGTCAATTGTTTATAACCGACTGCACCCAATGAGGGCTCTACGACTTTTTCTGCCACCAGGGCGGCACCACTTATAAACGAGGTGTAATATTTGACAGATTTCATACTGGCTAAGTTAATTTGTTCGAAAATTGTAAAGGATAAATGTTTATTTCTGTGCTATTCGACGACTCCGTGGCGCAGTGGTTTAGCAATGAGTGGCTGCGCTGGGTGTCGCGGGTTCGAATCCCGCACGGAACAGGCATTTGTATGGCCTGGCCTACAAATAGTTGTTCCGGGTCTGGATGCAACCTTGTGCAATTTATGTTTGTAAACTGCCCCCACGATACAAGAAAAAATCTTATATTAGTGTAGGGGTGACGTTTTTTTTTATATAAAAAAAATAAAATAAAAAAATAGTTTTATTTTATATTAATGATATTAAAAATAAGTAAAATTAATGACAGACTTCATAAAAGTAGAAAAATAAAAAAAGAGTTAAAGATGTGCAAATATTTAAAGACCAAACCACTGAGATATTATTTTGTTTATTAATAAAATAGTCTAGAAGGTGATATAATTTTATTTAAAAATAATTTCTGAATTAAATGACATTGTGTAACAAAAAAAACTTCACCTCAGTGTCAACCAGCGGCATCTGGTGAGCGGAAAATTATTAGCCCTCGTTGACAGCTCGATAAATAGCCGTGCGAAATTTTATTTCCAATCCGTTACGTTCAATATTACCGGCGGTTTTGTTATCGAGCTACGAAAACAGCGGTAAATTATCTGTTAAGGAAGGAAGTACCTACATACCAATGTGTATGTGCGTTTTTTTTTGTATGTCTGTGTATGATATTTTAATGTAATAATTACATATATTTTAAGGAATACTCCATCTGAACTTTTATCATTGTTTATTTTATAGTTTATATATATTCTCTGTCACAAATAAACGGCAATTATGAAGACTAGATATTTCTATTATGTTTTTAATATAAAATATGTAGACCTAAATGAAAATACTGCTAAAAAACAACTACCATGAGCTGTATCTTTAATATATCACTCATCATTATCAGTGACAAACTTCAGCTCATGGACACGTTACGAAAGCTAGAATGAAGCTGAAGACTAAGATGGAATTGACATTGCCCACAGTTTGTTACTAGGCCGGCTCTCTACACTCTTCAGATTGGAACCTGGCAGCGCACTGTTATTTGACAAGAACAATAGTTATGAGCATGGTTCTTTTCCACACGGACTTCTAGTCAGGAAAGATGTCCTACCGTCTGAACCTGAATCTCTCTTATTTGCAGTAGTTAATAATCTTAGCAGATAGATTTGCATTTGCAGTATATATCAAGTGCTATGTAGATCCACATCACTTCACTCATTTTATCTTAATATTTTAGTTATGGTGATTTCAGTTTTTCTTTAAATCTATACGTATGATGTCTTGTTCAAAAATTTTTCAATGCCACTATCTGTGCGTAAAAACGATGGAAAGCTTGTTTGTTTTAAAGATTTTATTTGTTCTTCTTAAATATCTCACAAAATATTATAAATTAATTTGTAATGATTTATTTTCCAAAGCTTGTCAAATATTTAAGAGCTTAAAGTTCGCTAACGGCGAGGACTTCTAGGTAACTAAATTAATCATTTAAACCTAACGACATCTCATAAATCTTTTTCAGTCAAACCGTTCGGAAACCAACTGTAACTCGCTTTAATAGGATCCAATTTTTTATGCTTGGATATTTCTGAAGCTACTGTAATTATTTAATTAATTCGTCGATGTTTTTATTCTGTGATTAATTAACCCCCGGGGAAGGTTCATACTTCATACGGCCCATGCAAGCTGAGGGGTTGATACAACGCAGGTTAATTGCTTATTGTATTTTATCGTCGCTTATTAGCTATTAAATACTTCATAGACGATTACAGTTTATTAGAAATTTGTCTAATGGTGATATAAAAGCAGCGACAAACTTCTAATAATTATTAACGAAAAGGATAGTGACGAATCCAATTGCTTGTTATATAAATGAAATATGAAAAATTAACTTTTAAGAATTAATATTGAAACTTAATTGTACGAGTTCGTGATACTATTAGAATGGGAAAAGATATTATATACCCCTAGTAGACAATATTAAGTCGATTGAGTATATTTTATGTATTAATTATTCTAAGTCGATGGATGCACTTGGCTCAGGACCTTGCTTTGTGGCTTCCTTGTGGGAGGTCTATGTTCAGCATTGAACTTGTGAGGGGTTGCAATTATGATGATGATGCTGATGATTGATGATTCTAAATTAGGTTAGTAATATACCTCACAAAGCTGTAAAATAAGTTTAGTTGCCTACATATAAAAAATCACGCTGTTGTATCCCGATAGTTAAGAGAAGAAAGTCCGTAACCTACTCAAACTATAAACAAGTTAAGCCGCAACTCTTCAAGAATCTGCCAAAAGTTGCAGTCGATCTTAAAGCCTTTCAAAAGCTAGGCGCGTTTGAAATGCCGAACCACGCTCCTGTAAACTGAATACCCTTAAGACTACCTTCCGTACACAATATACGTAACATACTTGTAAAATTTTCTATGAAATTTCTTGCGAGTTTATTCGGAAAATATTTTGTTATTTCCCAAAGAATTGTGTTAAGTAAAGAATGCTGCAAAGTTGCTTTCTTTGAAAATTTAGTTGGAATAAAGGCACGTGTACTCTGTCGTTGTAATCCGTGTTTTGTTTGGACTTTCTAAATCGTTTGCATTGGGAAATGTGCTTTACTAAAGTACTCGTATGTCTTGATATGTCATAAGTAAATATAAAAGGAAATTTTAAAATATAGTTACTATTTTTATGTAATACTTGTACTGTAAATAATGAAATAATAATAAAAAATAGCATTAGGGAATAAAGTAAAGTCTTTACTTCTACTTTTAACAAAAGTAAAGACGTTACAAACTTAGATACACTAAGTAATATATGCTTTTCAAAGCCACATTATTTCATTTTTTTCAATACATTATATCATATCAAGTCCATTGTTGAACGTGGCCCTTAGATTACCCAATAAGGGAGATATTTTCCATTGTTGCAACGCTTGGCAAGCGAGTTGGCAACCGCAGTATTTTTATTACTTTCGGTTGTTATCAGAAAGATGCTGCTTCCCATCTGCTGTTTCAGTATTCCTCTGTCGCCTCTTAACGACACCCACGGGATAATATAGGGTAGCGGATTTTCTTTCGCTGTCTCTACTCGGCATAGACAAGTTGCAGCTTGGCAGGACCGGGAATTATTACGTTCGCTATGGTTGGCAACGAGATACGGAGACCCTTGTTACTGATAATGACGTTTCTAGTTTAGTCCTCAGCGGTGTACAACTCACGGCACGAAAGTCACCGTTATTGCGCATAATTGTCCGTATTGCGTATGACTGGCTTTGGGTGTCGTTCGCACGCGTTGATTGACTATCAGTCGCATTACGTCCCCCGTACTGATACGACATTCGCAGCTATCCCCTTCACGTTTCTTTCAGCGCTAGAGTTACGTGCCGCGAGTTGTACCTACGTTCTGATAGATGTCTGTTTAAAAACAATGTTATATAAAAGATCTAAGATATAAATAGCCAAACCGTTTGTTTAGTCCATTTTCATTTTATTGAATCTAAGTACATTTACGTAGATACAATTTTTATATCTATATATATTTTAACATTTAAATATAAATTGTAACTGATTGATGATGACAACATCCTAGAGGTAATACAATTGTCCCATACATGACGATTTTTTTTATATCGCTTTACACCAACGTGTAAACTATACGGTACAACGTGTAAACTATATAGTAAGAGAGGACGAGCGAGTCTTTTTTATATAACGGACATTCTTACAAATATTTTTTATGAATAATTTGTTTATGTTTTATATCGTATTAACTTAAATAATGTTTTTGCAAACAACAAACAGAATCCGTTCAAAAAAATGTCGCTCAAAAAATTTAATATCACTAAAATCGTCAGTTGTCCATTGTCTCTTTTTATTACTACTTTAGTATAAGTTTTACATGAATTACACTTTGTAAGGTACGCGTACGGCATTACAAACACAGCAATACTAAATGACATACTCGTTATTTCAAATGTCCCGTCAAACTTCAAAACCCGTCGCTTAATTTGAAGTGAGACATTGTACTGACTCAGTATAAAAAAGAAGTTACTCTTACAAACACATTTCTAAATAAAATCTTGCCCAACACTAAATTAAAGATTGTAAAGCATAACTATAAGATATGGCCATATTGGACACGTAAATGAAGATTTTCTAAACTACCTTATTGTTTCGTTACGTTATTGTTACGAGAACGGTTACTGACGAAATCAAAAGAATAATATTTAACTTTATACAGGGTTATATTGCAAAAAAAAATTCTAAAAAAATTCTGTCCTCTATATATACTATATGGCTTTATGTATAGATACTAGATGGCGCTAGTTGCATTAATTATGGGGTGCAACACTACGAAGTTGTATGATGCCTATGTATAATACTATTATTTTTATAATACGTTACACATTCGTTTCCGAACAATAACACAAGCGTTCTGAAACATAAAAATGATTTTATAGACCGGTTACATGAGACAGTGCGACGATAAAAGTTTTACAGTGGCATTGCAGGCGCTGCACCACAAGGATATGTTTGGGGACGATAAGATATATTATTGTTGTCATAAAACCACTTTAATGTCACATTTGCACATAAAATATTATCTTTTATTTTCTTTCTTCTTCCTTTTGGTTCTTTTAGAGCGTTTCCGAAATTTAAAAATAAAATTGAATTAATTAGGATATTATGAAATTAAACTTTGATTTGCCATTTATTTTTCTTAAAAATATATCTTTTACAAAATCGAAACAATATTTTATTTTAGGGTTTATTTAGAGTTTACAGAAATTTAAAAAGATAAATAAATTATTAGCTTATTAAGAAATTATATTTTATATTGACTTTTTTATATTGACAATTTTTATATTGACTTTTTTCCGCGTATTAAAGCCACGCGGCTGCTATACTATGGTAGTAGCACGAAGTGGTCGGCTCGACCGAAGTGTCCTACTCCGGTCGAGCCGATCACTTTGTACATATACACATTTTATATGTGATAGAGCCAAGCAGCAGCTATATTATGGTACGAATGGGTCGGCTCGACTCGAGATGGTCCACAGTCTAACAGGATACCAGCGTAAAATAGCAGCTAAACGATGCTGAGTTTTGTATGGTGAGTGTAGAGAACCGGAGACCTTTTTTTACTGAAAACGATTAATTTCCGTCTCAGTCTTTGTGTGTGATTAACTATTACTACTACTAACGATTACTAAAATGAAAAATTGTCAGTGATCAACGCATCTACATTTTGATTCTTCATTGAGGATAAATGTAGATGTTTATGGGCCACAGCATCTGCTTGCCATCAGGTGGACAGTGTACTCGTTTGTCAGCCTTATTCTAGAAAATCAAATTTACTTTTATATTTAAAAGAATATAGATACCTATATCAAAAAATAGAAAATGCAAATTCAATTTTTTTATTGTAAATTTAACATTCTTACATAATTTTGACTTAAAAAGCAACGATCTCATTTCTCTTAAAATTAAAAGTATTTATTCTAAAATTTTATTAGTTTAATTTTTAACAGTGTTGTGATGTATCAATTTGATATGTTCCTTAATTTATTTTGTTACATCGTTAATGGTTTTTCTATCTGCAGTCTAAAAAATTATGGAACCACACATCTACAAAAACCACAGCATTCACTTACCATCTGGTTTATCATTTCCCCCTTTTTAATGAAAAAAGAACTAAACAGCAACCCAAATTATTAAAAACTACATAATACTTGAATTTAGATATTAAATATAAAAAATCGCTAAATAAAGTTCAATCCCGCTACTAATGTGACCCCGCCTGCCTGAGCGCGCGATCTGCATACGTAGCGCCGTTAACAGTGTATAGTGATTTCATAGTGAAATAAAACGCCTATTTCACTGCGAAACATCTTTATCGCTCGTTTTATGACCCCACACATAAAATTGCTTTACGTGCTAGATATACAATACTTAAATTATTCTTATAGCATTTTGGGTAGACTATATGATTTATACAATTATTACTTATGTAGGCAGATCTCTAAAAACTCTCGAAAAAAATATCAAATTTATATGCACATATATAATCATGTGGTAACAGCAGCATCTTCCCAATAACATATAAATATAAAAAATACGTTTGCGAACACGCTTGTTAAATGTGGATGCTATAGTAATTATCCCTATCACAATTCGGAAAGGAAACATATTCATTAATAGTTTCATTATTGGTGCCTAGAAGGCCGACTTCTGTGACATTTAAAGACATTTTGGCAGTTCTTGACCAATTCTACGAACCTCAAGTGAATGAAATTTTACAAACTGATAAATTTCATAAACGTCAACAAAATCATAATCAAAGTATTCAGGACTTTATTGCGGCCATTGGCTCCCTGGCTTCCAGGTGTAATTTTATGGACTTAAAAAGACAGCTACGGGACCGATTAGTGTTAGGTGTGTGTGAAGAGCGTCTCCGTCGCGAGTTGTTAAAGACAAAAAATCTTACTTATGAATTAGCAGTGCAATTGAGCCTTAACTATAAAGGCACATTCTCAGATTTGTACCTGGAAACAAGTGTGCTGAAGCAAACTCCGTCCACAGCCACAGTACCTATGGATATTGGTAAAATTAAAGCGATTACATGTCGTCATTGTGCAAGGTCACACAGCGACTGCGAAAGGTGTCCTTTTATAAAAGCAAAATGTTTTTATTGTAAGAAGTTTGGACACATTACGCCGGCCTGTAATTGCCGGCCGGCAATTGATGGTGTAAAGGTTAGCATGAAAGTGGACTCAGGTGCTTCAAGGACAATCAGGGCTGAAGATACATACTATAAGCTGTGGTCTGTTCCCCACCCTTAGAGGCGACAGGCGTGAAGTTGGTTACGTGGACCTGTGATGAATTGAAGGTAGGTCGAGTTCATGTTCGAGTGTCATTAGTAAACAAGGAAGCACAACGTGAGCTACTGGTTGTTTCTGGTCGTGGGCCTAGCCTTTTAGGAAGAAACTGGTTTAAAATTTTGGGCTTAGAGTTAGCTGGCATATGCTGGACAGATGATGAGAAGGTTGATGAATTATTAAAATCTTTTCCGGAGTTATTCAAAGATGGACTTGGAGAGTATAGGGGTCCTCATGTGTAGAGTTTATTATTTTTTTTATTGTTAACAACACGTTGCTGACCATCTCCTGGTACATTTGTTTTTTATCGCCTCTTACGACACCCAAGGGATGATATGGTATACTGGATATTCTATTCGGCTATCTAGACTTATACCATACAAAACGAAGCAGAATTAAACTGCTATTTATCGCTGGTATTCTGTTAAAGCGTTGTTCTTGTTCTACCCGGTCGAATCGATACAGTCGTGCTACAACCGTAAGAAAAGCTGCAGCACCCGCCACTTATAAATTAAAAATGTCATTATAAAGTAAATATTTTATTTTTGCTGTGGAAGGAAAAGGGGAGATCTCCTGACGGGCAAGGTGCTATACCCGGAGCATGTTCTATATATACAAATTACTTCGGAAACTTCTATAGCGTGATTTAGATTTCAGTTTGTTCACACTTATGGCTCCCTCCCTCACAATACTTCTTTTTCAGTCTTCGATTAGAAGCAATGAATGCCCTTAGGGCATGTGACTTTAATGTGCCCTTATGCCTGTGATTATAATGTTATGTTAAAGGTTATAATCACATCGCTGGTATGACTATCATAGCATCTTAATGTTGGAATGATCTGCTTTTCTTATTTGATACCCTTGAGTTTTACCTATCTTTCTTTGAATTTTTAAGTCTATTAATCCTAGTCACATTAAACATTTTTCAACATGTTTGTTCATCCCCTTATTTAACTTGGCAGCACTGCGGCAAAAGGCCGGTGGGCCAGTCTTTGTCCCCTCGACAGCCTTTACGGGATTTTCGCTTTGTGAGACAGTTTACATATTTGCATTGTAGACCGCGGTTGGACGGGAATGTGTTCATGATTACCAAATTCAACGTCCAGTTAGGGTTACAAGTTGGGAAAATTAAAATTGAAATCATGGCGGAATTATATAAATATTATTGTTACCAATTAAGAACCGTGGTAGTTCAGAGGCCTAGCGCTCGTTGTAAATATCGTAGTACACGAGCCCGGGTTTTGATCCTCGTGGGCACTAATAACATTTGTTAATTGCAGTTTTAAATGCTGATTTACCACGTGCTTGGCGATGAAGATAAACAGCGTGAGGAAACCTACTGTCTGAAAAATTAAAAACATATATTTCGGTGAAATTTGAAGTCCGGCAACATACATTGGGGCTTGGGTTACCAACCGTACTATAATATATAGTATTGTACTATATCTTATATTATGTTCGGGTCTGAGTACTATATACTGTTGAAGAATTATATAGTGCGCGAAAATACTACTTACAACACCGAAATCAGAAAAGCGAGCAGGCCCCCTGTTTTACTTAATACCCTATATTTCAGGGGTTCCTGCATTTCACGAGCTTCAAAATCTACCGACCGACTGATTTGAAAAAGAATAACAATCGAATCTGTTTTGGAGCGTTCTGAATCGAATGTCATATGGAGGCTGTGTAAGAGAATTTGTAACTTTGTCTCGTGGCAACTATGGCAAACAACCCCCTGTTAGGAAATCTATAGGGGAGGCTTATCTTCAGTAGTGGACTTTCTTGGGCTGAAATAGTAGTAAATAGCATTAATAACATTCATACAATTATTATAATTATAATTTAAGTTATTATTTGTCGAATTATAACATATGTTTAATAATAACTGAAACAATTCATACATAATTAGACATAAAGACATCTACACACATGATGTGAATTACCACACGGGCTTTTTTGACACATTCTGACTTTCCACAATAGAGTGTCCCCATTCATTCTATTTCCTATGTTCACTCGTCGTTCTATATCATTAACATATCTCCCATCCCTGCTAAATATGCATCCCAAATATACAAACTCATCTACTTGCTTGACCAACTCTCTTTCTATACTTATTTCACATATCGTTTTACTTTTTTCTCCTTCAAAAATCATAACTTTCGTCTTACTTGCGTTTACTTTCATTCCCCTTACTTTTAACGACCTGTTCATTAATGTAACCATCATTTGCAACTCGGCCGCCGACGATGCAAATATAACTTGATCATCGGCGTACAAAAGGCATTTGACGGTTACCTCATCCATTCTTTAACCCGCATTCTTCAACTTTAAAATTTTCCAAACAACTGTCCACAAAAAGTTAAAATAAATAGGTTGACATATTACTATTAAAGAAAAAAATATTTTATATTATATAAAATATAGCGTAGATCCCTACCGGCATTGCTCTCTATCTGTTCATAAAGTTTCATCACAATCGGTTCAACCATTCCGAAGTATAGCCCGGACTGACAGACAGACACATAGACAGACAAAAATTAAAAACAAATGGTTGTTTATGTTTTGAAAGCATGCAAATAACTTCATGAGTTTAATAAAAGCCAGTTATTTTAGATGCTACAGACAGATCCTTCAATTTTATTTATATGTATAGGTACGAAAAGCCTTGCGAAATAAATTTATATTACATAATCGGGGACAAAACTTACCTTTATATAGGTTCATGAAAGTTTTGTAATGACGCAGTTCATCTTCATTCTCATTAAAAACCAACCTCAAAATTAGCGTAGCTTAACAACTTAAAGTTATTAAATTAAAACTGAAATAAGATAAACTTAATTAGAATTAAGTTATTACACAAAGTTTAAGCTATTTTGTCTTTATTCAATTACAGCTAAAGTTTAAAAGATCGTATATTTTACTTTGTGGTGGTTTAAAGCTAAACGAGTCTGTACAAAATTTTAACCAAGGAGCGCGATTTATAGAATGTGACTAGTGAAGTGGCATGTATATATCGATATGATAATTAGTATTACTACTTCTCATACTTTTGCAATGCGTTTCCTGCTATTGATTCGTCATACCCATACTTGCATTAGATTCGTTACTTTTCTCTTGTTTCTCCTTAGGTAACCAACCTACAGTCAGGTTTTCTTTTTTCCCTATCATCACTCAAACAGTACCAGACATCTCTAGCCACGCCTGGCACGCAGTTTAAAGACAGCAGTGTCAAAATATTGCACCATATCTGCTCATTTCTGAGACATGGATGGTTTTTTAGTTCTCAAAACTACGTCTAACCTTCTTAAAATTTTGTAAAACCATCATTAGTGTGATTATCGTGACAGGATATGGATCATATTACATGTAATTGTTATTGAAAGTCATTTTTTTACTTTATCACTGGTTCGGGAAAGACTTCTGCCCTGGGAAGAACTAGGAATAAACCCAACGGAACTTTTTTACAGTAAATTATAACAATATGAAAGGTTGTACGAACTATTTACAAAAATCATTTTAGAAACAGTTTGGAAGCGGCTACCTCATTCCCAGGTGTTATTATCAATCATTTATTCATTTATATTATAATAACTCTTTTATATAGTTTTTGTTTAATAAATTACTCAAACTGGTAATAGAAAGATTTTGCATATTTTCTGCAACTTTGTTGTAATAGCGTATACAATGCCCCAAAAATGAATTACTGATTCTTTATATATACATATTGTATATCTTTTTTTAACTAAACTACTTTTGTTTTTGTGAAGATACATTAAATGAGAGACCAAAGTTAATATATTTATTTTATTGTGACTCGGTTTTAGTTTGTAAATAGCTCTTATGGCCCCCTCCGGAAAAAAAATAGTTTTTAAATCAGCTTTATTTCCTCATAGCAAAATCCCTTAAGAAATTATGCTATGGAAATAATTGAAATAAACTAATCTAGCTGTCTCGACGCTAGTGAGGCTGATCTTTTTAATAACATAAACTGCAGAGCTTATTCTGCTTGCTAGTTTGGATATATGAGGGCCCCACTGAAGCTTTGCGTCGAGATTGATGCCAAGACAAATAGTGAATTCAACCGGGCTCAGTTCTTCCCCATTTAAAAACACATTAATATTCAGACTCTTAATATTTGGTGTTGTAAACTTAACAAATTTACTTTTATTGATTTGAATGTATTTTATTATCGTTAAACGAATACTACTAGATATGATATAGTATTGTCCACTTCGTTACATTTAAATGATTGACGTTTAAGTTCATAAATCAAGGAAGTATCATCAGCAGACAGTACTATATCATGATTATCCCCTACAGGGGAAGGTAATTCATTACGGTATTCATTATTATAGACAATAAATATGAAGGGGCCGAGAATTGAGCCTTGAGGGACAGCCTTTAGTACAGGTGATCCGGATTTTTTTAAATCATTGATAATAACTTTCTGCATTCTATTACTTAAATATAAAATAATAAGTTTAAGCGCTGTGTTCTTAAATCCATAGCACTGTGGATTCCTGATTAATGTCTCATGGAATACACAGTCAAAAGCCTTAAAAGGTCACAAAATATACCGAAAGCATCCTTTGAATTCTCCCAAGCACAAAAAGTATGTTTTTTTTATAAAATGACAGCTGTCGAATGACCCCTTGTAAGAAATATTATACCTTTAACTTAATATGTCTGAAGCAAGTTAAGTTTTTGGACTTTCAAAACGTTAACACAAGGATTTTCTTATTTATACGATTTACAGTTTTTTAAATCCTTATCGATATTTTCTTGTTACATCTCTATTTTTGTCTAAAGTAACAGTTTAAACATATTACGGGGCTGAGTCGCAGCCAAGTTTCAACAATTGCAGCCATCCCGTTGGCTTTATGCCGCAGCCAAGTTTTTGAAATATCGTCCCACGACTCGCGGAGGCGCGTCAAGGTGGCCCTGTCTTTGCCTGGCCAACGCAATTATTTCAAGCTGTAAATTTTTTATTATATTGATTAAATTATTTAAAAATAAAAAAATAGTGGAGTTACACTGCAGCTGGGTTGGCTCGACTGGGGAAGATCCACGTTCTCTCAAAATGCTAGGGCACACTTTTTTCAATCGTTACAGCCACACTAGGATTTCTCCTCGTGGGGATAGTTTACATACATAAATTGCACAAAAACGAACATACAGACCCGTAACAATAAGTTGTAGGTCATATAAATACATGCTTCTTGCGGGAGTTGAATCTGCGGCCTTCAGCGCTGCAACTTAATAATAAGATACTGCGCCACGGAGTCATCAAATAGTAGCATAATACTGATGTATTTCTTATGGTGAGTACACAGAACCGGAACATTGCATATACGCTATGTGAATAGTATTGAGTATCACATGACAAGACAGTACGACAAACGAGTCAGTCTTTGAGAAAGCACAGCTGCCCATTTTCATCGCAAAACACACAACAATACTAGTTTGCCAAACTTTCTAAAACAGGGCGAAGCGGCACAAAAGCTACAATATTTCATCGTTCAACACGACTACATAACGTGTGAATGCTCTTGCCACTCTCATATTGGTTTTCATATTCACCAGAAGTAGTGTAAGCAGCCACATACTGCTTTAATCGTCAATAATACAAGCAAAGGCTGTTGTAGAGAACTACAGACTTTTTTACTGGAAACGAGGCATTCCATTATAGTCCTCGGGGGTGGCAACACATCTGATTTTTGATTCCTTTTTTACAGAATAAAGGTGACAAACGAGTACAGAGTCCACCCGATGGCACCTGAGTGGATTCCGAGGCCTATAGACACTTGTATATGCAGACGTCTTGTCATAATAAGCTTTTTTTGGGTTTTCTACACTCACCGTACGAAACACAAAAGTTAAGCTGATGTTCCACGCTGGTATTTGCTTGGTTGTTTAATACAACATTTTGTTCCAGAAATCGTTTGGAGAGCAACGCTGAGCACTGGTCTGCGCTGCTGCTGTCATTACGTGAACTCACTGAGTGGGTGATCAGAAAAGAGACTGAACTGAATGCACTAGCTCCACCACGCGGCGATCTAGCCGCACTAGTAAAACAACAGGTATTTTCTTTTATTTGAATATCCTAAAATATTGTAACTCAAACTTCTTACATTACTGCGCTCTGCAGGTGGACTCTGTCAGCAAAAGCATTTTTTATTATCTTGAGTTATTACTAGAAGAATGAAGGCTAGAATAGATAGCCTATTAACTGTTTCAGTTTCTCTCTGTTGCCTATTATGACACACACACAAAGATGGCATGGGTAGTGGATACACTACCTTTTATACCACCACTATACAGCATTTTTTTAATTTTGGTTAATTGTTTAAAAGCGTTAGATATGGGGTGAACAGAGTTGGAAGGATGTTGGTAAGAATCATTGATTGTGCATAGCTTGCACTTTCACAATTTTATTACTTTATTTATAGCACGATTTTATAAAAACTTAACACTGGTAGTGATATTTTATATTAACAACACTACACATTGAATGAAACTAGTTTTCACGGATATCCGTAAAAACTCGTATCATTTTTATAAATGTGCTTAAAGGGCATAATTAATATATTTATTTACCAATTATCCCCACAACTTATAAATCAACATCAAAATAAAACCCGAAAACGTAACTCCACTCAAATAAACTCCCATCACGAAAATAACTTGGCGTAATGGACAATAAATTAATAACGAATTTGTGTTAACTCACGTCCATTAGATGTGAGTCAGCCCTAAATGAGCGTAACGAAGCGATAAATAATTTCACCGTGTACCGCCCGCCTAATCCTACTGAATAATATTAGGGATGTTCGATATTCATCGATGGTAGATAAACAACGATATTCAGCGGGTAAACATCGCCACATCGATGTTATCAGAGTAACATCGTGACATCGATGGATTAGGATCCATTACTTTTATAGCAAGTCCTAGAATCCACCTTTCCAAATTTAAAGGAAGTAGCAGTTAAACATTTCTGCTGCAAAGCAACTTCAACAGCTTCAGTAAGACTTTATTTAAAAGTTGGTTGACATCAGTATACCCAAAAAAAATCTAGTTTACGTGATAAAAACATTTAATAAATAAAATAATCCTAGTTATGATTATGCCACCTAAAACATCGACATGTTTCCGAACATTTATATTTTCCTCTCGATATTTATCGCACATCGATACTTTTGAATTAACGTTAACGTTGATGTTGTTCTTATATCGATCATCCCTGAATCAAATACCAAATCAGTCGCACAAAATCAGACGCAATTTTGTACGCTTGTAATATTGCGTTCCCGCCATAATGAAGATGACAATTATCATTATCTATTTCTCGTCAATTTACACTAAATGCAACATTTTTCAACACCATCGGAAATCATTGTCTACACTCGTTTTTTTACAGAATACGGATGACAAACTAGCACCCAGCCCACCTGATGGTGGCTATGGTAAAAATTATTTTGAAACAGAGTTTTTATAAAAAGTGTTATCATAATTTTAATGAATTTATGGTTGTTGCTAAACTTTGGGGATCAGGTGATCCAACCTTTACCGATACAACCGAACAAATGTCTCCTGCAGAATATAGGCCTCCCAACAAATTAGGGGATACTTGCCATTAGTATTGCCAGGTGTCCTAATTTGTGCTGGATGTTCCGATTTTTAGGGTCTGGTTACAAGCCCCGATTCACCCTTCGGGACGCCAAATGTCCCGATTTTCACTAACCTCCGTATTTTGTACTTTGATCAATAATTTTCGTCGTCAATTCGACGATTATTTCATTCTTTGAGTAGTAAATGTACTAAGTATTATATAATAAACTAAGTATTATTTATTCTGGGGTTAAGGTAAGTAAATTTATTGCAATACAAACGTCTTGTAAGTTATTTCTGACGGCCCCGTGGCGTAGTGGCTTAGCAATGAGTGGCTGCGCTTGGGGCCGCGGGTTTGAATCCCGCATGGAACAAGTATTTGTATAGCCTACAAATAATTGTTCCGGGTCTGGATGTTTATCCTTGTGCAATTTATGTTTATAAACTGCCTTCACGATACAGGAAAAAATCCTAGTGTGGGGGTAACGTTTTTTACTCAAGGAAAACAAAGAAAATTCTACGGTAGAACTTACCCACAAGGCGTTTGTATTTCAGTAGAAATTGACTAGTAGTAGAACTTCTACTATAAGTCAATTTTTTCAAGCGTTTGTATTGTTTGTCGTGCCCTCGTCTAAATAAACAAAGTGACGTTATGCGTATGATGTAATAATTTTTGTTTGGGCGATCAAGGATAAGCCATGCCAGCCAAACAGGCTACAAAAACCGTGGTTTTTTTGTAGCCTTTGTAGCTGTTCCGATTTGAAAACCAAATTCCCGATTATTTTAACCTTCCGTATCGAAATTTGATATACTGGACCTAGCTTACCTTAGCTACCACGCTTGGCATGTGGGTTGGCAATTCTTTTTATTATGCAGAGTTTTTGTTCAAGATGCTACTGCCCATTTCCGGTTTCATTTCCAAAGACACCTACGGGGCGATATGGAGCAATGGATTCTTTTATAATAATTAAGATTTTGCAGCGTAGAATTCAACATTTTACAAAGTTATCTTTATGGCGATGGCTTCGACTTCCACGAGAACATAAAATTCCGTATTGAGATAGAAAACTACCAATCGATCCACAAACTGAGCGTTGCTATTCAGCTTCCGACCTCGTCTCAACGATTTATGGCTTCGGACGGGCCAAGAAGTGAATTAATGTTCCAGAGTTCAATATTTCATCACTATCCTATTTTCTTGTATATGTGAAGTATTTTATCTTGAAAACTCCATCTGGAATGATTCAATATAAGGTTGATTTATTTCACGTCATATGACAAAAACTAACACGTAAAAAATTATATCTGGTTACCACCGACGCTTGGAATGTCTACAGTCTAGCCTTCGCTCCTACATTATGTTTATAATATATATAATAATATTCTATATAGACTTCACAGCGTGTAAATGCGGTGAAAGAATATCCCCTACCTCATTACATCCAGCGGATGGCGTAAGGGCGACAGAGAAAAACAAACCTAGAGACCGGCAGCAGAGTTTTCCTGATAACAGCTTATAATTATAAAAAACTGCGATTGCCAACCCGCTTGCCAAGTATGGCAACTATCGCAATATCCCCCTATATGGCAATCTATAAGGGAGGCCTGTGTTCAGCTGTGGACTTTTATAGGCTGTGATGGATGGATGGATGGAGAGATATAACCTTTATATCTTAATGATTTTTAAAACATTTATATAATGTACATTTAGCCTTTCTAATATGAGACTTGAATTAATTTAGGGCTAGTATTTATTTCCGGCAACCAATTTATAAAAAAAACTTTATTCTTCAGCTTGTCCTAGCACACAGACCTCTTGTATAGATTGCCACGCACTTATGTTTATTTTACGTTACACGCGCAATGACGACAAATCAATTGAGATATTCTTTTTCAAAATCCGTCGATATTATTTTAGATGATACGGCTGGTAATAAAAACAGCTTTTAGGCTCCTTCGAAATCGGGTAAAAAGGATATCGCCTTTCACTAATAAAGATCTCTCTCGCAGTTTTATATAATTTAGGCTTTTGTAAGCCTGATGAGTATGCACCAAGTCAGTCTCACAACACCGCACCGGTTGCACATTATAAAATATGTATGAAGGACGTGAAATCAAGATCATGCAATGCAACGCACATGCGTTCGCGCTGGTTGACTCGCGTCCAGTTTGCATCAGCCATTGGCATTCTTTAAAAAAAATTAATACATTAGGTCACGTTAGTCTACAGATTTTAAGCGCGCGTAGTGCTCACATTAATTTTTGTGCAGTGTAATTTGGCGCGGTTTTCGGGCGTTGAGCACGCGTCCTCCATCTTCATAGAATATAGCGACGAATTTTTACCAAGTCCGCATTCAAATTGAAATTCAAATTCAAATTGTTTATTGCATGTCACATTACAAATTTAAGATGGTACAATTTTGATCGGTATACATGTGACGCCCCGCAAGGGCATAGCAACACTAGGGGGCTAACTATTTTCGTATTATCTAATTTTTAAACATAAATTACAAATTATCATATCATCAACATTCAATATTATTTTATATAAATTAATTTAATTTGAAACACAATGAATAGTCTAAGTATTCTTACTTTATCGTTATTTATCGTCAAAAAATTCATTTAAATTATAGTAACATTTATTAATAAGAAATATTTTTAATTGTTTATTAAATTGCACAGGATTTTCCAGGATTTTTATGGAATTTGGTAAATGGTTATAAATCTTTATTGACATAACGTGAGGGCTGTTTGAAACTAATTTTAATTTGGAGAAGGGTATCTTAAGCTTAGGTATATAAATTTCTATTATTTCTTTTAGTCTTTTTAATAGGTGAGTAGAGTTTTGGGTGTTTCCTAACAAATTATTGGAATATTATTTGAAGAATCGACACTTGTCGAATAAAACTAATTTTACGAGTTTTATTTCGTTTGTTTTAACTTTTTTACTTTTAATAATTATTTAATTTCCGATATGTAGTATTTGCGTAATTTAAGAAATCGATACCTGTGGTATCCCATGTTACAAGACATCTTTTTAATAGGGTAAGGGTGACCACCAATAATGCAGTGCATCTAATGGTAAGTGGATGCTGTCGCCAATAGATCCACATTTATCTTCGATTTAAAATCAAAATGATGAATGCGACTCGATTAATAAGATGAAGTTGAAGTTGCCACTTTGACTTGCATAATACGTTGGGTATTATACGTTAGTTAGTTTCCCCTTGAGTGGCAGCGCAAGGGAATCCACTGCCGTACGAGTCTATCTTCTCACTGGTGTAGTAAGTGGCAACAGCGGGAAACTGAGACTGTAGATGGGCAACAGCATCTTCCTAAAATAAAAATAAACTGCAGCTGCCAACCTACTACGAAGCAATCTATCGGGAGCCCTATGTTCCGCCGTGGACAATTGATATGCTGCAGTGAGTGATTAACAAGTGAATGACTACTTTCATAATTATATAATTATAACATTTTGTTGAAAGGACGACCACCGGGCATTCAGAAGACAGCTGGAGGACAAGCGGCCTGTAGTCGAGAGCAACCTTCTCAGCGGGCGTCAGTATATTGCCAATGAGCCACCGCTGTCTGATACCAGTGACACGGAACGTAAGTTGAAGATTTAATTAATTTACATATATATATATATATATATAGAACACAGAGTCCCCCTGATAGTAAGCGGATGCTGAGGCCCATAGACATCTTAATTTATTATAATCCTCGATTAAGAATCAAAATGCAGATGCCTTGTCACCCCTGAGGACTAAAGTGGAATGCCTCTCCACTCACCATACGAAACACAGTAGCATTAAGCTGATTTTTCTATTCTATGAGAGCGTGGTCGTAACCCCGACGAGCCGAGCAATTTGTGCTACAACTATATATGTATGTATTATTTAATATAATCGCATCACTGCTTTACCACGTAAATAATTTATATTTACTAACATACTATATGAAAGTTTGTTAATACGTATGTTACCGAATCTCGCATACGCTGAATTAATGCATGGATTTTAATGAGTGGAGAACATTGTAGTTTCCACGCTAGTGAAAACTTGAAAACTACTAAGTAAGTTACATTAATAATCTAACAAAGTATAAACAGTTTCAAGTTACTTAATTTTAAGTCGTCTTAAGTTGCCAAACTAATAGTTTATAATAGAACAATCTTAACATTTACTTTGTATCTAATAAAATGGAATATAACGGAGAAAGAGCTGTATTTCAAGTTCAAGCCTTTAACTTCAATATGGCTATATCACGAAAGGGTTGTCCAAGAGAAAACCACGCAAAGAAAATCAGTGTAACGTAGCAGTTTAATGCTTAATATACGAAAATATAATCTGTCCTTTAACAGGTTATGAAGCTTTCCATGTCCTCAGGTATGACACTGCACCTGCATTTTGATTCTTAATCGAGGATATTTGTTATATTTATAGATGTGAATTGACTTGTTAGTGACATGTTAGTGTAGTTAGGCTCCACCTACTATATATTATAGTATTCTATGATTATTGTAAACTAAAAATACTTTCATGAAATAAACGACGACTGTACTTAAAAAATTTAACGATAAAATCGAATATTATTTAGTTCTTTTTATTATATTGTAAACTATTTGAATTTAAAATATCATATATCGAACCGTTTTCGAATCAATTATGGGGGTAAAAAATGTTTTTAAACATTATGAAAGAATCTTGTGAAAAATTTATTCAGTTTTATAATACTTCCTGAACTATGTTGTCCAATGATAACTTATCAATTAATATATAGATAATAAAAGGTAATAAGATTCTTTTTCATTTGAAGTTGGATGTCTCAGCAGAAAATAACTTAGAGAGACTAAAGAAGTAGCAGACAAAACTTAAACAAAGAAGCTACATGAGTAAATCATTAACTAATCTGGAAATAATCTAAAACTTTTGGTCTTGTGCTCTTCTTATTATTATACGATAATCGTTGCTTATAATAAATAATATTTTACCAAGATAATCAAAAACTAAAGAATGTAGAACTTTAAAATGCTATTTTAAATCTGCGTTTAACCATTTTTCACAAAGATATGAAGATGTTTTCAAAAATATTCTGCTCCCTTAGTTATTAGCAGTCTTAGGAATATTTATGTACAGCTCAGTCATTAGAAAGAAATAATTATTAAGAAATTTAAAAATTAATAAGATTAAAAAAAGCAGGGAAAGACGCTCTTATTCTTGGTCTAGCGAGATTTTGGTCAAATATTTACGTATCAGACGTATCAGAATTATATTCAAAAGTGGAATAAAAGGCAAAAATTTTGTTGTTCAATTTTTTGTCTTATCATATATAAAAAATTAAAATAAATATTTTAAGGGAGGTCTAGTAAACAGTTCTGTCAGGAATGAGGGTACCAGACTCGAAATATCATTATTTGTTATCAGAAAGAAACTGCTGCACACATCCTTCTTTTACTTTCCTCTATCACCTCTTGCGACACTTACAGGACGATGTGGGGCAGTGGGTACTCTTAGACCGCCACTAAATGGCTCGCTCAGGGTGTGAATAACTAATAGAATTGAGTTAAGTTTAGTTTCAACAAATTATTTAAGTAAAACTATTATTTACGGATTTTATCGCGCTTAATTACTTTAATTTGTTTTTACTATCCCGACGTTTCGGGTGCTTTACAGTACCCATGGTCACGGGGGGGAGGGGACTGAGATGTTTGACGTCCCAATGTCATAGTTAGTCCGGCTACCTTCAGTTTTTGAATATTAATTTTTGGTCCGATTTACGCAAAACGAGCTTATAGTATCATGAAGTCTTGCAGTGGTATGCTTGGGTTTGGGTTTAATATTGTTAATTATAGGATCCCAAGCAGGTGGCAGCACACACCCTCCTTCTCTATTGGAATTTGGATGTTTTTTAATTTCAATAGCCTCGCGTATCATCCTTGGTAGGAATCGGAGTTCTTTTGCGAGGATTCGTGGTTTATCAAATCGAATGTAGTGGTGGGGACAATCTTGAACATGTTCGCAGACTGCAGACTCCCCGGAGCGTCGGTGCTTCACGTCAGCTATATGTTCCTTCACGCGGGTTTTTATAGATCGTTTTGTTTGACCTATGTAAGAGAGACCACATTCACAATCTAGCTTGTACACACCTGCATCCTGTAGAGGAATATTACATTTGATGGATGGTAAAAATTGACTAATCTTCTTCGGCGGCTTGTAGTATGTTTTAATGGAAGCTCGCTTCAAGATGTAGCCAATCTTGTCCGTGACTCCTCTGATATATGGTAGTACAGCAGGCGCACGCTCGACTGTGGCTGGCTTCACTCGTTCACTGTGACGTAGGCGCGGGACCCGAAGCTTGTTGTCTTGCAATACTTGCTTGACGTGAAGCTCGGCGGCCAAATGTTTTCTGTTACAGATCCCTCGTGCTCTCTGAAATAAAGATTTACCCACGGTAGCTAACTGTGAAGGATGATTGTGAGATTCACCATTTAGATATCGGTCGGTATGGTTCTTTTTCCTATATACAGTGTGACCAATAGTGTTATCAGGATTTCGAATGACTAAAACATCTAGGAAGGCTAAAGAATTATTTGCCTCTAACTCCATTGTGAATTGTATTTTAGAGTTTATGGAGTTAAGGTGGTCTAAAAATGCAGTTACTTTGTCAGATGGTAAAATTGTAAAAGTGTCGTCTACGTACCGCTTGTAGAACCTTGGATTTACAGGAGCAGTAAGAAGGGCTTTCTCCTCAAAGTCCTCCATGAATATGTCGGTGACTATGGTATGGTATAATTTTTATTCGATTAATAATATCATAAAAAGAATAATCTTTGACGCGTTTTAAGTTCTGCACGCTTTTTAAAATATAATTTCCTTTATTTATTGAAATTCTATTTCAAACGTATTTTTAAGAAGAGTTAACTTGTGCTGTATTGTTTTGTTATGCTTTAGAGAATTCATAGTAAATCAGCTAGAAATTAACTTCTTGAATTATCATAACATGATTCCATTTTAAATGTTATGTTAAAAACTGATAAGAATAACAGTTAAATTGTGCAGTAGCGTTTTGTTATACTCTAAAGAATTCTTGGTAAATCAGCTAGTAATTCGCTTGTTTAATTATCATAACTATAAATGTGAAGGTTGTCAGTGATTTCAACCGAGCCTATAACAACGGTTGTTTTTGTTTTTAACGGTTGACTACCGCTTTTGATGACTTGAAATGGATAAAAACCCATTTTGTGCAATAAGTTTTTTCTCTTTGGTAATGAATAAAGCACAGAAATCCGTATAATGTATAATAGTCCTTTTTTTTTTAGATACAAGTAGCACATTTTAAAGAACCGCAAAAACAACTTTGTTATTAACGCAAACACTATGAAAAACAAAATAATTTGTTGCTGGCGATAATGATAATGGTATTTTTGACTCGATTTAAAATATATGCTTGTTACTACAGAACTCTTCATGGGTCTGCGAGTCCGACTCGCACTGAACCAGTTTTTTTTTCAACTTTTAGTTTTATTTTAGTAAATAGTTTTTTCGTTTAAGCAGAGCTCTTTTACTTTAGATTTATTACCTCTTTATCTATAATAATCAATCTGAGTAAGTAAAGTGTGCAAATACGATTATTAAATTGTAAAAATAATAATTGGATTTGAACATCTTAGGTAGGTATTTAGTTTTATTTATTTAGAAAATATTAATCTCACAATTAATTATTGTAATAATATAATTTTATCACACCACTAATGCCCTCGTTAGCAATGTAATGGTGAAAGAATTTTCAAAATTGGTCTAGTAATTTTTGAGATTAGCCAAAAAACGTATTCATTGAAAGTAGCGCCCTCTATAATAAAATTCATCCTATATTAGATATCAAAAATTATACATAACAATCTAGTGGTGAAAGAATTCTCAAAGTTGGTCAAGTATTTTACTTTGATAGTAGCGCCCTCTATAATAAAATGCATCCTACTTTTTTAAGCACCATAACAAAAAACGATTCAACATAGCCTAACCCGCACACACAGTAAAAACATAACCATCCTTTGTCGTCTGTAGTCGGATAAACAACTGGTTGATAACGGTTGCGTATCGGCTGCTTTGGATAAATATCCATTGTCAACGGTCCTTTTAAATATATATCGTAACATCATAATAATTATCGAAAAATTATATTAGCATTGTAATAATGATACCATAAGTAATCGATCAAAAAGGGGAATCGATTTTTTATGAGATTTGTGATTGGCAACACTTTTTATTTTATTCACAAACGAATGAATTAATGATTTACCTAATTTTATTCTTATCTTTTCGGTACTTTTAATTTGTGCAAAAATATTCCCATCTTTTTAGGATAAATGAATACCGCGATTAATAACCATAAATAAAGATATATTTTTTTAAGAAATGCACATTGTTGGGCGTTCCATGGCCGAAAATAGGCATCCCCTTTCAATAGAGAAGGTGGATGGGTGCTGCCAGCAGCTTGGGATCCTATAATTAACAAAATTGAACCCAAACCCAAGCATACCACTGCAAGACTTCATGATACTATAAGCTCGTTTTGCGTAAATCGGACCAAAAATTAATATTCAAACTGAAGGTAGCCGGACCAACTATGACATTGGGACGTCAAACATCTCAGTCCCTCCCCCCCGTGACCATGGGCGTTAAAGCACCCGAAACGTCGGGATAGTAAAAACAAATTAAAGTAATTAAACGCGATAAAATCCGTAAATAATAGTTTTATTCAATGTGTAGTGTTCGCGTTGAATTATTTAAGGCTTTTAATTCTATAATTTACATTAGTAATTTTTGTGAGTTAGGTTTTTGTGCGGTTTTGTTGTAAAAGTTTTTAAAAGCTAATATTTTACGAAACGTTCTCTAATAAAATTGCTCGATAATAAGAGAAATCACAGCCACCGAATTTTGCTATCTCAATCAATAGCTTTAATACTATCGGAACAACATTAGCGCAGTCATTTAACTTTGACGAAAAAAATTAATTGTATTCCTGACTTTTAAAATGTAGATGTTATTTACGCGTTTTAAATTTTAGCGCTCTATTATTTTAACAGGTAGTGTCATCTACAGGAAAAAAATAATAATGTTTACCAAAAATAAATCGATTACACAAAGTATAAAACCGATATAGTCTGATTGATCTCGACGATTTGTCGAGGGATAAAATAAATATGAAAGCGCCTTAAAATGTAGCAATAAAACTTATAACAGTTAAAAATAATTTTATCGGACTTGACGTTTCGAGAGTAAAGCACTTAAAGGATTGTCGCCGAACATGTAGAACCACGCTGCATTTAAATTATGGCTGTGGCACGAATGGATCGGCTCGACCTGAGTAGGAACACGCTCTCACAGAATGCCAGCGTAAAATTGTTATTTTACGCTGGCATTCTGTGAGAGCTAAATTAAACACATTTCGTATGGTGAGTGTAGAGATCCGGAGACCCTTTTTACTAGGAAAGAGACATTCAATCTCAGTTCGGCGGTGACAGCGCATCTGCATTTTGATTCTTAATCGAGAATAAATGTAGATGCCTAGAAATGGATGCTGTATGCTACAGCATCCCTTATTCTATAAAAATTAAGAATGTTCCGACGAATTGTAATCTCCTCTTTTTTTGGTGAAGTCATTAAAAACCACGCGTTCCAGCGCTCGACGCAACAAAACAGCTGCCATTAACAGTGACCTGGTTACATTAATAGCGAATTTCGGATTCTGATGGACGAACGAGATGATCCATTTCCGCAGGAAGACGATAATTGAATCAGAACTGCCAATCGATTGGCAGATGGCGTTTTCGACCTATACGTTGTATGTTCTATAATAGCGATTTCTTTTCTTCTCTTTTTTTTATTATAAACAAACCAATCTTGCCAGACTCGAGCATTGGCGCAGATTAACCAGACTTTCGGTATTCAATAGGATGCATTTCAGAGAGTGTGCGCGTGAATTGCACGCTTAAATTCCTCCCTATCCTCTCAACCATCGGAAAACAAGTTGGTCGATGGGACTTCATTCCTTTGTTGTCGATATTCCACGCATTAGAACCAAACTTTGTCTTTCGCAATGCGCTCAGCAAAGGAGTGCAATAACTTGCCTGCGCCTGGCTTTCCGTTCGAATACAATTTGGCCATCTTCCAGGCAAGAGTGAATCAACCATCTAGGGCTTCATCACCACTTTCCACCAGGTGGGATTGTGATCAAGCAGGGGCTTATAATGAGTAAAAACGGACAGTATACACCTGTCTGTCCTCACAACCACTTTTTCTATTTATATATTTTATCTTAAAAAAATCCCTGAATGTACTCATATATCTTTGAATGTATATCTTTTGGTATCTATAACGCCTTGTATTCAGTACATCCTAGTGTAGACTGCTCACGGGGGACAAAGCTTGCGCCAAAAAAGGAAATAAACATATCTGAAAGACTGACCTCTTTCATTACTCTAGAGCCGTCGAGCCGCTGAACTAGATTCGTGCCGCGGTGAAATTTTTAATTACTTTCGACGAAATATAGTAATTTTGATACGAGCAGGTGAAGAGCTCTTAGTAGCTTTTGCTATAGAAACATCTGTACGTGGTACGTTTCCAACATCTAGACTTTAGTATTAAGTCTACTGCTGAATATAGGCCTCCCCCATAGATTACGTCATAGGGGCGATATTTATCATAGTCTCCACGCTTTGCGAGTGGGTTGGCTACCGCAGTTTTTTTATTTTTAGTTGTTATTAGGAAAATGTTTCTGATTTGTTTCCCTCTGTCGTCTCTTACGAGCCCACGGGATGATACAGGTTGGTGGATATTCTCACACCGCCACCACACGGTGAGTTTGTGATATTTTTAGTCCACGCAAAAGATTAAACAAGTGGTAAAGTTAAGAGTTTTGTACAACCGACTTCAATATGAATAAAATGAGAACATCCTCAATGTATTCGAAGTCAAAGAAATACGCATTATTAGAGATAACTCGAAACTACTGCTTTAAAATAAAAAAAAAGAATCATCAAAATCGGTTCACCTAGAAAGATGTTCTGAGGTACACATAAAAAAATACAGTCGAATTGAAAACCTCCTCCTTTTTTGAAGTCGGTTGAAAATAACTTTATTTAAAAAGTAAAAGCCGACTTCAAAGAACTAAAAGGAATTAAATAATTTTTAATTAGAGCTTTCCAATAAATTGATTCTGAAGTCGGAGCTTAAGTTAATTTATCCATGCAATATTTCATTTCACCGATTTCAGAAACTTTTGTTTTTATTAAAAGTTAAATTTTTTCATATGAAGTAACTTTTAGCAGGATTCTATTTTTAAAAAGTGCACTACGAATCTCCCGGTCCGGCTACCAAATCCGTAATAAGTGAAAAATGTAGAGTATAAAAAAACTCCAAGCACTCGTTTGAACAAATACGTATGCCTCGTTTGCGTTCACTCAAGTTGTGGAGCTAGTGCCCGCACGAGTGGAATAACGATCCTACTGCAATATTTACCCGGCTCATCCTTCCTGGAAAACATTTGCGTAGCGCTGCACCATTAAAATATAATTTTGTTTTGGTTCTTCGCGGTTGAAAGCTCTATCGATGGTACTTACGGCTCTTTCGATTTTATTTTCGAATTCGTTACTTTGAGGGATTAATATACATATATTTTATTTTCAGACTAGACTTAAAGTTAGTTTAATGCGTGGTAAAGCCATGCTACAGCTGTATAATTGTTGTACCACAAATAGGTCGTTTCGACCGGAGAAGAACCACGCAGTTACACAATAGTAGCTTAATGCTGCTGTTTTTCGTATGGTGAGTGTGAAGAACCAGGAGACCCTTTTTACTGGAAACAAAACTTTCAATCTTGGTCCTTAAGGGTGACAGCGCATCTGCATTTTGATTCTTCATCGTGAATTGATGTAAATCTCTATGGATCACAATATTCACTTACGATCAAATGGACTTTATGCTCTTTGGTCACCCTTATTATATAATAAAGTAATATGTTTAATTACGCCCAGGATACGGGCTAATGTTACGTGTGGTAACACGGAGCTTATTCGAAATATACAGTGGTTGGAAAAATTCTATAGCGTGATTTAAATTTCCGTTGTTGGTACGTCCGTTTACGCTTACGATACTGGAATAAAACTCATGTTATAATCAAATAAAAACGAATGAGCATATATTGAAGAGGATGAGGGAAGATAGCAGAAATCAAAGAATAATAAAAATAAAAAGGAGCGAAGAGTTAGAATTTTTTTCAAACCTCACTTCTTCAACTTTTCCAGCATTTTCCTTAAATAATTCTTATTAAACCCTTCATCCACTTTATAAAATTCAAATGCTCCTCACAAACAACATCAAATAAGCCTATGAGCGAAATTCAAATTAAATACGATGTAATATCCGCTTATGGCTTAAGTGGTATATAAAATTATATATAGCGTGTTTCAAATTACAAAGCTGAGGCACGCCGAAAGCCACACGGATGCTTCGGAGTGGAAGTAACGCCATAATTATTAAATTCCGCCTTTTTCGCGGAGGCGTGCTAAATATTAGCTGTTTGCTGAACTTTGGAACAAAGAGATATTGCGCAAGAATCTACTAGGCTTTGATTTAACTACGTAACTTACCATATTACTTTTGATTTTTTTTATAAAACAGAAATAGCACCCGAATGTACAGCCTACTTAATGATGAATGGAAGCTATGGACCGTAACATTTGCAACCAACTTCAAATAAAATTCGAAATTCGAAATTCGAATCGATAAATCTAAAAATGCGTTCCACCACAAAGGCATTAGATGGAATGCCCCTCAGTCAGTAATTATCCTGGCTCTCTATACCCCTCAGGCCGGAACATAGCAGTGCACGCACTGCTGTTTGCCGGCAGAAATGGGTTAGATGGTCGTACCTAGCTAGACAGAAAATTTATGCTACTAACTAAAAACGAAACGAAAACTAGAGAAATTGTCCTAGTAGCAGTTATTTTTAGATTTAATACGATTATTTTAGTGCCAAAGTCTCAACAGTCATACCAGAAGACTAAGTTGTCATGCTTCTTTTCCAGTAAAAGGGTTCTCGGGTACTCTACACTAACCATACGAAACACAGCAGCATCAATCTGATATTTTACGCCCGATACCCATTCGTGCTAGAACTACAATATTGCTAAAACAGGGCTCTTTGTGTACGTATCTAATCTAATATAATACGTGGTAGAGCCATGCTGCAGTTATATTAGTAGTATAGTTGTATCACGAATGGGGCGGCTCGACCGGGGAAGGACCACGCTCTCACAGAATACCAGCGTCAAATAGTAGCTTAATGCTGCTGTGTTTCTTATGGTGAGTATAGAGAACTAGAGACCCTTTTTACTGGAAACGAGGCATTCCATCTTAGTCCTCACGGGTGACAACGCATGTGCATTTTGATTCGTAATCGAGGATAGATGTAGATGTCTATGGGCTACAGCAACCACTTACCATCAGGTGAACTGTGTGCTCGTTTGTCAGCCTATTCTATAAAAAAACATATACTAGGACCATTTTTGATTTTATTTCTATTTCCGTAATTACAAGAAATAAATAACCACAATCTTTACAGCGAGCCGAGAAAATGAAGGAGATTCGCGTGGCTATCGATCTGCGGAAGAGCAGGCTCGGGAACTGGCGCGCTCTATCAGACGTGAGGTGGCCAAGCTGGCTGACAAGTGGAACACCTTGGTAGACCGCAGTGATGCCTGGGGACGGTGTCTCGATGACGCTGTACAGGTATGTCGTATGAATTATACTTAGTGCTAAGTTAAAATTTATATCTTTTGGCACGTTTCTATTCGCTTTCGTGTTCAGGTCGCTTAGTAACTAATTTTAAATTAACTTAATAAGTGAGAGAGAAATTTAAAACTCGAACATATCTAAGAATATACTATTCTCAAAGACAATGTAAGAATATTAAAAAAGTGGGGGAAAAAAGCATGACAGAAGCTTTTTATTAAATCAAGTTATATAAAAAAATCGATTATGTATTTTTATTTAAAAAGTGACATGAGAACCTATTTTGTACAACTTATTATATACCTTATTGTTAATTCGGACATAGCTTATAGCTTTATCGAACATTAAAAGAAAGGGGAATGAAAGTGAACGCAAGTAAGACGAAAGTGATGGTTTTTGAAAGAGAAGAAAGTAAAACGATATGTGAAATAAGAATAGAAGGAGAGTTAATTGAGCAAGTGGAGGAGTTCGTATATTTGGGATGTGTATTCAGCAGGGCTGGGAGATATGATAAGGATATTGAACGACGAGTGAATGCAGGAAATAAAGTAAATGGGTCTCTACACGCTATTGTGAAAAGTCAGAATGTGTCAAAAAAGGCACGAATGGCAATATCTTCACAATGCTGTATTAGTGCCTACTTTAACATATGGTAGTGAAAATTGTGTGTGGCAGAAGAAGCACGAGAGTAGAATAAACGCAGTAGAAATGCGGTCGTTAAGGATTATGTTAGGGCTGAATTTGAGTGACAGGGTGAGAAATTCTGTGATAAGAGAAGAGTGTGTTTTGCAAGATGATGCAGTGACCAGGATTAAGAAAGGAATGCTTCGGTGGTTTGGTCATGTGGAAAGAATGAATGCGGAAAGACTGACAAAGAAAATTTATGTTGTAGAAGTGAATGGCAGAGTGGGAAAGGGACGTCCTAGGCGAAAGTTTGTCGACCAAATTGACGGTATATTGAAAACGGGCCAAATTAAGAGTACCCTTAACCGACGAGCATGTATGCGTAGGTATATGTATGTGGAAGAGGCGAGAGAGGTATGTCAGGATCGTGCTAAATGGAAGTCTGTAGTCTCTGCCTATCCCTCTGGGTGACAGGCGTGAGTGTTTATGTTATGTTATGTTCTTATTGTTATTAAATAATTATAAAAACTCAATCAGTCAATCAATAAATATATTCAAAGTAAATTATATTATGGAAGGTACTACAATAGGCGGTCTTATCGCTCTAGAAGCGATTTTTTTTGCGCCCTCCGGAAAGCGGGGGAGGGAGGTAGGGAATACTCATAGCATACCACGCAGCCGGCTGCGTGGTTATGTGGAGACTTTTACCCACTAAACCCCACCTTTTAGAGATTGGCTTAACGGTCTAACTAGAGATCTCTAAGCCGTATACGGACGCGACCCTCCTTGGCAGAAAGGAGGTCGCAAGCTAAAAGCGATATCTTCCAGGCAATATGATACCTATATAATATCTTCTAGGTGCAAAGAACAGATGTTTACAACATATAGAGATGATGTAGGAAATGTAAACAATTAAGTATATAAAGAAAAGGAAAAAGCATAATAACACAAAGTAATCAATTCGAGGAAAAAATTTCCGCTGGGTTACTTACTGGTACTTTCCAGAACCAAAGTTTAATTGCTGATTTAACTTTTCTAATTAAAAAAGTCTCTAATGTATTATTTGTTGTTTGAAGACGAAAGAGACTGAGCGCCATCTAGCTGAATTTAACTGCAATGTGAGGAACTAATCCTGCACCTATATGAGTAGTCGATACAGAACTCATAAAAGTAGTCGTGTTACACAACAGATGGCGTTGTAGGCTTCACAACTTCATAACCGACTACATCATTATGATTCCGTATAATGATTTCTTATATTTACGCGAACACTACACATTGATTCCGTATGTTTTCTTTTTCAACACTAGTTTCATAGAATTCTAATTTATACTTTACCCGCTACGTGGCCTAGCTCCAGTTATCTTTTTATGTTCAGTTACTGTATATTTCTTATTTTAATAAAAACCTTTCCAAGAATCTTTTAAGGATCAACAACAAAAAAATGAGCAATTCGGCTTGAGTGAGCTATAAAATACCTAGATATTTTCGTGAACAACTCCATAAACTCGCTTCGAAGCTTAACCCTTGAAGAATTAATAGAAAAAGTAATTCCTTCTTTAATTTTCGAGTTGCCCATCGGTGGGACCTATGTGAGCTGTCGCTTTGTTTTTTTTTTTTTTGACTTTTATTCATCAAATTAATCTCGTTTCACTTTGTGACTCCGATATTCAGGTGTGACCGATGTAATCCGACTGGACACACCCGAGCATAGAATCTCGTTTAACCGGATATCCGTCACGAGGCCTACAACAATGACTAATAACATAACAATATCAATAGGCGATTAATAATGGGTCACGTTAAAAGAGACTACGTGTTCACACATACAGAAAATTGCTTAATAAAATTATGTAGGTGTGTTAGCTTTTTATATAATTGTATTCATGGATTTATTTAATAGAATACAGGCGTTACTTTGCGGTAATTCATTAGGTATATTAAAAATGTTAAAATTAATTACCTAAATAACCGCGTAAATGTACGCTACTTACGTAGTTTGAAGAGCACCTCCCGCCCTCTACTTACGTACACTATCACCGTCACCACTTATCCCAAAACCACTACTCCCAACACCACTTCACTAGTGAAGACACACCACCGTCGATATAGGCCATGCAGTCATAAGATTTGTTTGTCACCTGACACTGAACTGAGCCTTCAGATTTACACAGGCCAATTTATCATTCCCTTCCAAGTGACCACGGAAATGTACGTCATTAGATATGTCGGGCTATGCTCGGAGCTTCTCTGCGTGATAAACATAGAAATGAGGATATCCGCAGCAGAACCAGAGTGACCGACATAGCCCAAAGGATTAAGCTGAAGTGGCAATGGGCCGACCATATAGCTCGAAGAACAGATAACCGTTGGGGAAAAAAGGTCCTCGAGTGGCAGCCTCGTACCGGTAGACGAAGTGTAGCGCGACACCCAACTAGATGGAGTGACGACCTGGTAAGACATGCAGGAAGTCGATGGATGCAGGTGGCTCAGGGCCGTGCTTTGTGGCATACCTTGGGGGAGGCCTATGTTCAGCAGTGTTCTTGTGAAAAGCTGTAATGATGATGATGATGAGATATGTCGATGGCGATATTTCTGAAAAGGAAGCCATAGGAACTACAACACCCAGAAGACGACACGGGGTGACAGGTTCTTTGAAGACGCACTAAATTAAATTACGGTGTTTTAGAATACATAAGTTTTATGTAATACTTCGTAATCTAGGTTCAAATTATTGGAATACAGATGAATGTTTAAAAGTTTATTTATTTATTTATTTATGCTTTATTTGCACACCGAGTACAAAAAGGCGGACTTAATGCAACAAGTTGTTCTCTGCCAGTCTACCTCCAGGCTAAGCAGAGAAGATATTGTGGGTGCAAAGTGCAACTGAGTTAAAACATCTTTAAGTAGACATATACATTACATATTGCATTACATGTTATAAACATAATTATACATATATATTATTATATAGATATACATACAAGATATATATATATATATATATATATATATATATATATATATATATATGGCTAATATAGTTTATATTTGAAAAAGGAAAAGGGAAGTAATTTGATATATGTATCGACAAACTACTCCTGCAACGCCAGAAAATGATTCCATAGCAAGCGTTTGAACTTTGAACGACGCCTTGCTCGTGGCTGCACGTCACTACACTGCTCGGTAGCTCGTTCCACAATCTTACCGCGTGAGACGTAAAAGATTTATACGAAAAGCTAGTGTGACAGAGGGGGATATAGAGAGTAGACTAAAAGTTCTCTCTCTTTAATTATTTACTCTATGCATTAAGCAGGAAACGACTGCGCTCAACGGCTGAATGGTCATTAATATCCATCGTCGTTCACTGATCACGCTCGCGCCGACCTGATTATTCTAGGCGCGCAATGAAGTCCAAACACTCCCACTTTTGTGAAATTTCTACAATATTATAGTAGAATGTCATAAGCTATGATAGATTAAGAGCCGTATATCATTCATAAGTGATAAAGCTATGCTGCTGCTAATGTTTTTAAATGTAAATAAAATATTACGGTTGTAGCACGAATATGGTGGCTCCAGGAAGTACTACGCTCTCACAGAATACCGTTCGTATGGTAAATGTAGAGATCCGGAGACCTTTTTACTAGAAACGCGGCATCCTTTCTTAGTCATCACGGGTAGACAAACCATCTGCATTTCGACTCTTACTCGAAGATAGATGTATATCTATGAAACAACTTAGTATAGGAAAGTCTTAGGAATAAAATGTTTCAAGGATTATATTATGAAGTCTGTCAACACGCCCTGGAGCTATGCAATGGACTCTCTCCACAAAACTCTCAGAAAAAATTCACCATTCCGGTTCGAATCCGTCGACAACTTTCGTAAACCACTCCTAGCCCAAGAGTTTTAGCATAACGAGGATTTTTTTTGTATAAGAGGGAGCAAACGAGCACGCGGCTCACCCACCTGACCTGATGGTAAGTGACCGCCGCCGGCCATGAACAACTGCAATACCAGGAGAATCGCAGATGTATTACCGGCCTTTAAAAAAGAGTATGCTCTTTTCTTAAAGGTCCGTAATTCGTACCGAAAAATCGCTGGTGGTAGTCGATTTCATAAGTTGATTATGCGAGGAAGGAATATACAGGTGTATGGGGGCCACGGATACCTACAGTATGTTCGTTTAGCACGTATGTATATTGTTAGAGAGTGGTCCTTCTTCAGTCGAGCCTATCCGTTCTTGCTGCTATTATAAAACAGGTTCCGCGTGGATTTAACACTTTATTAGAAAAGAAAGAAAAAAACGACTAATAACTGGAAAATAACTGCGTATGACACAGTAGTTGGGCCTAAATAAATTATCTGGGGGGACTGCTATAGTTGCCACATATGACGGGTTTTCAGTTTTTTATTAAATTGAGTTATTATCAGGAAAATCCTGCTGTCCCACCTCCTGTTTCAGTTTCCCTCGGTCGCCTCTTACGGCACCCGCGGGACGATTACTAACCGACACTACACAGTAATTCAGTGTTTACTTGACTTTAATAATAACATTGTATATCTATAATTCTAACCTAGTTGCAGAACACTGTCATTCAAATTAATTACAACATAGCGTCGCGATACACGCCGCAACGACAATAGAGCTCATTGTGCAGTTGCTGCTTACAAATGGATTTACCAATTTTGTCAACCGAGTTCATAATACGAAATGGTTCTATATTTGAAACGTATATTTTTTAATGGCTGCCGATATTTTCTATCAATTAACACTAATATTTTATTTTTATTTTTATTAACCACATAGGGTGACGCAGCTGCTCATCTCCGTGTTTTGTTTCCCTCTGTCTCTAATATATACTCACTCACTAATCTACGCTCTGCCGGTTCTTACTACACTCACGAAATAAGGGGTCAGTGGATGTTCTGAGACCGTCAGTACACGGTTGCCACAGAGTATTTTTGCTAGAGAGCTCTGCACCCTTTTTTACAATTCTAAACGACGCATGTGCTCCTTGTACTTGAAACCTAAATTTCAATACGTGATTCTCATAATTGTATTCTGTTCCTCGGGTAATCTCGACCGGGGAAGAGCCACGATC
This sequence comes from Parnassius apollo, assembly GCA_907164705.1. Classification (NCBI taxonomy): domain Eukaryota; kingdom Metazoa; phylum Arthropoda; class Insecta; order Lepidoptera; family Papilionidae; genus Parnassius; species Parnassius apollo. The sequence goes on along the minus strand of CAJQZP010001616.1, from coordinate 5,268,610 downwards.
TCACAGAATACCAACGAAAACTAGCAGCTTAATCCTGCTGTATTTCGTATGGGGAGTGTAGAAAACCGGAGACTCTTTTTATTGGAAACGAAGCATTCCATCTTAGTCCTCACGGGTGACAACGCATCTGCATTTTGATGGGTAATTGAGGATAGATGTAGATGTCTATGGGCCGCAGCAACCACTTACCATCAGGTGGACTGTGTGCCCGTTTGTCACTCTTATTCTAAAAAAAATATCCCTCCTGATTTTGCCAAACTTGCCATGATTGGCAGGTTATTATCAGGAAGATGGTGGATCTTACCGGTTAAATAGCAAATACATTCCATCATTATAATCAGCCATGCTAGTTAGATAATTATAGAAGCAATGTCAAGCCTTTGTCTTTCTAAGGTTTATGTATACAAAGGTGAAAATAGCATTGATTGTTATCATGGCTGATTCCTATTTGCGTCGCATTGCATAGGTAGTATGGCTGCCGTTTGCAGCTTTTGTCCACGCTTAGTGACTGTGGCTGCGCTGTTTCAGTCATGAATCGACTGTTTCTAGTGTTACCATGTTTAAAAAAATTAGGACATAATTGGGATATTTGAATAATTATGTTGAAATTTGTTTTTCGTAATTGAGCCATGTTATGAGAGCTTCCCCAGAAATTGTGCAATTGCATCACCAGTTTTCTGGCTGATCGAAGCATCAAGGTCGTTGTAGACGGTGCTTGCTCTGATTACAAGCCCATCAATGCTGGTGTTCCACAAGGCTGCGCGATATCACCAACACTAATTCTTCTGCATATCAATGACATCTTGCAAACCGGTAACATTTATTGCTATGTGGACGACAAAACTGGTGGCATATTTCTTGGGAAAACGTCGCCGGATACCGGAAAAAACTTCTGTCAGAAGTAGAAACATTGTTGAACAAAGTCTCGGATTGGGGTCAATTATATCTGGTCCAATTCAATCTCCAAAAGACACAAGTTTGCACGTTTACCGCTAAAAAGAACCCCTTTATCGCAATTCCTTAGTATCAAGGAACGCTTTGTTGCTTTAGCCATTATAGGAATACTCGGCGTCGAATTATTCTTTGTCATAATTGTATTCTGTTTCTCGGGTAATCTCGACCGGGGAAGAGCCACGATCTCACAGAATACCAGCGAAAACTAGCAGCTTAATGCTGCTGTATTTCGTATGGGGAGTGTAGAAAACCGGAGACCCTTTTTACTGGAAACGAGGCATTTCATCTTAGTCCTCACGGGTGACAACGCATTTGCATTTTGATGAGTAATTGAGGATAGGTGTAGATGTCTATGGCCCACAGCATCCACTTACCATTAGGTGGACTGTGTGCTCGTTTGCCAACCTCGTTCTGTATATAAATAAAGATTATTACCGGCATCGTATTATTTTCTATTATTATTACCGTCTAAAAGCAAAGACGAAATAATGATGCAAAAAGTAGTTATGGTTTTGACAAGTACCGATCAATAGGCACTAAACAAGTCACACAGGCACAAACTCGAAAAAGTTAGCTTATGATATCTATTAGTAAATGATATATTTCATAAAGCTCGAAACACCATCGATTGGGATAAAAGTTCTTAAGTGTTAGCATCAACCGGGGTAATTTTATACTATCGCGCTATTTTTTATATAGATTATGAAAAAAAATATAACAACTTTATTCAATTATTTAAAAAAAGTTATCAACAGTTATACGTGAATGAGTGTAATTTCTTGAACATTTAAAGCCTTGAAACCAATATAAGTGTTAATATTTTATTCTTGTAATTTTTTTCGTAAGTCTGTCGTAATAATGAATATTTAAAAAAAAAATCATCGAAATCGGATGTTTTTTCGATTTTCTAGAGCCATAAAACGAGGGACCGCTATAGTATAAAATTACCTCGTACCGGTGCTTGGGCCGTACAATAACTGCTTTCCACTCCTTCTTGATACGAGTAGAGTGACAGCCTGATCAGATATTTAGGAATTATTTCTCTGCACCGTATTTTATTTATTTATTTATTTATTTGCTTTTTCAGGGAAACATACAGTACAATAAAAAAATACATTATAAAACATATAAAAGTAATCCTAAAACCAATGAAGTTTCCACAGATATCTAAAACATATTAAAAGCTTGCAACCACAATATGTTTAAAGATTGAAAAAAAAATACCTAAATGGATTTATAATTAAACATTAAGTTCTAAGCATAAAATAAAAGTAATACAATACACACGACCTATAGTGAAGCTACCAATTATAAATTAAGTTTAAGTTTATGACAATATTTGGGGAATGAGCCCTGTGTAGGGTGCAAGGGTCAATAAGTACCGATGTCTTGGTCACCATTGCAGCCCAATATTGTGGAATGTCCGATAAAGGCAAATCCAAATGGTAACCCTATATGAGGCCTTTTGGGGTAAATAATTGGTATACTGCTATTGTGTAATATTACATATTAGCGACGCAGTTCTAATGAAAGGATCTAATGTATTTAACGTGGCGTTATTGAGATTTCAGAAAATAAAAGATAGAAAAAAAGATACATAGAAACAATATTCTAGTTTTTAAAAATATTAAAATATACTCTAGATCTGGCAATCCCTATCTGTTCGTAAAGTTTCATCACAGTCCGATCAGCCATTCTCAAGATTAACCCGAACAGTCGCACAGACAGAATTTTTTTAAAATAATTATTTATGCCTTACCAGCATGCAAATAAAGCTTAAAACCACTTGAAATTACAAATAATATTTTAAGCGCTGATTTACCAGGTGCTCGGCAGTGAAGGAAAACATTATGAGGAAACCTACATGTCTGAATAATTAAAAAAATAATGTTTCGAAGGCATGTCGAGTTCGCCAACATATACTTCTTTGTCCTAAAAACTCTCTTCGAAATGATAAGAGGTCTGTGCCCAGCAGTGGGACGTGTATAGACTGTAACTTTTAACTTTAAAGCTTAAAAGAAGCCACTTTTTTATTATTATAGGCAGCTACTTCAATTTTATTTATCTACAAATGTGATTTAATGATATAACATGTGAAGCGCCAACGATATGGTAGGTTATTGTTTATCAAAACCCACCGGTTTCTACTAAAGAAGTGCCCAATTATTATATTATTTTACCCACTAAACCCCACCTTTTAGGGACTGGCTTAACGGTCTAACTAGAGATCTCTATGCCGTATACGGACGCGACCCTCCTTGGCAGAAAGAAGGGCGCAAATATCCTAAAGTCTGTGTAGAGGTGGTATAAGAATATCAGCTATTTCATATCGAAGCCTGTAAAATGCTAAACATAGGCCTTCCCCATAGATTATCTCATGGCTACTTTGCCATAGTTGCCAGGAAGGCGGGTTATAAACCGACCAGCTCCTGTTGCAGTTTGCCTCTATCTCCTCGTACGAACCCCGCGGGACCACATGGGGTAGTGGCTTTGAGTATTTTACACAGGTCTCACGAGGCTTACTGTCGTAGTATCAGTCCAGTAGGAAACTAGAGTGCACAGGACACTTGAAACCTTGACATTATAAAATTAGTGAAAATTCCCTTTATTAATTAAATTGTTAAAAAATATTCGAAATTTAAAATTACTCTGTTGTATTTTTCAATTATATTACTCCATGATATGATTTAGAACTGTATTGAAACAAACAATTTTTTGTGTGTTTGAGGCTGAATCTAATAAAATCCTTTACCCACAATTTCATTTCGCATGTTGTGAGAGCTAATAAACATTGTTTGCATGACATTAATAAACTCTTTTTATTTAATTCAAAGATACAATGGAATTGGGTAATTTTAATCAATAAATATTAATAGGTACAAGTAATAGGCATTGAAAATTATTGAAACCTTTAGGGAACCTACCGGGAAGAACCAGCAAGAAAACCATTGGAACTCTTTTTTTATTATAAATAATTATTTTTAAACATTAGCAGTAGTAGTGACCACTTTATTTCCAAGGGTCATTATCAAACCTGTAGACCCCTTAATATTTCCAAATGCTAAGACCTCAAAAGCAGCACGGGCCAAAGCAAAGTTGGTGAAGAGATTATTTCATAGGCTGTATATTGTATTAAGGGATATCTGTTGAGTCGACATTATTACAACAGCTATCATTGTCCATAAAAGCGCCCATAGCTGAACGTGGCTATATAAACAACACAGGAGTAACGCCTCCACGGTGCAGAAGTTGTGAGTAGTATTATTATTTAAAGAGCCGTAGCATACGAGTAACCCTGGTTCGATTACCGCCGGCAGCAATGAAATTGTCAATTGCAATTTCAAGTGCTGATTTACTGCGTGCTGGGTAGCAGCGAGAACATTGTGTGCTGTATGGCTGAGATTTAATAAAAATCATTTCGAAGACGCGACGCCCTGATTTCCTTCAAATAAAAATAGATTATTCTTTATTCAATAAAGGTTACCTACTTATTAAAAGTCACTCTTGTTTAATTTACAATTGGTTCGGAAAATATCTCAGTCCCGGGAAGAGCCAGCTAGAAACTTAACTTATTTTTTTGAGGAACAGCTTTTAATCATATAATATTTAACCCTTCAAGCGCCATAAAATCCCATGCAGTCGCATGCGCCCGGCAAATCCCGAGCGGTCGCATACGACCGCACCCACCCACAGCACATAGTTGAAGCATGGCTCTACCGCGCATAAAAACATGCAACCTGCAAGGCTTCATTTGATCAGTTGCCTAATCATCTCCGAGAAGTTATCACGTCCGTATACCGTTCGGACGAGGTTTTCTTTTCGTTCTGTCTGGGATACTAAATGCACCCGCTGCTGCTTATAAGCAGAAATAAGTAATACTCTAGCTACTAGTCAATAAAAATGTTTTGAGAATTGATGGTGAATACGTTTTTTTTTATTTAAAAAAATATATCTATTATTACATGCAAAGCCAAACAACATGAATGCTCTACACTACACTCTTACAAAATACCAGCGTAAAACGGCTATAAAATTGGATACCATTTTTACTGAAAATTATTTATTCCTTCCTCGAGTACATTGCACCTGCATTTTGATTAATCGGTGGTAGATGCAGGTATCTATGGAGCACAGTATCTTCTTACCATCAGATAAACTATTTTGTCTCACTACTGTTTAAAAATTAAAAAGTAATAGTATAACTTAAATAGAAAATTTTAAAAACCACAGAAACAAAAAAAAACTGATGATCTTCAAACGGCTGAACCGATGTCATGTCTTAGAACCACCGCTAGAAACCTATTTTTAAATTAAAAAAAAAACGCACCCAAATTGGTTCACCCGTTTGAGAGCCACACAGTACCACAACAGACAGACACAAACACATAGCGGTCAAACTTATAACACCCGTCTTTTTCGTTGGGGGTTAATAAACTTAATTGAAATCAGCCACGACATCACCAGTGCTTAATTATGTTATAGATAACATCGTGTCCTGTGGTCAAGGGAATCATTGCACGGAAACCTGTATGCTTGAAAAGTAAAATTATACCACCATATTTTATTTTAAGAAATGGCTAAAATTTCTGTAGTAAGTATAGAAATATTCATTTCGTATTAATAAAAAAGTATTACATACAACTAGTAAAGTACTTCAGAAGCTTACATGTTGCCAATCCTCACCTTTATGGCGTTTACGCCATTGTTTCCGTACTCTGCAAAACACTTAGTGTTCCCCGCACCAAAGAAGCGCTTTAAAACAGTACAAACTGTAGCGCAGTCAGCTCTGAGCTATCGACGCGATTGCTTTGCATTTATTTGTCGATGACAATGCGCCACGGTTCGTTATCGGGGTCGTTATTATGCCACCACTTGCGAAGCGATGAGTGGCGACTTGCGATGTACGTGTGTTAAATGTCGATAGTTGATATTTTATTTGGTCGATTTTTTAGTTATTTAGTATACCCAAAGTTTTTGTTAAACATATTACTTTTTGAGTTTTGATACATTGTAGTGACTTTGATTATTTTCAATTATTCTTTTACGAAGTGTAAAAGTGCAATATGGGGTAATGATAGGTTGAAAAAATGAGTGCGTTTGTATTTTCACCAATAATTTAGTTACTACAGAATTGTCTATTTGGTAATAAATTTCGTAAATTTTAATCGATGAGAAATGAATAACTTTATTGCTCTTAGTTGCATATATTTCAATTCAACTTGAAAAAAACTAAACTTAACAAACTTTATCGATATCGACACTCTTCTAAGAATCTGCATGGCTAATATCTACGCTCGTTAGTATTTCAATCGATAGACAATCTCATTTTGTGTTTTTAGTTTCTTTTAACAACCTGTCTTCTATAGGTTTTTTTCATCATTTTCATTAATTTTCAGGATATTAATAACTAATTAATACAGCTGACAAACATATTTACTAATTAATTCATTTGATCGTACAGACGTGACAAAAAATAAATTCTGCTTTCAATTTAATGTAGTTCTTGGTTGACTCTTATGGCGCTCAAATTAAAAATTAAGTTTTCTTTATTTCTATTTTAACGATTACTGATATATAAAATTTCTTAAGTATTGTATATATTTGTACTGTACTTATCATGCACTGATGCGGTCGCAATCCAATAGTACTTTCGTTTAATTCTTAAGAGTTTAATAAATTTATTAAAATATTTTCAGAAATCATATCGGTTATCTTAAAATAACCTTAACCCCGCAGTTAATTAAATTATGTATTAATATATTAACAAAATTATACCTAACTTTTGTATTATATATTTGCTAGTTATTGCTTATACGAGTATAGCTGTGTTCACATAAAAAATAAACTAACAACCTATTAGGTATAATACGTCCAATTACTAAATTAAGGGCACCGCTCATTTTCTAGAGGGGTTGTAGAATGTTAAATATACATAATTACACATACATAATTTTCTTTATTTGACAACATAGCATTGCGTAAAAGATCCACCGTAACGCTGGGGATAAGCTTTCGCTCTTAAACTTCGTAATACCTAGTTCAATCCTGCCTGGTACCTGTGAAACTGTCATCAACATTGACAGTATTAAGTGCAGTTTGACAACGTGTTCGGTGGTGTAAGAAAACATGGCTTTGATTTGTAGAATGAACTTGTTAAACGAGTACACAGTCCCCTGATGACAAGTGGCTGCTGTGACTCATAGCCATCTATATCTTTCCTCGATTAAAAATCAAAATGCAGATGTTTTGTCATCCCTGAGGACTAAGATGGAGTAAGAGGAAGTCCAGTAAGAGGAGTCTCTGGTTCCTCAACACTCCATACCATACAATACCAAAGGAAACACAACATCATTAAACTGATATTTTATGCTGGTATTTGTGAAATCGTGGTCCTTCCCCAGTCGAGCCGACCCAAACGTTTAATATTGGCATCGTGTATTGTCAGTATTTTAAGAAAACCTTTATATTAAATAATTAAAAGCAAATTATTTCGAGGAAATGTTAAGTCCTTGTTTACAAACCTTCCCAAAAATGCGAGCTGGACTGTACTCAGCCGTGGTACTTATAAAGTCTGTTACATCCGAGCTTTTTTTAAATGATACTGTGAACTATTGCTTAAAATATTTAAAAATAAAAAAGTACGTAAGTTCAATAAATATTGGAAAAAAGAGTGTTAAAAGCACTGCAAATTTTCATCATGAAAATCTCGGGGTTAATGAATGAGGCAAACAGCTACCGGCTAGGTTCAGCCGCACGTACGAACTGATGAGTAGACGTGTGGGCGCATACATTAGCCTCAACTGTCTCACGCTATTCAAATTTACTCCATATTATATATGTATTATAAATGTGTATTTACAAGTCCATATTGTTATTCACTGACATGTTATTATAACTTCAGAGGTTTATTCTATGATTAAATTTTTTATAACCCTTGACTCCGCTTGCATAGTAATGATCCTGTGGTAAAAATATCTTATCCGTTAACTCACGTGCAGGTTAGGTGATTATTCCGACATGCTCTTCAAATGTTAATAATTCTTTATATTATGTTAGATAAGGTAAGATAATTTATTTGTTAGAATACGGTTACGTAATAATTTGGATCATAAATATTATGCCGTTTCCGGCGTACAAATATTTTCAGATAGATTATGTTAAGATATAATAGAAAATCCAGACATTATTTATTATAGAATATAAGGATAGTTGCAGCAATACTTTTTTCCAGATATAGAAATAAAACATCCAGTTTAATTCGATATGTAGTGAAAGCTCGATATATTGTCTCCTCATCACTACTCTACTCTTATTGAATGAACTAAATCCCTTACTATCCTCAAACGGTTTTGCCTCAAAGGCAGTTCTGTGATTACAAACGAGTTACGTCACAAAGCGCGACTGGCAACTGAACGCAAATATTTCGACCGTAGCTCGAGAGCATAGATTATTTCGTGGTTTATTTAACTATTTCAATTAGATTTTTAATATTATGCAGTAACGTAGTTAATTCTGTATATTTTAACCTGGGTAGGTAAATAATACAAAAATAATCATGCCAATTTAATATTATCCCGTGGCGACAATGATTACTTTTCGACTGCTATTTGCTCAACGAGATGTAATTTACGGATTAATAATACTTTCGTAATCACCAACAGAGCTGTGATAGCTCAAAATTGATGCTTGACTTTAAATTCCAAAATACGCGAGCAAACCGAGTTCTATACTGGCACCGTTTTTATAGAATAAGGGGACACAGTCAACCTGATGGTAAGTGGATGCTGTGGCCCATAGACATCTTCATCTATTCTTGATTAAGAATCAAAATAAAAATGCATTGTCATGGCTGAGGACTAAGATGCAATGTCTCGTTCCCGTAAAAAGGGTTTCCGGTTCTCTATACTCACCATACGAAGCACAGCAGCGTTGAGCAGCTATTTTACGCTGTTATTCTGTGAGAGCCATTTGTGCTACAACTATTTTATAATTGCATCACGTAACATTTATAATGGTTTTACACAATTATGATAGTTTTACCTGAGAGTTCCAAAATATTTACAGAATATGTAAGTCCACTAACCCGCATTGTCCTAACGCTGTGGAGTCCTCCCTGCTCTTAAATTATCTGATTCTGTCAAAATTAGTCTATTTTATATTAGCCAACTATTTTAAATACCCAACTGTGGGACGTATATATTAATTTTTAACTTTTACCACACAATTAAACCAAATTTACATGTTTTATTGCGTTTAATTTTAAAATTTTAATTACCGAAGTTTCAGGCGCTTTACACCCGAGGTCACAGGGTTGATGTTTCTATAATACCATCGGACCATTTATTCTTCATTCTACCTCATTTTTTCTATCCGCTAGTAACAAACCGTACGCGGTCCAATCGCGGTCCAATGTCGACAGCAGTTCATAATTTTCAAACACCTAGAATTGAAAAAAAAACATTTACTTTTTATTTTGTTTCATCTAAAATAAGCCTTTATGTATATTTCATATAAGAGATTATGAAAGGTCTTTGAAATTCCCATAATCGCTTAGGTACCTACGACACTAACGGAAAGAAGATAAATAAATTATTTACACCGTCTTCACTTGCCAAATAATAGTAACAAGTCGCCCACTGGTCAAAATTCAACCTTAAATTATTAAATATTTAAATTTGTCTATAATATATATACATACACCCTACAGATTGAAAAATGAACACATTTTGTTGACAACATTTTAAAATTCTTTGTCGACGATTTCCACTCTGTGAGACTGTTTGATCATAGACTATTTAGTGTTCGACCGTTGACATTAGGATGTTCATACAATATGAATGTAAGCAATGAATGATCTCCCTTCACGTGTTAATATATTATGGATTCATAACTTATATAATCATTAAACAAAGCTATAATAGGATATTGTTATTGTGTCCAACTCCAATACAATTATCCCGTTACTTATAATCGGTGGTTTGTGGATTCCGTTTTATGACGTCATAAATGTTGATTTACGCGCTATTTCGGTTTAACTATTATCAGTTTATTGCAGCCGGTAATTGGCTGGATCCTTTTTGAATGAAATATTTCTAAAGAAATATTCATTTAGTTATTTCATTCAAATTAAAAAAAGTTAAATTTAAATAGTCTAGTAATTTGCAATAAACAACGAATTTAAAACGCAGTTGTAAATAATAAATATACACAAAAAACAGTAAACTAAAGTATAATAGTAAAAATAGATAGGTAAGAACAATTTTATTCCATATTATACATATACATACAACAATATTCATACGTGGTGGAGCCGTGCTGTGTATGCCATGCATCTGTATTGTGGTTATACGAGTAGCAAGAATGGGTCGGCTCGATCGGGAAAGGACCAGACCCTCACAGAATATCGGTGTAAACGTTTGGTATGATGAGAGTAGAGAACCGCAGACCCTTTTTACTGGAAATGACTCGTTCCATCTTAGTCCTCAGGGTTGACAACACATCTGCATTTTGATTCTTAACCGACGACAGAAGTAGATTTATATGCGTTACAGTATCCACTCAGTGTGTGTTCGTTTGTGACCCTTATTCTATAAAAGAAACTTATTGAAAGTCATTTTTGCTTAGAGTAGGTATATACAAGCAAGCTTAGTAAGAGCAAAATTAAAAAAGCATAATGCTCTATAATTTATATACTTATGTATACTTATATAGGTATATAGCTTATATAAAGCTTGTTTATGTTTGCTTTTACCCATTGTTTCGGAAAAAAATGGTCTTGGTAATAACTAACAAGAAACTTAGCGGTACTTTTTTCATTCATTTACAATATATTATATTGTACAATTAAATACGAAAATATTTAGAAGTAGCGATCACCTTATTCCCAGCGGTTCAATCATGTACTCTTTAAAGTATAATGACCCTTATTACACAGTTTTTGCTAAATAAAAATATATAAACGTTTTGATAGATAGCCAAATTTGTAAATACGCTGTCTGATGTCGAAGTACATCCATCACTCGTGTAACAGACAATCACTATTTCGGTCAATCTATGGACTCTAAAATATAACCGACAATACTATAACTATCCCAAGTTCTGTCTGATTTAAGAAAAATACATGTACACGCTGATACAACAGCATCCAATTGAGACTTGCGAGATGAAAACGCCCGCAATTGAAAGCTGTAAGAGGCGTCGGCGCCGGCGAGTGCATTCCGCAAATGCCCTATGACTTGTCTCTGACTGATTTTAAATCTTGAAGGAAAATGCAGCTGCGCTTAGTGATGAACGCAGCACGTTATTGGTAAAAGGACCGAGGATCAATTTCTTGTTGTACTAAGCACAAGGTTTATTAGCTCAGTGCGTCTAAACCTCAAAAATCAAGTTCCACGATCCACAAACATCATCGGGCCTGTAAGTACTACATTCTCATGGCTGTCTAAATTAAATATCTTGCGTAGGTCTTTCCGTTATATTAGCAAGTATGACAAATCTATAAGCTCAGAGAACACGTTTACAATTTTTAAAATAATTGCCTCTTGCAATTTATGAATATAAAACCCCCAAGTTACTGAAGATATTCCTGGTATGTTAGATTTTTTTATAAGAAAAATAAATCTATAATATTTTCTTTCTGTTTCAGGTAAGATTAAATGGCTAAACTTACACGACTTCGGTATGGGTAAGCTATGCAAGATTTTTAGATTTAAGATTAGCTATTTAAACTTTAGAAAATTTAATTAAATAGAACAGTTGAAAATCATCATCGTCATCATCTTTACAGTCCTTCACAAGATCAATTCTGCACAATTACTCCCCCTATAGTAATGCTACAAATCAGGTCCTGAGCCACCATCGACTTCCTGCATCTAGTTATAATATTACGGCTTAGAATATTTTTATTAATATTTTTATAAAAACAGGATCTATCCCACGTCCTGTTTTGGTGATTAGCTATTTAACTTCTAAACTTCGCTTATATAAATTTTCTTTTATTTATCTGTTATTATTGCTACTTTCTACTACTAGGTAATAGAACTAACTTTTCTGCCTCGGGTTTTCAACTCGTTATTAAACCAGCTAATATAATAACAGCTTGTGGGACATTCCATCTTAGTTCTCAGAGGTGATAACGAATCTGCATTTTGATCATTAACCGAGGATAGACGTAGATGTATATGGGCCACAGTTACTACCAGGTGGGTTGTGTGCTCGTATTCTGTAACTATTACCTTTATACTATTTAAAAAAAACAACTGCTTTTCTACCTGGACTCTAATCCATCTGGGTACTTGTAACACCTCATTATCTATTTTTGCAGTAAAATTTATCGAAGATGATGACGATGATATTTTTTTCTTTAACTAAATTTCGGCTTATCTTCAGATAATTTTATATGAACAACATGATTATTTATTTCATCAATACTTCAAATTCTTTATTAAAAATTACCGCCAGGGATTCGCACTTCAATCCTAATATTTAATATGCATTAATCGAATCAGAAACCACTGAATCGAACCAACCTTAATTAATACACACCGCAACTGCTCTCTACACACAATTCTAGCTTTAAATCCCTGATATTAAAAACTAAATTTGCATGTTTATTATCATGAAATGATTGTGTTAATTGTACCATATTTGTGGATGGTTTTGTCCTAATTGACAGGGCTGCGGGTATTGAAATGAGGTTAAAAATTATTTACGAACATTCTCGAAATTGATCTCAAATTGTGTAGTCGTTTGTGCCTAATCAATAGCCCGTGATTTAATTAATTGGTAACGGTATTCCTACGTATCTAGACTATATTGGTGTATTTGTTTTCCTACTGTCTCAGCAAGAGGGTAATGTTTTTCGATAGTACCCATGTCTATTTTTTGGCATGTTTTGTAGCCTAAATGGCTTAATGTATTTAAATATATGAAGTGTCGTTAATTTTTTTTTTTTTTTTTTGGTTTTTTTTTTTTTTTTTTTTTTTTCTTTGTTCGTGGTTTTTTTTTTTTTTTTGGTGTGGGGGTGGGGGTTTGGTGTTTTTTTTTTTTTTTTTTTTTTTTTTTTCTGTATTTTTTTTTTTTTTTTATTTTGGGTTGTGGGTGTGTGGGGTGTTGTTTTGGGTGGGGGTGTGTTGGGGGGGGGGGCCTTCTTGCGTCTGGGTTTGATTGGTGGTTGGATGGAACCTGTTTGCTTCCCTTCTCCACAAACCCCCAAGCCCTATTAATATTATCAAAAAGGAGACAATTCTTCTTTGAATATTTTTTTTTAATCCATAATCTACCCATCTTTAATATTTTTTTAACTTTAATTCTTTAACTTTATTTATAGCTTTACACGGCAGGTGGGTCTCTTGTGACTGTGGGTGGTGAGGGGGGAAAAAAAAGAAAGGGGCGTTTTAATCTGGCTGTTCGTAATATATTGCGAATTTATATTAGTTGTATAAGTGACATAGTGTATAATATTTTCTCTTTTAAGTCAACTTTTTTACGCAGTCTTGTTTTTTAAATTACTGTTTTAACTTTTAAACTTATTTGTTTAAACAATTACTTAAATGTTTAACTAAGACAGAACGTTGCGCTATAATTATGTTTTTATAGCAAACTTTAGGTATTCCAAGATTTTGTTAGGTTCGATTTTAGACTAAACAATATCTACCAAAAAAAGTTTACACAAATAAAATAATTCAATTCAAATAACGAGTTAATCCATTATAGTCCTCTTTCAGAGTATGACGTAGGTATCTTGAGTCACAGCATTCACTTATCAGATAAACTTATTTTGTATAATTATATATATTTCAAATAGTGATATGTTTACCGCTGCACCGTCTCCTATATAATGTTTTATCTGTGCGTAACTAAATTGTAGACTGGAAGAGAATGCCTTAAAGCATCAGGTTCACCATATCGTACGTGGAAGAGCCATGCTGGAGTTGTAATATGCTTGTAGTACGAACGGGTGGGCTCGCCAGGAGAAGGACCATGCTCCCATAGAATACCAGCATGAAATACCAGCTTAATTAGTAAAGAATCGATGACCCTTTTTACTGGAAACGAGGCATTCCATCTCAATCCTCATGGATTACAACGCATCTGCATGTCTCATCATCATGGTCACCAGGTGGACTGTGTGTTAGTTTGTCATACTTATTCTTACAAAACATTCTATTTTGTGCATAAATATTTAAACAAATAATTATTATTACAGTTTTACTTTACATTTAATTTTATACGAAAATTAATTTACGATTACACTGTAAGATCTCCTGCCTTTTATGGGTTTACACTATCAAAATTAAATCTACAATTACAGATTACAAAACGCGCTTTAAGTGTTCGGCAGAGTTATCAAGATTTTTGCGAAACGCCTACAATTTCGCAGTTTTCACAATAAACTCAATCAAAATGTTCCTTTCGACACGCAACCCTTTCGACACGTAACATACTCGTTATTTCTTAAATATATAGCATCACGCCTTTTATACCCATGGGGGATGGTAGAATAGAGTAAGCTGCGAGCTACTTGGACCACGTTAAATATAAAATTGAGGATATTTGAAAAATTGTTAGTAAATGGTAGGTGGTTAACCCATCGCCTAATTCAACACAGACCGAAAGTTCAATTAGTCGTCTTTTACGACATGCTAGTCTAGTAACACAGTGGGCACAGTCTTTCTTGTTATAACTCGTAGCTCCCATATTAAAATGGGGCCTATAAGTCTCAGTACCATTTGGGACAGCAGTATAGATATTTAATTACACTATTTTACGTGGTAGAGGCTTTAGGCTTACGCGTGAGTTGAATCCGTTAGCATAATATGTGTCCTGAAGTGTGCAACTCATTAACAATGCATGCTCGACTCGACGTAGAAAATAAGGTTTACAAGATGCAACATAAAACTTAAATATAAATTATTTAATGCTCTACATTGAATAGGTGTTGATTTGTAACAGTATCCTACTATGGCCATAAATCAAGGCAATCTATAGGTCCATCATTTAAAATTAATACCTCCAGCAAATGTTGGTGTTATATAATGCATTTGTCTAAATCTGGTCCCTCAAATTACGACACCATTATTTATTTAGTTCCCTGTAAGTGCCACTCAAAACCGTGCTTTAATTAACCAGAAACTGAGGGAAGCTGCAACTAAATTAGCGTGCGGTTACATTAGCGGGAGGGGACGATTGACATAGCGGGTTAAGTGTGTCGAAGTAATTATTAAACAGAATTGCTCATTGCTGCTCTAACCGCTTAATGTAATGTCGTTATATTATTGGATTAAGATATTAATATTGCTTTTTTTATAAAAGAGGGGGCAAACCAGCATGCGGCTCACCTGATGTTAAGTGACTAACGCCCGTAATCAACCGCAACACCAGGGAAAGGGTTGCAGGTGCGTTGCCGGCCCTTTAGAAAGGACTAAGCTCTTTTCTTGAAGGTCCCCTGGCCGTATCGGTCCGGAAAACTCGCCGGTGGTAAACTATTCCACAGAGAGGTTGTACGCGGAAGAAAACTCCTTTTGAAACATACAGTGGTGGATCGCCAAGCATCCAGATGGTGTGGATAGTATCGGGACGTTTGCCGCGTAGTGCGTTCACGAAATTTGGTGGCTGGGATTAATCCGAACAATTTCTCAGAGCACTCTCCATGGTATATGCGAAAGAAAATGCAAAGAGATGCAACATCTCTTCGCGGTGCCAGTGAATCGAGCCGATCGAAAAGCACTCGGTCGTCGACGATTCGAGGCGCTCTGCGCTGGATGCGGTCAAGTGGAAGGAGTTGGTACTGGGGAGCCCCAGCCCAGAGATGGGAACAGTATTCCATGTGCGGCCGAACCTGCCTTGCCAAGTGTAAAGCCTTGTAAAGTCGCAGGCGGTCTGCCGGCATGAAATACTGTCCCGCTCTGCATAGCACGCCAAGCTTTTTAGAGGCCAATTTGGCCTTCTCTTCCAAGTAACCACGAAACTGCACGTCACTCGATATGTCGACGCTGAGTATTCCGATACTGGCTGAGGCAATAAGGAGAGTGCCTTGAAACTGAGGAGAACGTAATCATTGCTCGCATTTTATAATAATTTTCATATCTATTTAGATTTTCAATATTAGTACACTAAATAAAGTAAGACATAATTTTCCATAATGCCTGAAGGCGTGAAATGTTTATTTAAATTTAAGCACCGGAACAGAATTATAAAAAATATTGCGAGGAAATCTGCGTCTCCAAGAAATTTCTAAATATTACAAAATACTATACGGCACCGGTGCATTTATGACTATTTTCTAATCCATTCTTTGTTCTACAGACCTCTAAATGTAGTCGCCGTTAGGCAGGTGCAACACGTGGAGGTCCGGTTGAAATTTAAAGGTTTTTTTTTGAATTTCATCTATCACGCCTCTTCAGCTCCAAAGTAACAGCCTACATATACTACTGCTTGCCACGAGTCTTCTTAAATTATTGAGGGGATTCGGAAAAAAGGATTTTAAGGATTTTATATATCCTCGATACATTTTCTTTTTTAAATTGTTGGGCATGAAGGTTTCCTCACGATGTTTTACTTCATCTCCGGACACTTATTAAATCAGCATTTAATTTAGTTTTCATATTATTAAATTTTAAGACGAGCGCTTGTCACTGGCTCAACTCCCGAATCATCATTCGGGAATTGAGTTCACCATCATCAATAAATGCGAAAAAAATATCCAAGCCATACATTTTTTTACGTCCTCTTTAGCCGTTGAAAGTACACTGCTGGACATGCATGTCTTCAGTTTTAAGTGACAGGGAGGGAGGTAGAATGATGATTACAGCACCAGACGTCTTACACCTTTAATGCTGCTTCCTGTCTCCGTCCTGCAAACTGTAAACGTGACGGATTTATCGTCATCTTTCGGAAGCCATGAGGGCTTTTTGGTATCTTTAATAATCACTTATTACGATACTTACGAGACGAAACGAGGTGATCAATTCTTTTACGCCGACGCTATCTCATATATTAGAATTGAAAGACTCTTTAGAGTATATAGACGAATCACATGAGCCTTCACTGTGAAGTTTACAATTTTTAATTTGTTAAGCATACAGTTTTCTTTCATCTACAGCTAACTCCACAGCCTAGAATTTTGGAATGCGGTTGCAAGTTTGCAAGATAAGTGGTGAAAAATACTGGTTAAAGGTGTTGTGTTCCGTAGATGGTATCCCGGCAACAACATAATACATACATAAACACTCATGCCTGTCACCCAGAGGGGTAGGCAGAGACTACAGACTTCCATTTGGCACGATCCTGACACACCTCTCTCGCCTCTTCTACATCCATATACCTACGCATACATGCTCGTCAGTTAAGGGTACTCCTAATTTGGTCCGTTTTTAATAAATCGCTAATTTGGTCGATAAATTTTCGCCTAGGGTGTCCCTTTCCGACTCTGCCATTCAGTTCTGCAACATAAATTTTCTTTGTCACTCTTTCCTCATTCATTCTTTCCACATGACCAAACCACCGAAGCATTACTTTCTTAATCCTGGTCATAACATCATCTTGCAAACCACACTCTTCTCTTATCACACAATTTCTCACCCTGTCATTCAGATTCAGCCCTAACATACTCCTTAACGACCGCATTTCTACTGCATTTATTCTACTCTCGTGCTTCTTCTACCACACCCAACTTTCACTAATGTTAAAGTAGGGACCAACACAGCATTGTGGATTGCCATACGTGCCTTTTTTGACACATTTTGACTCTTCACAATAGAGTGTAGGGCCCCATTTACTCTATTTCCTGCGTTCACTCATCGTTCTATATCCTTATCATATCTCCCATCCCTGCTAAATACGCAACCCAAATATACAAACTCATCTACTTGCTCGATCAACAACTTTCACGGCAACAACTTTCAAAATTTTGTCTTGTCCAGAAATAATATTATAAAATATTCACAAGTTGTGTATGTAGTCGTATTTGCTTGCTCGCGCGACTAGCACGACCTATAGACTTACAATTATAGCCGACTTGGTATAAATTATGCTACTGAAATCCGGGCGGAATCTGATCTTGACGCTTAAATCCGGGTTAGGCTGAATTTGATGGAAACGTAATAAACATTTGACTAAATTCGCTTCCGCTTATAAACGTGCTCCGCTTTCACTTACCCTTATAACCGCTATCCGTCACCTAGTTCTTTGCATTTCCCCACTGCTCATAAATTTATAATTAAATAGTGAACTACGGCTTTGCCTCGTTATGAAGCTGGATTTTGTTTAATTCCCCCCCCCTCCCTTTAGAGCTACCGCGGTCCACTCTTTAGTTTTTCTTAGTTGAAAGAGAAATATACATTTTTACTGACATCTAAAGTGTTGAAAGGTGAGTCGGTTTTAAAACCAAACGTATTTTTAATTAAGGGAAGGGCGTAAATTTAAATAATAACGTAATTTTAAGAAATTTAATTTATAATTTTATAATCATCATCCAATCCACGAAAAAATATGACACGACTTTGATTCAACGAATTGACGGCTCACTAGAGCAGTGTCTTAGGAATGAGCTGCAAATCTGAGGGTCACGGGTTCGATTTCCGAGCGGTGCAAATAATTTTTCCGGGTCTGGATGTTTGTCCTTGTAAAATGTATGTAAAAATTTACATATATATATGTAAACTACCTCCACGGTACAGGGGGAAATCGTAGTATAGTTACAGGGTTGAAGTGAAAGTGTAGTAAAAGGGTAAAACAGGGTTAAATGCTTGTTCTCCCAACAACAGAAGAGGACTTCTAACGTAGTAGAGATGATTTGGCTGTAGTCCTTCGCTAGTTTGAATACGTATGGCGTAAACTAGATAATTGTACCGCTATCTATTGGAAGTCGTAAGTACTTTTTGTGATTACCATGGTCATCTCATACATCACCCATGGGGAAAAATGTGGTGATAGGTTCTCTTACGCTACCACCATGTGGCAGTGAAGATTTTATTTAAATACAATAAACTAATTAAAATTGAACAACCACAACAATCCATGTGAAAGTGAGTTGAATGGCAGCCTCGTACCGGCAGGCGACTGTATACCGGCCCCCAATAGACGGAGTGACAATCTGGTAAGACTTGAACCGTGATTTGTGGCCTTACATGGTTAAAGCCTATTTTCAGCAGTGGACTTTTGAATGGCCGTAAAGATGAAAAACAAAGACTCATTAAAATCATCCAAAGCACGACATAATTACAATCAATCGTTGTCATTAACGAGCAACAATCCCTAATCAAAGGTTGACCCAATTCCAAGCGTTCTTCATTTGACCATGTGTCTATGCGTATCTGGTTTCATTTGAATTCTAATTACGAAAGATATGCGTATTAAACGTATTAATCTGGTATCGTAATTAACAGCGCATTTATACAAAGAGTGATTTAGGTACATATTTATTTTTCAACTATTTTAATATGTCGGTTCGTGACTACTATATCACCTTTTGGTAAGTGATTATTAAACCCTACCGTATCATACCGTATCATGTACCATTGTAGTGGCGGTGTGAGAACATCCACTAGCCCGTATCACCCCGCGGGTGTCGTAAGAGGCGACAGAGGGAAACAAATCAGGAGATAGCAGCGTCTTCCTAATATCGATTTATGGTAGAGCCACGCTGCAGCTATATCGTGGTTGTAGCACGAATGGTTCGACTCGACCGGGGAAGGACCACGCTCCACAGGATACCAGCGTAAAATAGCAGCTTAACACTGCTGTGTTTCGTATGGTGAGTGTAGAGATCCAGAAACCCTTCTTACTGGAAACGAGGCATTCCATCTTATTGCTTAGGGGTGACAACGCATCTGCGTTGTGATTCTTAATCGAGAATAAATTTAGATGTCTATAGGCCACAACATCCACTTACCATCTGGTGGACTGTGTGCTCGTTTGTCACCCTTATTCTATAAAAAATATCAGAAAGAAATAAAAATCCACTTTGATGGTAAATCCTGTATGGACACTTGACATTCATATTTCATGCAGGCTCCATTATCCCCGACCATTTCATTTGTTTCTTTGTCAACACAGTCTAGTTTTCCAAGTTAAATAACGCGGCAAGTTTCCAACGGAACTCACTATACCGGATGCTTGATTAACTTTGAGTTTAGCTTCATAGTTGGCGAAGTATATTAATTAATATGGATGCTGTTGTTGTTGGAGTCAGTTGGATTAAGAGGAGAAATTTTACTAAAAAATAAAGTTAAAGAAAGAAAAAACTAAAATTTACTTTAGAGAAAAAGACTGAAAAACAACTTTTTTAAAAGTTGTGTAAGTTGCGTTTTATGAAATTTGTGCCGTGTGGCACAGGGACTAAATTTTTAAAGGCTAAGCATTTGCCTGCAACGTTACGGGTCGTGAATTTGAATTCGGGACAGGATAAGGTTTTCCTAATTTGAATCTTATATAAAATTCTTGTTGGTCTTTTTTAAATCGAAAAGGATTTGAAACCATCACACAGTCCACGTAATGGTAAGTGGATGCTGTGACCCATAGACAGACGCGTTATAACCCCTGAGGACTAAGAAATGCCTCCTTACGAGAGGATCCCTACAAAGAGGAACGCAAGTTCTCTACACTATCTATAAGGTATAGATCAGCATTATGCTGCAATTTTACGCTGGTATTTTGTGAGACCGAGTCTTCTCCAGTTGAGCTGGTCCATGTATGCTGCAGCGTGACTCTACCACGGTTCAGAAAAAATTCCTAGAGTAGGGATCGTTTTTAAACAAACCGTGGACTCAAACCCATATCCCATACCCTAGTGAGCAGTAACACTGAGCGAAATTAATGCTGACATCTTCGTAATAACTGCAACTCTATTGCTCCAGTAAGTTACGAACGTCCCAAACCCCAGCCGAATGGACATAAATTGCCAAATTTACTGCTATTAAGCTCAGACCGTTGAAATTCCGCTGGCAACCCTAATGGCCCCGCACCTACGTTATGCAACTGCACGACGCGGCATTTGATTGGTTCAGGCGTCCAGCCCGTGTCAATTTGCATTCCCAATCTAACTCGGAATGACAATGCATTCGGGCTTTTTAATTCGCTCCATCTATTTTGCCGCCATTTTTAAATTACCCGCATCGACTGTACGCCTAAATTTGCAGATTGACGCCTTTTCTATTACGGTATGGGTGTGTTTTGTTGGTTTCGATAGATGGTGTTATTAAGCTAACGGGATTGCTTTTTTCGTTTTGTAATCTTGGAGTTTGACTCCAGCCGGCGTTTAAGTACTGGTGTATCATGTGAAATGAAATTAATGATTATATTCAATATGGATTATTGCATAATATTTATTGAAAGTCATTTTTTTATTCACCACTGGTTAGGAAAAATACCTCTGTCCTGGGAAAAACCAGCAACAAACCCATCAGAACTTTTTTAAAAACATATTTCACTTTACAATATTTTTTTTGTCTAGCGGTTGTAGTAGTGCGACTGCTGATCATGAGGTCCTGGGTTCGAATCCCGGGTCGAGCCAAAAAATCAATTATTGAGTTTTCTGTCAAGAAATTCTCAGTAGCTGCCCGGAGTTAGGAAGTTGGCGGTGTCTCACCCCCGTGCCTCGGAAAGCACGTAAAGCCGTTGGTCCTGCGCGCCTGATCTCTCTCCGGTCATGTCGGTTTACCGTTCCATCGGATTATGAGAGTGAGAGAAGAGAGAGTGCACCTGTGCTTACGCAAACACTTGGGCACTATAATCCTGTCCTGCGCCGTTGGCTAGCCTCCGTTGAGGCAGGCCGCTGTTACCGAAATTCGGTCTGGAGGACATTATTATTATTATTATTAATTTTGTTTGTACAATTTTTAAATGAATTTTTATAGAATCAATGGAATGGGGTGGCAATCACCCCATTCCCAGTGGTTATTTTAATTTATGTATTCTTTGATACGTATAATAACCCGTTTTTGTACAATTTAATGTTTAATGACAAACTTTGTACATTTTCTGGGATTTTGTTGTAAAAGCGTATACATTGCATGTGCTCGATGGTGAGGAAAAATATCGTGAGGAAACCGCCATGAAGGTCAAAATTAGTGATGTACCGAAATTCGTTTCACATTCGGTGGGCAGTGGCTACTTCCTGATCATAACTTGATTATAATTAAAAAAGGATACAAGAGCATTAACTAAGAGCCAATCTACGGGGAGGCCTATGGTCAGCTGTGGACTTGGATTATAGTTTGGATGGGTTCGGTATACCTCGAAATTGCCCACCTTCAGAATTCAGCCGAATTTTGTTTCATTTACTGAACATTCGGTGAAGTAACTAACATGTTGGACTCGTATTATTAACCTGTCAAATACTGCCTAATTTGCCCAAACTGCGCATTGTGCAACAATTGTCAGTAAGTTACGCTGTAATACCCTTAAACAACGATATTTTATGACGATTTCCCTCAAAATAAAATCACATTTCGTATCATAACAAACCTTTGCCTTTTATGAACATATTTTTTTAAAAAATATGTTCATAACTTCAGTTGCAAACGGACTTATAGTCCACCTGATGGTAAGTGACTTCCGAAGCCCATGGACAACCCCAGGTAACTTCAAAGAATGAATTTTATAGATGTGTCGTCACCTCTGAGTAATAATTTATGTGTATATCATAAATTAGTATTAATAAGACAAAAAACGCGTATAGTCTAACCAGACGAACTTCTTGTCAGAAAGTCCGACCACTTTTCATTCAAAAAATCGCATTTCGTTATTAAAACGATTATAATAAGCAGTCTAGTAGTACATGTAGGACTGGTACACACACAGTTCGGCCGACAAAAACATTTTTTGACAAAAACAACTTTAGGTGTATTTTTAGTAAAGATGTTTCGAGGACACGTGGAGGTCACTGATACGGCGCAGTTCAGACAGCACCAACCCCAAGACTCCTCTCAGAAGTGGGATGATTTTTTTATACAATAAGAGAAACAAACGAGCACACAGTCCACCTGATAGTAAGTGGATGCTGTGCCCCTCAGGCTTCAACGTCTATCCTCGATTAATCATCAAAATGCAGATGCGTTGCACCCGTGAGGACTAAGATCTTAAGAACCTCGTTTCCAGTAAAAAGTGTTTTTCTACACTCACCGTACGAAACCGGGTAAATGGCTCGGGCAGACCTATTCATTCCAACCATAACGTAGTTACAGCATGGGTCTACCACGTGTATTCGGTCCCACGTTGATTCCCACCTGTGGGATAACAGGATGTTACTCTTACTTTTTTATGTATCCATTTTCAAAATGTTCTTTACACAAGCTTAAACATCGAATCAAGTTTACAACATTACGACACAGACGTATCCCATTCGTTCGTCCGTCCATTTAAATAACGACCATGTACACAATTGCTTGCATGTATTTTATTGTATTTTTTTGGTTGCGGTTTGCGCAATTTATTTCAAGATTATTTACGCACGATATCATATGATAACTTGTTTTTTAACTTTTTAAATATCCCTTTTGTTATTTTACTGTATGATTTGACGTGGCAGAGCTAGAGCGATTGTAGCACTAATGGGTCCGAGCTTACACAAACAAAACTCCAGCGTAAAATAGTAGCTTAATGCTGCTGTGTTTCATATGGTGAGTGTAGAGAATCGGAGACCCATTTTACCGAAAACGTGGTTTCCCACGCTCAGGAGTGACACGACATATGAATTTTGATTTTATTTACCTGCTGTAAGAACAACGTCTGTTGAACCAGCTAGATTGATATAACTTTGAAACTGTTTGGTATTATCAAAATATATCAAGCAATAATAATCATGCGTATATGCACTATCCAGGTAATCCTGTAACACTATACCTATATTAAAAGACTCATCGGGCGGGAGCCGAACCCAGTCTGGGCTTGTGACCGATCTACGTAGCAACTTCCTGCAGCTGTAGCACACCTCGTGAGGTCAACGAACCAATGTAACGCTTGTACTTGCGCTAAATTAATGATATTGGTTAGTCGTTGTTGTGATAGGTATATAACAAGCAATAACAAATAAAATGTTATGTGACCATGTCTTTTTTTCATATTTTTACACTGTCATCCGATTTATAGAATAAGAATGACAAACCACCTGATGGTAAGTAATATCTACAGCGATCCTAGAATCAAAATGAGGATTAATAAATGGAATGCCTCGTTTCCAATAAAAAGGGTCTCCGATTCTCTACACTGACCATATTAAATACAGCAACGTAGGTCTACTATTTTACGCTGGTTTTCTGTGAGAGCGTGGTCCATCCTTGTTCGAACTGACCCATGCGTGCTACAACCATAGTAAAGATGCAGCGTGGCTCTACCGCGTAAATAAGTTTCAACTTCAACTCTCTTGCTCATAGGGTAGTTAGTTTATAAATCAATTACTAAATTCGACCCGGACATATATAAATATACGAAAGCTGTTAAACAAAAAACCATAATTGAGAATCCGAAAGTTGGTGATAAATTTTCAGTATGTATTTTAGACACTTTTTATACGTGGTAGTGCCATAATGCAGTTATATTAGTAGTATAGTTGTAGCACGAATGGGTCGGCTCGACCGGGGAAGAACCACACTCTCACAGAATACCAACGTAAAATAGTAGCTTAATGCTGCTGTGTTTCGTATGGTGAGTGTAGAGAACCGGAGACCCTTTTTACTGGAAACGAGGCATTCCACTTAGTCCTCACGGGTGACAACGCATCTGCATTTTGATTTGTAATCGAGGATAGATGTAGATGTCTATGGGCCGCAGAAACATTTTACTATCGGGTGGACTGTGCACTCGTTTGTCACCCTATCCTATAAGAAAAACACCCATAGCCCCGAAACTGGATGATAATTAAAAGGAAAATCGTAAGTGTTTTTGCCTTTGTTTATTAAATTTATAAAATTAATAATTACCAAAAATATTCATAGTCCAATTGTAGCTTTGATTATATTGAATTTTAAACTACTTTGAATGATAGAATAAAATAGAATCATCTTTATTCAAAATAGATTACAAAAATACTTATTGAAAGCCATTTAAAATTTACCACCGAATCGTAATAAACCTCTGTCCTGGGGAAAACAGCAAAAAAACTCAGCGGTACTTTTAAAAATTATACATATTTATTTACAATGTAATATTGTATACAATTAAGTATGAAAACATTTAGAAACAGCGTGGTAGCGATCACCTCACTCCCAGAGGTTATTAATTGATATATATATATATATATATATATATATATATATATATATATATATATATATATATATATATATATTGTCTTTAGTAGTATTATAATACTTACTAAACGATTTTTTTCTAAATAATTTCTATTTCCATTTCTCTGCATTTCATATTATAAATTTCGCAATATGCGTGCAACCCGGGTCTTTTCTTCTTTAATTCTCGCCGGTACCAATGAATTTGTTGATTGCAACTTTAAGCACTTAGTGATGAAGTACTACCAAGTACTCAGCGATGAAGAAAAACATAGTAACGAAATCTGCATGTCTAAAAAATTTAAAAAAGTCCTTGAAATATGTACTCCGGCTCCGTCAACACGCATTAGGGCAGCATGATGGACACGCGCTAAAACACATTTAAAAAAAAAGGGGAGGCATGTGCCCTGGAGTTGGAATTTGCTTTTACGTGAAATAAAACAAGTGCTCAAAGACACAGAGTGGATGTCCAATTTTACTAAGTGTTATAATAAAAGTCAATGCTACGTTAATTTATGCTTAATTAAAAGCAATGAAAGCACGCGAAAGGTTTATTTCTGCATATCGTTATTGCAAGAACACCGCGCTCCTGTCTGGAGCGAGTTGATAAGGACGTCATAGATATCGATATTTTACTTGTATATCGATATTCAAATCGTTTGCGGATGTATTTTTTTGCGGATGCGACGCAAAATTTTAATAATGTTTTGTCGCATTTATTCTTTTTTTTATCTGCAAGTTAAACGTAAACTTATATACAAAAGAATATTTTAGTATTCTGCGTACATAGATTATCCTATCAGCAAGTTCAACTAACGTTACAGCCTATTAACGTTGGATATAGGCCTCTATATTGCCTCATAGGGGGATATTTGCCATAGTTAACATAGATAAGCGTCACGTTTGGCAAGCGGGTTTGTAAGCCCTTTTTTATTTTTAGTCGTTATTAGGAAGGCGCTGCTGCCTATCTACTGATTTGTTTCAACCTGTCGCTTCTTACGACACCCACGGGAAGATATTGGGTAGTGGACATTCTTACACCGCCACTACACGGTTATTGTTATATTAAGTAATATAATATTTTACGTTACATGAAATGAAGAAGGAAGAAACATCCTCTGATATGTACCGCTATGAGGGATAAAAAGCCAAAACAATAACAGGTTGTGAAGCATTCCCTCTTAATCCCCCAGATTGCCAATGCATCTGTGTCCAAATTTTGTTAGAAATTAGTTGCAGGATAGTAACCATTAACTTTCAGGTAGATTGTTAGCTTACTAGTTATTTTAATGAAATAGAAAAAAGCATGGTACTATTACATACTAAAGAAAAATTCATCAGCATTATGACAGCCAATTAAAGTCAACTGCTCAACATAAGTCTCATAGATGATATATTTGCCATAGTTGTCACGCCAGTTGACAACTGCTGTTTATTTATTATTTAGAGTTGTTATCAGGAAGATGCTCCTGCCTATGTTCTCTTTCAGTTTCCTTTTTGAGCCTAGTGGTAGCGACGCAATAGAATCAACTACCCCATACCATCTCGTGAGTGTTGTAAGTAGCTAAGGGATGAAACATTAATTATTAAAGAAATTTGGTTAAATACGCTAATGTGATAAAGTATTGATCCAAAACAATAGTTAAGCTGCAATCGTATACCGTTTAATGTCACCTAATAAAATGTCGATAAAGCACGTCACTATCCAACTCGTGAGATCACGCATGGCAGGACCAAGTATAATAATGATTATGTAAATACATGCGCCGGCGCAGGGCGCGTTTAGCTTTTGCATTTTGACGCGGACAGTGTCATGGCGACCGGCTGGCAGGCGCCCGTGCGCTTCGCCCCTAAACATATTACAATATCGATATTTTAATTCGATTTAAAATCGCGCTTTCAATAAAATGTATTTTTATAAAAGTGTTGTTTTAAGTGAATGTGCAATAATATCGATATCAGTGCAATAAATAATTCTGAAAGGCACGGTTGCATTTTTAAGTTTTAGTAATTTTTCGCACAAACGGATGATGAGCTTTTAGCCGTTTTTTTAAACGGTGTTATTAGATGTTGCGTTGACGGATCTTTTAACTGTCGGTGGATACCCGATGTGTACTTAGCTTATCTTAATATGATCCTTTGTTGTTTGTTGTTCCTATCATATGATATTGTAATGTCTATATTGAAGTGTTTGCTAGAGCTCATAATTGCGCATACATTTTAAACCGTAATGCATATAGTAGGGTTTTAAACGTGTGTTTTTTATGAATCTGAAGTGTCAAATAAACTGACAGTCCACCAGATGAAAGTGGATATTGGAGTCCAAGGACTCTAGCAGCCAATTTCAAACACAGAAAGTATCTGTAGCCTCTGAGGACAATATGGAATATCTCACAGCCCATAATTATAATGACTCTCTATAAGATTTAGACCAAAACACGGCTGTGAAAGTACATACTGTTATTTTGCCGCAGAAATATGTAAGAAAGTGTTACCTATCTAGACGGACTCTTAGGCAGAGTAGGGCTCCAACCACAGAGTATGTGCAATGTATTATAAGACCAATTCAAAAAGTCGTTAGGGTACGGTTGAAAAAAGTCTCCAATAAAGTAAAACGTAATCTGGTTTTGGATTAAACGTAATCTGACTTTGTCCCGACACAAAAAAATGCGAAAATACGATATTCGATTAATTTAATATATTATAAAATTTAACGGAGATTTTCAAAAAAGGTAAAAGGTAAAAGCTTTTGAGCAAAATAGAATTTATAGTCAAAAAAAACTAAAAATTGTGGGTGTTAAAATGTGTCACTTTTATATAAACTTTTAATTAACCCATTCATTGCCACCAACGCACCATTTGCGTTGATCGAGATTACTACGTCATGCCACCAACGCACCGTAAATGTTGAGTGACTTCTTGATGTTTTTTTGCATTAAATAAAAACGGTAGAAATTTATTTTAATCTATGGCAACATTAACTATTAGAAATAATTTTTAAATGTGGAAACACCGATGGTTTTTGCTTCGTATTGTCATTCTTGTTTTGAAAATGAAAAAAAAGATTGGTACTAATAACGTACATTTTGAATTTAAAATAATTTGAGTTTTAACGAGTGTTTATTATATATTAGTAAATTATGAGATAAAAGTAATCAGTATTCTTAATTTTTTTCTTTCTTTTCCCTTGTTTCATCGTGTTTTTGAAAAATAAAGTCACATGCACGCATACGGTTCGTTCGTTGGCATGGCAGTAAAAAACTTTATTGGATAGTTTTATTCATGATGCACAAGGAACAAATCACTTCATTTATGCGTGTCTCTTATTTTTTTATTTTTTTTACACTCATAAAGTTAAATTTACTATTCGTAATGTATTTAATTACTAAATATTTTATAAACTGGCCGTCACATTTTACGTATTTTATAAGGTTTAAATTATGAATCCACAGAGAGAAACTTATTTGTATTACTTCCGCAGTAGCATTTATAGTATCCAAGGCCATAGGTCATAGGTAGAAAAATAGAGAAAATCCATAGGTATATTTTTTTATTTTATGTTTAAAAAGTAGGTACGTGAAAAATATAAACTAGTTGTTTAAAGATAATTATTATTTATGTGAAGATTTATATGATAGATTTTAATTATTAAAATATAATTGTTTCAAAGGGTACCACAACTATTAATTGTAATTTTTTTATTTTTAAAAATAAATGATTATCTTCATGGGTTTCTCTCACTTTTATTGTTTACGAACCTATGTATATTAAAATAATCAACCCACTCAAAGGTCATCCAGAGAGGTTTTTATTGGGTGCCGTAAATGTAACAATATACAAAGTGGATAGGTATACATTAATCAGATAAGGAGCAAAGATGTTAAATAATTCTGATACTAAATTATTTATTTAATTAAGTACACCAACAATAGGTATACACCGCATGCTTCAAGTTACTAAGTAGTTATAAATACGTAAGATACAAAAACTTAGGACAGAACAAAGTAATATTATGTGTGTAAAACAAGGACTTACACCTATTTATAAACAAACATAGATTATATAAATACAGCAGCATATTGACATATCCAGCACGAGTCTCTCAGAACATGTTATATAATACTATCCAAACGTCAACGCAAACGGCATGTTGAATGGCACTAGTGATTAAATTTCTCTTACCAGTGCCACCACCACGTATGGTGCGTTTACAATTTTTAGATGGGTTTTTTGTTATTTATGGGATTTTTGTGATTAAAGAACACATTTAATTACGCCTTTTCTTCTGTAATCCACAAAAATATTGAGTGGCACCCAGGTGATGTTTATAAAATTTAAGTGGCAATGATGGGTTAAGTACATTCATTAAAAATAAAGTTATTTCCATATTTTTTTTAATAATTCGATATAAATAAGTACGTCAAAGTATTATCACTTCATGGTGAGCAGTCCGCCCTTTGTATTGTTGTATAACATGAACGCAATGCATTACACTAAAAAAAATAAGTAAAGTCGTTTTCGAAGAGTGTTGGATCGATTTGTCGTCGTGTTACCTAATACGTGTTGGAGAAATGTTTTATTCCTTAGATATGCAGGTCTCCGCACGATATTTTCCTTCATCACCGAGCACGATTCGAGTCCCTTAATATCACTAATGTACAAAGGTCGTTAACTATGTAGCTATCTTATATTTAGCATAGAGTCAGCACTTTCCTCCCGTATTTAAAGAAGAAAAATATGCAATTCAAAAACTTATAATGTAAAGGTCATTTTACCTTGAATCAGACAACAATAGAGAACAGCTCTGACCGTTTCATGTTGCTGGAGTGTCAAGTGCAACGCTCGTCTCATATTTACGGTTCGAGAGACATTCGTCAAGTGTGGAAGGTCGCGGTCTGTGATGATTGTGTGAAAACCCGTTGCCCGGGATACAAAAGCGTTAGGGAGTAGGGAGGGAACAACAGTCCCTGGTTCTATATGGTTTTGATTCCGATACCCCCTCAAATTAGAGAACATTTTTTGTATTTTAGTAACTGTTGTAAATTATAATATATTTATTTATTATTTCATTTTTATATTGTTGATATATGTGTTTCATCACTTGCCTAAGATCCAGCATGGTTAACGCGCGAAGACTGTAGCAGAATATCGGGAGTAATGGGTTTCCCGTTACAACTGAGTCACAGACCGCTTTGTCACAATTAATTCATAAGCTGTCTAGTTAAATTTTAACATAGCATTTTTTGTGGCAAATGAATACTTTTTATTTTATGTAGGTCTTCAGAAATATACGGAACACAGAAAAGCACGCATTGCCCGGCTTTGATGCAAAATTAGGTAGAGATGCACCCGCTACCCGCTGCTAAACGGGTTACTAAATAAAAAGGTCCTATCAGTCAGTATAAGTCCACGGCTGAACATGGCCCCCCCTCCCATAGTTCGCCTTATAGGGGGAATATTTGCCATGGTTGCCACGCTTGGCAAGAGTGTTGGCACCCGCAATTTTTTATTATTAATTGTTATTAGTAAGACGCTACTGCCCATCAAAATACATTTACTTTATAATAAACACATTTACTACAATGTTTTGACTGTCTCGTTGGTCTAGTGGTTGTTGCGACTGCTGATCATGAGGTCCCGGGTTCAAATCTCAGGTCGGGCCAAAAAATCAATTATGTATTGAGCTTTGATTATATACCTACTATAATCAAAGGTATTGAGTTCTTCCGTCAAGAAATTCTCAGTAGGTGCCTGGAGTCAGGAAATTGGCGGTGTCTCACCTCCGTGCCTCGGAAAGCACGTAAAGCCGTTGGTCCTGCGCCTGATATCTCTCCGGTCGTGTCGGTTTACCGTCCCATCGGATTATGAGAGTGAGGGAATAGAGAGTGCACCTGTGCTTGCACATACACTTGGGCACTATAATCCTGTCCTGCGCCGATGGCTAGCCTCCGTTGAGGCAGGCCGCCGTGCCCGAAATTCGGTCTGGAGGACATTATTACTGCCCATCTCCTTTTTTAGTTTCTTTCTGTCGTCGACACCCACGGGATGACATGGGATAGTGAGTATTCCACCACTACTACAGGGTTAGTAAACACGCTCGATCGCTTAATATTTATAAACCAGTTAAGAAGCAAGTGTAGTTTACGCTAGCTTTAATGTAATATTATGATAGTACAACGATACCCGTGAGAATATTGCTAATTATTTCCAGTTACACTACAACTGAATCTAATCTATATCGTCTCAGTTATAGGGTCCATAGTCGTATTCACCTTAGCCAGGATTCAAGTACGAGTGAAATGAAGCTTGTAATAAGTACTTAGATGTTGTTTTTTTTATTATTTAAGAGGAAACAAATGAGCATGCAGCTCACCGGATGGTAAGTTACTACCGTCGTTCATACAGCACCAGAAAAATTGCAGGTGCGTTGCCGGCCTTTTAAAAAAGAATATGTTCTTTTCCTCAGTCGTATCGGTCCGGTAAAATAGCTGGTAGTAGCAGATTTCCGAAGTATTATGTAAATAATGAAATTGTATTAATTATTTCATTATGTAATAAAACTATTTATACGGATTTTATCGGGTTTAATTATCTTATTTTTAATTCCCCACGTTTCAGGTGCTTTACAGCACCCATGGTCACGGGGTGACTGAGATGTTTGACATCCCGATGTCATAGTTTGTTCGGCTAACTCTAGTTTTTGTATATTTTTTTTTTTAGTTTATTTAAGGAGCAGTAAACAGCTTCAACAGAGGCCGGAGTGAAGCCAACACCACAAGCCTCAGATAATAATTTATAGGATAAATTAAATAATATAGTAGGATAAATTAAAAGTATATTAATTTTTGACCGTCGGGAATTAAAAATAGGTTGATTAAATGCAATGAAATCCGGACAAATAGTTTTATTCCATGTGTAGTGTTCGCGTAAATATAAGAAATCATTATTACATTATTATTTACTATTAGTATTCTCCTTAGCCACTATAGCAAAGCTTCAAGCTTGTGTTATGAAATAGTTTTATTTTTTATGGAAGAAGGAAGATAAACGAACACATAGTCCACCTGATGGTAAGTGGATGCATGTGGCCCATAGACATATATATACATCTATCCTCGATTAACAATCGAGATCAACGCATCTGGCGTTGTCACCCTTAGTGACTAAGATGGACTGTCTCGTTTCCAGTAAAAAGGGTCTCCGGTTTTCTACACTCATCATACGAAACACAACAGCATTGAGCTGCTATTTTAAATTGGTATTGCTGCGAAAGCGTCATCCTTCACCAGTCGAGCTGACCCACTCGTGCTACAACCTTAATATAGCTGCAGCAAGGCTCTGCCGCATAAAAACTGTCTTGTTTATCCTGACCATATTAAAGAGCACGTTCAAACATCAAGCCGAATAGGCCTAGCGATGTGACTCATGGACCGCGGCACACTTCCGGCGCAGAACGATTTGAAACAGCACCGAGAACAATGCGCTCGCGCAAGTTTGCCTGCGTGATTAATAGTTATACGATGTTACAGTAAACGCTTTATTGAAGTAGGTTGAATTTCTTAGAGATATGTAGTTGAAATAGGATTTTAGATTGTGACAATACTGGTCGGGGGTTACCATAAATTTAATAATACAAAAGAATCTAGAATACCGTCCCGGCGAAACCAATACCGGCTGAAATTGTAATTCGCTATTTTATATGCTAATACCACATAAGATTATTATTACCAAATTAGAAATTTCAATAACGTCGTATATACAATTATAAATAAAATTAAATTTAGGGAGATGCATTTCTAAGAATGCTTTGGGGCGAGAAAATGTCCGCCGCGCTGCCCCATTGCGTGTTGACGAACTTCACATGTCTTCGAAAAAATTTTCTTTTGTTTCACAGACCACGTCTGATGTCACGACTACAAAGCTTGGTCTTGTCTAGAAGCTTAGCTATATTAGCCGCCACTGCTACGCAGTAAGCTACCACGAATTTAAGAAAAAAATCCCTTTTATCGTCGCTTTTCAATAACGTCTAAAAACACTTTCTCCACTTCCCACGAAGTGTCGCACTAGCTTTGTAATATATCAGTTGCGTGCCGTGACGTGAGGCTTCACTGAGGGGTCACAGCTGGGATACGGCCAATTCATGCACACTTCACTCTCCCGTACCGCGGCCGACACCCGCCACTTGCATACAAAATACTAGAGCAGTGATGGGCACGTTCGACGGACCTAAGTAAAAAATTTCAACATTTTTTTCAATATGTTTCTTCATTTTGAACGCTTGTTGTCTTTTTTAGTTGAGTAACTAGTACCAGTAAATTTTCATGCGTAATATTCACTTTTTTAAATTCGCCTTAAACTTTACATATTTAGTCTGTCTGTTTTTTTTTAAGTTATAAAAATTGTTAATAATAAACAAATTTAAAGAATGAATTAAAACTTTTTTTGTATCAATTTTTAGTAAAGTTAGCTTACCGGCCAAAAATAAAGGAAAATAAACCAGGCGATGGGCAGCAGCGTCTTCCTGATAACAATTCAAAATAAAAACACTGCGGTTGCCAACCCGCCGGCCAAGCGTGGCAACTATGGCAAATTCCCTCCTATGAGACAATCTATCGAGGAGGCCTATGTTCACCAGTGGAATTTTATAGGCTGTAATGGATCAATGGAATTAGTAAGCAGAAATGGCAAATATAGCTCGAAAAACCGACAACCATTGGGGAAAAATTAAAGGCAACTGTATGATGGCTAATCTGGATAAAATAATGGACCTGCGCTCCTTTGGAGAGCCCCATGTTCAGTAGTGAACTTGTGATTGTCTGTAATGCTGAAGATGACAGTTAGTTTGAGCTAACTGAGGGGATCACAAATTATATTACGCTGTCATCCATAAGGATGGGAAATGCAGCACCAGCAACCAGTTCGTGTGATGACCTATGGATCTGAGACGTGGTCCTTCACTGTTGGCCGTATGAGGAAGCTCAATGTCGCTCAGGGAGCTACATTTATATATGGCAAATCCTAAGATGGGAGGCGTCCGATTCATACTTCGTAGAGTCGAGACTTATGTGACTCCGACTGAATATCAGCGTTGCGGTGACTGTTACTGCAGCATTATGTTGAGTCGGTGGCCTTCTATGCTGCAACCCAAAAAGGGTTAGTTAATATTTTTTTAATTTTTGTTAAAAATGGTTTGTAATAGTAAGCTGCAGCAACAAATTAGTACGTTCTTTCTTTCGTTCTTTCTTTTATTTGTTTTTCGATGTGGCTCTATCCTTGCACTTGTGGTTTATTTGAAAAATTTATATCCGGTTTATGTTAAGGACGGTCTTTCTATGCACATCACTATAACCATCCACATTCAACGCGCGCCCTGTTTCAAATGTCGGCCGATTTATTTTCACTCGTTTCAAATGAAACTCTCTTTCTGCTCCGTTTACCGGGAACAATCTATTCCCACTACGGACCAAATTGAAAATTCGCCCGTAGCTAATTTTAAACGGACTTCGGGGATACCTTTGATGGATTGGCATTCTCGTAGAATATTTAATTTATGTTTTAGTTTTTTAATTAAGTATGGATTCGACCAAACGAGAGTATTTTTTATTCCTAGATTAATACACCATTTATTCGAGAATAAATCAGTATTATTTTACTCTGTTTTGTCCGACAATTAGTTAATAATTTATCATCCAAATCACTAAAATTAATATGGAGTTTCACCACGTGACAACTATTGCAAATATAAATTATAAATCGATATTACGTTATACATACCATTTAAAATCTAAGAACAGCGAGCCCATTCAGGAATATTTACTAAAGAATAGTTACTAAACCACCTTTTCGCACGGAAAAACAAAGTTATTCCAAGAATATTTTAATGGCGTTATAATAATGTGTTCTTCGCTGGAATTCAATTCCGCCAGATATACTATTATGGCATTTTATTTTGCATTTTTATCGCATTTCACATTTCAAAAGACGGAATAGAATCAAGAAATAATACACAACATAAAAACAAACAAAACGAGTATATTAAATGCTATATAATTCATATCTTGCAAATAACTTCACACTGACACTATAATACGAAAAAAGCAAGTCGACATGATATAACATTGACCATCGTCCCATAATAGAACAATATTTATTCGCCGGGTTCTACATTTGTTTATTACTCTTCTAAACGCGTAAAGTTATTCCAAGCGTAAGATTGCATGTAAAAACGATACATGACTTTACTCGAAATTTAATCGTGGAATAGCTTATTCTTGGTATAGTTAATCGTGTAGAGGTTTGGTCGATTCCACTCTAAGGCAAATAATTAGGTCCATTACGTGTTAGTTTCTACAGCGTGAGGAATTATGCGTACTTATTTATATGTCGCAGCTTAATCAGCGTTTCAGTTAACAGCCTAGTTTTTAACTGAACGGCGCCGTTCAACTAGTGGCCAGAATGATATTCAGCCATAGAATACTATAATACACAATGGCTGTCAACTTTATTTTGTACGAAGTTTGGCGTCGCTAAACCCGATTCGCTGTGTTGACAGACTGAATAAATTTTCACATTTTAGACTTTTGATTAATGTTCAAGATAATCATTAAAAAAATCGATTAATTTTAATATATATTTATTTGTAAATAGGGTGCAATTTGGCATTTTTTAAATAATTTGCATGCGAAATTTGGAAGCTATTGTAACGTAAAAACATATCTTGTGTTGACATTTATATGTGTGAATTGGCGTATTAGTGACATTTTAGTGGCTACGCGGGCTCCGCCCACTCTCCCATTCTATTAAGTATGTATTATAGTATTCTATGTATTCAGCCCATGCGTTTCAGCCGATGCGTCGAATACAATATTTCATGCCTAATTATGCACTATGCGCTATATTATACACCCTATAGTTCATAAAAGATAGCTTGATCTCAGCGACAGTTGTCAGTAAAATCACGCCTATGAAGTCCTGAATTTCTTAGTAGTACAGACAGACAGTACCTGTCAATGTCATACTTTATGGGCATGCCGACCTAATTAGTGCATGCCCATAAAGTATGACATTGACAGGTACTGTCTGTCTGTACTACTAAGAAATTCAGGACTTCATAGGCGTGATTTTACTCACAGCTGTCGCAGAGATCAAGATATCTTTTATGAACCATAAGGCTTG
This sequence comes from Parnassius apollo, assembly GCA_907164705.1. Classification (NCBI taxonomy): domain Eukaryota; kingdom Metazoa; phylum Arthropoda; class Insecta; order Lepidoptera; family Papilionidae; genus Parnassius; species Parnassius apollo. The sequence continues at coordinate 5,232,254 of CAJQZP010001616.1, read as the reverse complement.
GTTTACATTTTGAGTAATGACAAGTGCGAGTGCAACTGACAAATGACTAGTGCTTAGTGCGTATTTTATTTACATTTATCACTTGTCACCGCCTGTTCACACGCACTAAGCACTTGTTATTTGTCAGTTGCACTTGCCACTCGCACTTGTCACTTTTCAAAATGTAAACCTGGCCTAACCTACTGTCGCTGATATTACAAAGTAGGGGCAATGTTGTATTAGATGCAGCGGCTGAATATCATTCAGGCCCCTAGTTAAACATAAAAAGGTTAAACTGTTAATTGAACGGCGAATTTAGTTGGCTGCCACAGCTTGTACTATTTTTCATTAAATTTTAGAAAACACCATCAAATTTGTTGTTTGCCGACGCCGTATTGACAGTTTGGAGAGTTTCAACGCTGGGTGACAGAAAGTGTAACTCAATTGAAATTAACAGGCTAGGCAAGTAATGAAACGTCATCGAAGTCATTTGCCGAGCTGTTTGATCAAAGGACTGAGTATCATTCAGACCGCTAGTTGAACGGCGATGTTTAGTAAAGAGTCTAGGCTGTTGATTAAACGGCTGATTAAGATAGTTGGCTGTGACATACCTATATATATTATGAGCGTATTCCACACTATTCTTTGTTAAATCCAATTTTGTAAGTGTACTTCGATTGGTGCTCGAGAGTTGATATCTTTCATTCATAATCATGTGATAAATATATAGCACACAAAAACACATAAGTACTACACGTCCTAAACGAAAATATGTGTCTTTTAAAGACTTACTCTGTCACCAGTGATATAAAGCGATCTCACAAACTGTCTACAAACGGCGCCCCCTGTTTTCTTAATTACCGCTTTTTTTTCGTTCAACACTCAAGCTCAATAAAGAACAAATTGCTTGCAGACTTTTTTACACGGAGATGTCTTTGCAATTTTTAATAGTATCATTTGCACGCATTTAGTCATAAATCAAAGATATGGAAATAATTAAATAAAACTAATTTTAAGAAATTCATAGCGTTTAATTTTCACTTAACTCCCGACATAATGATTTCTTGTATTCACTACACATGGAATAAAAATAATTTTTACGGATTTCATCGCGTTTAAATTTAACTTTATTAATTCCGGAAGTTCCGGGCACCTTGCAGCATCTATGTTCTTGGGGAAGACTGAGGTGTTTGCCGTCCTGATATCATAGTTAACGAAGGGTACTAAAAGTTGAAGTTAGCCTTCAGTGACTCAAAAATTGTTTTATTTCAAAATAGCGATCCGCTCTGGCTTTGCGCGGGTGATTTATGGATCTGGATAACAACGACAACAGTTGTACAGTAACATATGTATTGTCTCGTACGTATTGTTGCGCGCCATAATTAGTCGAGTATCAGAACTAGGAGTGCTTTCCAGAAAATGGCATGCTAGAACTTTCCCACTAGCGCCATCTAGCATCGAGTGGCAAAACTAGGAGAGAACACTTCTAGTCGGTCGGGACCGGTATGTGCTCGACCATTGTAGATGTTTTAGTAGAAAAGGTCCTATATAAGACTGGTTATAACCGCGACTCGGGTGAGTATTGAATTGGCGATTCAAGCGAATACTTCGAAGCGATATAACTGCGAACAAAAGTGTTAAATGTGATCAATTATTAGTGTGTTTTAAGTTGTAATTGTTCGGTTTGTGTTCGGTAATTAAAGTGTCAATTTTGGTAAACTGCCGATTGACGGCAGTTTTTATTGTCACGAACCCTAAGCCCGTACGTTTATATGACATAAACCCTCTTGAATCATTTCTGTTAATTTAAAGCGCATCAAAATCCGTTGCATAGTTTAAAAGATCGAAGCGTACAGACGGCGGGAAGCGACTTTGTTTCATACTATGCAGAGATTAACTCCCGTCGTTTCGAGTTGTTACGGCTTGACCCTACAAATAATAAAATAATGTCTTAAATAATGGATTGAAAAGCTAAATGAACAGGATGTTCTAAATTAATCATAAAGCACCAAATTCAATGGCTCCCAAATTAGACAGCCGCTGCAACTAGTGCTTGCTAACGCAGTAATGTGCAATAAACAAGATGTATTTGTCGCGTCGCAATTGCCAATTAGTCACGTCGGCTTAACAAACTTTATAAAGATTCCCAACGAAGTGTTACACGCAATATTGTGCCTCATTGCCTTCGGATTAAGTCTGTTACAGCGCTCGCGGAAAGTACACAACCGGTTACTTATTTGCAGCTTTGTCGCAGAGTATAGCTTTGTTAAAAATGTTTTTCTGCTAATTAAATAGAGTTTCTTTGCGAAGTTTTAGTTTAAAGAAAGCGTACTAAACGTAATTTACTTAGCAAGATATTATAATAGCACGAATTGGTCAATTCGACTGGGAAAAGAACATACTCTCACAGAATATCAGCGTAAAATAGTGTTTCGTGTGGTGAGTATAGAGAACCGGAGACCCTTTTTACTGGAAACAAAACGTTCCATCTTAGTCTTTAGGGGTGATAATGCATCGGTATTTAGATTCTTAATCGAGGATGGATGTAGATGTCTATGAGCCACAGCATCTACTTACCATCAGGTGGACTGTGTGCCTTGTCACCATTATTCTATAATAAACAAAATTTTGTAAATATATATTTATTATTTTCACGGCTTAAATATGTACTGCTGGGTCTCTTCCACAGAATTGAACATAATTGACTGCGGTGTCAGTACTATTTTGTAAGTGTTAGGGCCACTTTTCATCGTGTTATGGCTGCTGTACTATTTTGTCAACACTTTTTTTTTATAAAATAAAGGTGACAAATTAACACACTGTCCACGCGATAGTAAGTGGATGCCGTGGCTCATAGACACCTAAGTCTATCTTCATTTAAGTATCAAAATGCAAGTTTCTTAAGGACTAAGATGGAAAGACTCATTTTGAGTATTAAGGTTCTCCGGTTCTCTACACTCATCATACGAAACACTGCAGTATTCAGCTGCTATTTTAGAGTTCTGTGAGAGCGTGGTCCTTCCCTGATCGAGCCGACCTATTTGTGCTATAACCATAATATAGCTGCAGCGTGGCTTTACCACGTATGTGCAACAGGGTATGGCCACAAAATAGGAATAGGAGTGAGGAATACCTTTCTGCTTAGGTCTTCGTCTGTTGCCTATTTAAATTTTGTGACTACCTCATCGGTGTGGTGGTTGTAGTTGGGCAATTGCTGATCATGAGGTCCTGGGTTTGAATCCTGGATCGGGCCAAAAAATCAATTATTCAGTTTTTTTCCGTCGAGAAATTCTCAGTGGCTGCCCGGAATCAGGAAGGAAGGCGGTTTCTCACCCTCGTCCCTCGGAATGCGTGTAAAGCCGTTGGTCCTACGCCTGATCTCTGTCCGGTCGTGTCAGTTTACCATCCCATCGGATTATGAGAGTGAAGGAAATAGAGAGTGCACCTGTACTTGCGCATACATTTGGACACTATAATCTTGTCCTGTTTCGATGGCTAGTCTTCATTGAGACCGAAATTCGGTCTGGAGGAGGATGAAAAGGTAGAGGTTCAATGTAATTACAGGCTGTCAGTCATTCCATTTTAATACTTAGGGTAACAACGCTGTAGACTTTTTTGTTTGTTTTACTTCTTTGTTCAAAATAAAACACCTGTATGTAGTTTTACATTACTATACATCATATCAAAAGTCCATTATTGAACATAGGCCTCCCCCATAGAATGCCTTATACAAAAAATATATTCCAATATTGACAAGCTCTGCATGTGGGTTGGATACCGCAGTATTTCATTCATATAATTATTTTCAGTTATTATCAGAAAGATGCTATTGCCAATCTCTTGTTTTATTTCGCTCTAAATTCTAGATCATTTATGCGTACTAAATTCTAGATTATTTATTCTAAACACACGGCAATAAAAAGCAAACGGGTATAAACCTAGGCATTTCCTCTTCCTCTTAGACTAACGACTTCATTGCGATATCCAAGTGCGCGTAAAGACTTTGAGCCTATTTGCGGCGCCAAAACAACAGCAAGCGCCTTCCGCTGACGGAGTACCGCTTGAGTTATTTCTACTTACAAATATTATTTAGGTTTGGTGTATCTAATGCTGTTCGCGAAACACTAAATTATGCTTGTTTTCTTCTTTTTTTTTAAGGTACCTCCACATTAGGATAATGTTCTGTATCGAGGAGGCGGTTTAAAAAGAAATCGTACAAGGATAAATACACCCGGAACAATTATTTGTAGGCCATATAAATACTTGTACCGTGTTGGATTCGATCCAACAGCCTTTAGCGCCTTAACCTAATACTAAGGCACTGCGCCATGACACACGTACTTTTGACTTCTGAACTTGAGTAACTTATCACGTCATTTATTTATATCCCCGTTGCTCGTAAAGAGTTTTAATTACCGTAAATTTCAACATATACATATATCTTAAGAACTTCATTTCGGAATTTTTAGAGTACCTTAAGCTCTTTAAGTCCTTTGAGGCAAGCGCTTGCAGTAAATTTTACAGTACGCAAGCAACCCGGATTCGATCCGCGCTGGAACCAATGAAATTGTACATTGTAATTCTAAGTGCTGATTTACTACTCAAAACCAGAAACCGGAAATAAAAAAACTGAATATATCAGAATATATCCGAATTGGGGCAGCGCGGAAAACATTTCCTTTCCCTAAACACTCTTAGAAATGAGAGGAGGTTGATGCCCAGCAGTGGTAACCAGAACATAAAGAGTAGATTAATATGCGTTTGTGTTCATCCTTTTACTTAAGATTAAATTCTTAAAATGAGTGAATGACAAACAAGAATTCTCCTTTATATAATCTCTCAATAAGATTCAGCTTACCAAAAGCTACAGGGCGATCTAATTAAAGCCTGTCTGAGCTCGCGGACCGCAAAAAAAAACAAGAAGCTTACCATAATTCACTCAGGCGCGGAGCCTAAGTCCAGAGAGCTTCAGGAATGTCTAGACATAAATAAACTAATTTGCCGAGGAGAGGTAACCAAGAAGTAGATAAAAGAATTTCTGTAACCTTAGATTGACAAACGAGATAACAGGGCTTCTTATAGCATGAATCAAACTTAAATCTAAGGGGCGGCTCACTGAATTTTTTTTGAAGTGAAATTTCTTTATCGCGTGGTGGAGAAATTGGGTACGGTATTAAAACATCTTACTGCCAAACGGCTCGTTAAAGAAAACGAAGTGTTTTTGAATATAGACACGTTATAGCTGGTAGAGCCATGCTGCAGTTATATTAGTAGTATAGCTGTAGCACGGATGGGTCGACTCGGCCGGGGAGAGATCACGCTCTCACAGAATACCAGCGTAAAATAGCGGCTTAACGCTGCTGTGTTTCGTATGGTGAGTGTAGAGAACCGGAGATCCTTTTTAATGGAAAAGAGGCATCACCTTAGTCCTCACGGGTGACAACGCATCTGCATTTTGATTCGTAATCGAGGATAGATGTAGATGTCTACAGGCTGCAGCAACCACTTACCATCAGGTGGACTGTGCGCTCGTTAGTCACCCTTATTCCGTAGCAAAAGACATTGCGTTATATATCTGCGCCTGCTACTAAGGAATACTACACATACTCTTTGTAACCATTTGCCAACCATGATAATTATGTCCAATAATGTCATTTTGTTTTCGGTCCCAAATTTCGGTCACGGCGGCCAGTCTTAACGGAGACTAGCCAACTACGCAGTACATTATTATAGAGCCGAGTATATGCGCAAGCACAGGTGCACTCTCTATTCCCTCACTCTCATAGTCCAATGCTATGGCAAACCGCGCAGCGCAGGGCCAATGCCTTTATGTGCTTTCTGAGGCACGTGTGTAAAACACTGCTAATTTCCTGGCTCCGGATACTACCGAGAATTTCTTGAGAGCAAAACTCGATAACTTATTTTCACAGTACAGTCTCGTTTACGACTGTTTGTCCAACGGAGACAGTCATGCCTAATATCCTCCGTAATAGACAAATTTATATAACAGGCCCACGTTTAGCAGTAAACTTTTGAAGGGTTTAATGAATTAACTCAAAGCGATGTTTGTAGCATTAAAATGGGAGAAAGATATTCGGGAAAAGCGCGAGCGCGTCGGATTTACCTACGTTGAACGACAGCCAAACATACAGATCTATAATCTAAGTTATTCAGCTTACTTTCAGTGAAACTTTATTGTTTTTGCTTAACTCTTACTCATTGAGTACATGATTTAACTACAACTTCCATTATTGGTTTCAGCAAACATTCACATTAATATCTTTAAAGTTCAATCACAGGATAAATCAAACAAAAATTAATGCTCTTTTTAAGTTGGGGTTTATTCTGCAGTATAATATTATTTATATTACATATAGTCACATAAATTAACTTATTAATTTATATATTAATGTGTTTATGTAAACTTATGTGACTATATGTAGGTATATTTGTATATCTTTATGAGTTTATATACATCTGATATTAAAATATGTACATATTATGTATCATAAATTTTTATTATCGTAGTTATTTTATACGTGGTAAAGCCATGCTGCAGTATATTAGTAGTATAGTTGTAGCACGAATGGGTCGGCTCAACCAGGGAAGGACCACCCTCTCACAGAATACTAGCGTAAAATAATAACTTAATAATGGTGTGTTTCGTATGGTGAGCGTAGAGAACCGAATACCCTTTTTACTGGAAATGAGGCATTCCATCTTAGTCCTCACGGGTGACAACGCATCTGCATTTTGATTCGTAATCGAGGATAGATGTAGATGTCTTTGGGCCACAGCAACCACTTACCATCAGGTGGACTGAGTGCTCGTTGTCACACTACCCTATAAAAATATTTTATTTTATTATTTTTATCATAATATAATTTATTTTTTGTCATTTGCCATTAATATCCTATGTATTTTATTTCCATGTGTTACAAAATTTTTAGTTATTTTACTTTAGGTATTCTCATATTAACTTTTTACTACACCTACTTCATTCTTTCCTGAGGAATTAAGTCCGCCTATATACCTATATATATATATATATATATATATATATATATATATATATATATATATATATATATATATATATAATATAAATAAATAATAAGTAAGAAGTTCCCTCTGAGTATAATAATAGTAAAGTTACATCGTAAGTCCCACAGCTGGGCACAGGCCTCTTGTTATTTCCTCTCGTATACGTGATAAAGTCACGCTGCAGCTATATTATAGTTGTTATACACGAATAGGTCGGTTCGACCGTGGTAGCACTATGCTCTCACAGAGTACCAGCGTAAAATAGTGAGTGTAGAGTACCGGAGACCCTTTTCACTGGAAATGAGGCATTCCATCTTAGTTCTTAGGGGTGACTTAATCGAGAATAGACGTAGATATCTACGGGCCACATCATCCACTTACCTTCCGGTAGGCGACAAGAAGCCGCATCAAAGGTGCAAAACGTTTGGGACCATGATCGCCAATACGTCTGCCATTGGCGATTAAGGTAAATCCTCTCCACAGGAGGAAAGGACTCGAACCCAAGCACCGCAACCGCAAAGTCAGCTGGCTTATATTAAATTAATATCCTCCAGATCGAATTTCGGTCACAGTGGCCAGTCTCAACGGACACTAGCCATCTGCGCAGGACAGGGTTACAGTGCCCAAATGTATGCGCAAGCACAGGTGCACTGTCTGTTCCCACACTCTCATAGTCCGATGGGACAGTAAGTAAGTCATGACCGGTAAGAGACAAGCGCAGGACCAACGGCTTTACGTGCTTCGCGAGACACGGGAGTGAAACAATGGCAACTTTACCACTCCGGGCTGCTACTGAAAATTTATTTAAAAGTAAAACTTTTTTTGTACCGACTCGGGATTCAAACACGGAACCTCATAATCAGATATCGTTTACGACCACCAGACCAACGAGGTAATCATGCCGGTTTAATATATAATATGTTACGCAAAGAAAAATACTGTCGAAATTTAAAACAAAAAATGATAATTTCCCTCATAACTCATCTCACACGATTGAGCGCGTGAAAGATGCCGAATTTGTTTATCATACCGGTTATGAACCCGAGACGTCATTAATTCCAAGTGTTCACAGTGTAGCGAGGCAGACGCATGGCGACAGGTTATTTTCGTGTAAGAAGAGTGATTCATAATATGCTGTCAAGTATGAGACATTAAAGGACGGATGGGTCGACTCGACCGGGAAACCACACTCTCACAGAATACCAGCGTAAAATTGCAGATTAATGCTTCTGTGTTTCATATGGTGCAGGGAACCGGAAACCCTTTTTATTGAAAACGAGGCATTCCATCTAAATCCACGGGGATGATAAAGCATCTGCATTTGAATTCTTAATCAAGGATGGATGTAGATGTTTATGGGCCACAGCACCTACTTACTCAGGTGAACTGTGTACTCGCGTGTTACTCTTATTCTTTAAAAAAGGAGTTCTTGTTTCACTAATCTTATATATTGCCTTTTTCAACCGACTTCAAAAAAAGAAGTAGGTTCTCAATGCGACTGTATTGTTTTGCGTGCCACCTCACAACTTTTTTGTAGGTGAACCTATTTTGATGATTTTATTATTTTGAAGCTGGTGCTTCCCTTGTGCTCCCATATAAATTTTAAAATTTATCTAAATCTGACCAGTAGTTTTTGAGTTATCCTTAATAATACGTATACAAAAGACTTCGAATACATTGATGATGTTATAATTTTATTTATGTTGAAGTCGGTTGTGGAAAAACTCTAAGAAAAATTGTATATACTTTATATACCTACAGTGTTTTAACGGTTTAACAATATAACTAGTAACTAAACATAAAATATAATTATACGATTCATACTAAGACACATTATTTTTGTTTGTTTTTTTTTGCCTTTGGAGTTTTATGCGTTATTCTCCATTTGGTAATTCCCAAATTTGAATGTCTCAACACTTGTTGGACTCTAGACACTAAACATACAACTTGTATTTCATTGTAAAATGTTAGTGTGAAAAAAAATCCCGCTGGGTTTCTTAATGACTTACCAGGACAAAGGTTTTTTGTACCAGAAGTAAAAGTTAAAATTGACTTACAATAAGTATATTTTCTTTCTTTCATTACGTTACCGAACCTCCCCCATATTTATTGCGACGCTTGGCAACCGGATTAGCAACCGCATTTTTTAATCATTATGAGTTTATTATAACGAGAATGCTGCTTCCATCTATTTGCATTTCCCTCTCGTAGATATATTTTACATCGTCATTACACGGCTAACATATTATTTATTATGTTGATAGTTTATATTAACTTAAAATTAATCTTTACTATTCTAATCTTCTAATGGTTCCAATAGGCGTAAAATAACAGGCCCTTACATATGAAATTAGCGTTTTGTACGGGAGGAATATAAAGTCGATTTTTTTTTGTAAAATTTATTTAAATAATCAAAGTATGCACCTTGTTATCTATGCACTTTTGCCATCTCATAGGTAGTTCATTAATCCCTTTACTAAAATAACCATGGGAGCGAGAATCAATAAACCCTTTGAAAGCGATTTGGACGCACCAAACACTCACAAGTAAATTTTTCTGAGTCAGTTTTCGTTTAGGGCAGAATTTGGCTGGGTCTCCAGGGTTCAGCCATTGCGACGAGCACTTCCGATTATCGTACAGTATCCACTTTTCATCACAAGTAATGATTCGATTTAAAATTACTTCATTTTTGTGTCGGTTGAGCAAAGTAACATAGCAGTCGACGCGTGTTTGAAAGTTCGATTCACTCAATTCACGAGATATCCATCGTTCTAGTTCTTTTTTTTTACTTTCCCGATTTGCTTCAAGTGGATTAATATAGTTTTATCACTTAAGCTGCAGCTATCTCTGAAGTGCTTTGTGATGGATCCGCTTCCACAATAGCCTTTAATTCTTCATTTTCCACTTTGGTCTCCGGCCGTCCACGGGGTTGGTTCTGAAGTTCGAAATTTCCAGAACAAAAACGTTAAAACCAAAAACGTACCGTGCTTTTTTGTGACACCAGCGCCATACACATCATTAATCGAGCTGTTTCTGCAGCACTGGTACCACGGTTGAACTCGTACTCGTAAATATACCGATATTTCATGTTTTCCATTGTGCGGTAATAAGCGATGCCAAAGAAAAAAAGTGAGGAAAAAACAAATGAATGACCGTTTTCAAAACTCAAATGTACCAGCTAAATGAATTTATAAATTTTAATTTGGAATTCTTAACCAAAGAGGAGATATTTCAGATCAAATGCTCAGTACGACAAAACGCTAAGTGTAGAGAACCGGGGACCCTTTTTACTAGATACCAGGCATTCTATCTTAATCCTCAGGTGTGACAACGCTCCTGCATTTTGATTCTTACTTAAGAATGAATATATTTTTTTTCATAGACTATAGCGTCAACTTACCATCAGGCGTTTGTTGTTTCTCACTTTTATTGTATAAAAAATAGGACTTGTTTAGGTTCATATTTCATAAGTTATTTAAAGTTTTCCTGAGTGAAAATTTCATTCCATTTGGCGTGTAATTACATAGTGGACACATGATGATTAAATATCCTTTAAAATTGATTCTGTGTTTTTTTAACGGAGTCTTTACACTTTCTAAGCTCTATAAACAACTCTATATTGTCTATTGTAGAATTGTTTATAGAGTTATGACAAGCGCAATCGATTTAAGCCACAGTACACGAGTAGATGCCTCTTATCAAGGCAACTGTTGGGACCACTCTCCCTTTTTTAATTATCTCAATATTTTCATCTACGTGGTAGAGCCATGAATAAAATTGAACATAGTATCCCATGGTAACGGTATAGAACCGGAGACCCTTTTTATTAATAACGACGCATTGTCTTAGTCATCATACGAGTATACCTATCCGAAGGAATGAAAAATAAACTATTAAACACACAATTACTCAACCGTCTCCCTTTATGCTTTGTCGGTTTAAAAGGTAATATGTGCTTATTAAGCCAGCGCACGCGCAACATTTAGTGACATTTGCTAATTTGAATGCAAGTCCATCGACCCTTGGATTTTGGACTCTTGTGCGAGTTGCGAATGCTGATTAGGCGTTTTGTTTATAATGTAATATTTATTGATGAAATAAAAGAGTAACAACGTGTGTACTAAGTGAAGTAGAAACACCGAAAGAAGAGGAAAGAGGTAGCGAGATAAGTATAGATGAAATAATGAAAGCAATGAAAAGCATGAAAGCAGGTAAGGCTGCCGGATATGATAGAGTTTCACTCGAAATGCTAAGGGCTGGAGAGGAAGTGGTGGCAGGCCTGCTGCACACCTTGTTTAATTTATGCTGGGAACTGAAGCGGGTACCGGTAGACTGGTGCAAAGCCGTGATAGTCCGAGTATATAAAGGAAGAGGGTCGCAGCAGGACTATAAAAACTACCGTGGCATCAGCCTTCTTAGCATTGTGGGAAAACCGTATGCTAAGGTACTGATTGAAAGGGTCATGAAAGAAACTGATGAAAATTTGGGAAGTGCAAGCGGGATTTAGAAAGGGAATGGGATGTACAGATCAAGTCTTTTCCATGCGCATGATTGCGGAGAAGTTTCTGGCCAAAAACCAAAAGGTTTTTGTGCGTTCATGGACTTGGAAAAGGCCTATGACAGAGTGGATAGGGATTTGCTATGGCAAACACTGAACTCATTTGGGTTGAGCGCTGGCTTGATACAGGCATTGGAGTCTCTTTATAGGGACTCTAGTGCTTGTGTTGGGATCAACGGGGTCTACTCGGACTAGTTTGACATCCATAAAGGTGTCAGACAGGGCTGTGTGGCTTCCGCGTGGCTGTTCAACCTATTTATGGACAGTTGTTTGCAAAATTTGAAAGTTGAAGAATGCGGATTAAGAATGGGTGAGTTAACCGTCAAATGCCTTTTGTACGCCGATGATCAAGTTATTCTTGCGTCGTCGGCGGCCGAGTTGCAAATGATGGTTACATTAATGAACGGATCATTAAAAGAAAGGGGTATGAAAGTGAACGCAAGTAAGACGAAGGTTATGGTTTTTGAAAGAGAAGGAAGTAAAACGATTTGTGAAATAAGATAGAAGGGGAGTTGATCGAGCAAGTAGATGAGTTTGTATATTTGGGCTGCGTATTTAGCAGGGATGGGAGATATAATAAGGATATAGTACGACGAGTGAATGCGGGAAATAAAGTAAATGGGGCCTTGCACTCTATTGTGAAGAGTCAAAATGTGTCGAAAAAGGCACGTATGGCAATTCACAATGCTGTGTTGGTCCCTACTTTAACGTATGCTAGTGAAAGTTGGGTGTGGCAGAAGAAGCACGAGAGTAGAATAAACGCAGTAGAAATGCGGTCGTTAAGGAGTATGTTAGGGCTGAATCTGAATGACAGGGTAAGAAATTGTGTAATAAGAGAAGAGTGTGGTTTTCAAGATGATGTTGTGACCAGGATTAAGAAAGGAATGCTTCGGTGGTTTGTTCATGTGGAAAGAATTAATGAGGAAAGAGTGACAAAGAAAATTTATGGTTGCAGAAGTGAATGGCAGAGTCGGAAAGGGACGTCCTAGGCGAAAATTTATCGATCAAATTGGCGATTTATTGAAAACGGGCCAAATTAGGAGTACCCTTAACCGACGAGCATGTATGCGTAGGTGTATGGATGTGAAGGAGGCAAGAGAGGTGTGTCAGGATCGTGCCAAATGGAAGTCTGTAGTCTCTGCCTACCCCTCTGGGTGACAGGCGTGAGTGTTTATGTTATATGTTATGTAAAAGAGTAAATTATTTATGACATATTTTTATATGATCATAATTTATTTTTCAATTTATTTAACTTTTTCATTTAATTTTTTCATTTTTTCATACTTCTGATTTCAACTTTTCATAATTCTGATTTGTGCTAAATTGTGAAAAGTGTATGGCTATTATTGGCCCTATGTAAAACATATTATATAAGATTTTTTTTTCACAGAATGAATACTGTTATTATCCCTCATTAATAAATAATAAATTAATTAATTAATTTAATTTTTTGTAAGGAGTGACAAACGAGCACACAGCCTACTTGATGGTAAACGGATGCTGTGGCTGATAAACACTTAGATCTATCCTTGATTAAGAATCAAAATATAGATGCGTTGTTGCCCCTGAGGACTAAGATAAAAACCAACGAGGTGGTGTTCTTTGAAAGCAAGGTCTTTCCCCAGTGGAGGCGGACCCTTCATGCGGCAACCATAATATATATGCAAACCATTACTTTAGCTCTACCACGTTTATATAAGCAATTTCTCAAATAATAAACGCTTTGCCTCAAAGTCTTGAGTCCTGATCTGAAATTCTGTTTGTGACAAACAAATAAATATTCGTAATAATCACATATTATTTATATCCACTACCTCAACACTACCTTAATTTGTAAACTAGAAGACGCCACTGTATATAACACGGTCTGTATTTCGGCTTCACGTAAGGCATCGACAAGAGAAGTCCCAACTGCGATTTATTCCTTCATGGTACTAATTGGCCACGAGCTATTCATATATATACAAAATAGCTACAAAGCCAAATAACCTTGTAGTTGTGGTGGTAAATATCCCCCCTCCCCACGCCTTGAGGCAATCTATGGTGAATTCTACGTCCAAAAGCAAGCTTTTGGTAAGATGTTATGGTAAATGGTAAAAGATGCCTACTAAATTTATTGTTTTCTTGTCGTGCGTAAAGTAGGGTGGGTATGATTTGAATTTCGATTGATTTTAATTTATTTATTTATTTAATTCTAAATTTTTGTTTTTATATTTTGTAAAATATCAGTGCCATAGGCTACTGCTCCGTTCACCTGTTACAACCCATTTTCCCAGACGGTAAAAAAGGTCGTCGAGTATACTATATTATTTCATGTCTGTACCCTGAACCATCAGGCTACGGTAAGTTATTTCTTGTAGTTTTATGAAACAAGCATTTGATAAATACGTGACGGTTGAAAAATATAGCGACAAAATTAAGAAACTTAACCACTTATTAAATAATACTTATTATGAAAACATAGCATAAACGCAACAAAATAGCAACGTTAATAAAATATAAGCTTGAAATTGTTTCTAGAACAAAAAAAAACTTGACAAATGCAATCTTCAAAATACGTATAACGCACCTATTTTAAAACGAAAGGCACTTCACAAATAAAATTTATAAAAAAAATAAAATGCAATTACTAAACAAACATGGTGTGATAAAATAAATTAAAACGATAAAGAAGTGAATTTAGCATAAAGTGAGATACGCATGTGTGTGTGCATCAAAATAATCAAGATGCATCTCCAAACGGATCTGCCGTGCGACATATCGCGCAAGAGCTGCGATGTTGAGAAGATACAGATATCTCATGAAGCTGAGATGCTGTACTACGAGCTCATACGGGCTTTGGAGGAGGAGGAAAAGGTAACAATCACAATCAGTAACCGGTTTGATGTATGCTTAATTATTAAAAAATAAGTAATATGCGCTGTTTTCTTGTGGTTAGACTACGTAGCAAGTAAATTCGTAATATTATTGAATTTTACATAAAAATTAAGATTTAGGTAATAATACCTAGTACAAATTGTACTTTAAATATTTGTTCAAAGATTTTAAAAATTAATTTGCTTTTAAAATTTAAATTGCGTGCACTTTACCCGTAACACGGGGATAGTGCACGCAATTAACGCAGTGAGCACATCAGAGCACATCAATTTATTAAACACGGATCTTAGTTAACTAATTTTTAAAATATTTAATAAAATGGATTTAAGCAAAGTAACGCCTGATTGTATGAATAGCATTGGTTTATTCATTCTTGATTTAAAATCAAAGCGGACCAAAGAGTATAATATATAATCACTACGTTTGAGCGGACTTTAAGCGGATCGATATGAAGCTAGGGACCATGGAGTGTAGAGGCTCCATGCTAGGGACGAAATATTTACCATTTTTTTTAATGTATTAAAAATAAATATTTTTTTGTTTGTTGCTCTTCTATGCTATTTAAATTATTTTTAAGATATAAATGTATCAGAAATTTAAGAGTTAAAACTTTCTCGCAGTTATGGCTCTCATAGAAACATCCTGAAATATGAATATCGTTTCATTTCGTGCACTCTCTTGTATCTGATCTGATTACAATATGACTGTCTTCAACGCAAAATCGAATATTGTTGGATTAAGTCAGTTCGTCTTACCTTACTATAGTAATCCAACCCTGGTTTATAATAGATAAAATATGTTTTAATATTAATTTTTAACCGCACACAACCAAACTACGCGGTAGAGCCATGCGGTAGCTATATTATAGTTGGGTCGGCTCGACCGCGGAGGTACCACGCTCTCACACAATACCACCATAAAATAGCATCTCAATTCTGTTCTGCTGTGTTTCGTATGGTGAGTTAAGACCCTTTTTACCTTTAAATTAGACATTTTTATACGTGGTAGAGATATGCTGCAGCTATATTATGGTTGTCTTGCATAATGGGTCGCCTCAACCGGGGAAAGACTACGCTCTCACAGCATACCAGCGTAAAAAGCAGTTCAATGCTGCTGTGTTTCATATGGTGAGCGTAGATAATGCATCTGCATTTTAATTCTTAATCGACGCTAAATGTAGATGTCTATAGGCCACAGCATCCACTTACCATCAGGTGCCCGTTTGTAATACTTATTCTATAAAACAAATCTATACTAGTTTTCAGGGGTAACAACGCTTCTGAATTTTGATTCTTACTTTAAGATACATGTAGATGTCTATGGCCTATAGCATCTGCTTTCCATCATGTGAACTGTGCACTTATTTTATTAAAAAATACTACATATTTGGAATAACACAGGTTTATGTTCCTGTGTCGATGGTCGTGCATCCACGTGATTCGCATTACAGTTTGAACTGAATTCATATTATCTTGCTCCCCAACAAACCTGTTATGCACACACACGAACCGTTGACTTGTTTTTTTAAGCATAAATTAATGCAAGAGCCGGCGAAATTCGTCCAGAGCGCGGCTGATCGCATTATACTCAGTCTTTTAATATAATAAATTAAAAAAGTAAGAGTTTAAAAAAATTAACACGCGTTGATCATGAGCTGTGATGATCCTGTCAACTATATTATTTTGTCCTGGTGATCCTGATCGGGGTACTAGGATAAAGTTATTTGCCTTCAAGTTTTGAATATAAATTTTTGGTCTGATCTACGCATAATCTTGAAGACTTGCAGTAGCGTGCCTACATGGCTTTAAATTTTTATTTTTAATATTTTTGATGCTGGGTTTTTATGGTTTATTTACATTTTGTGTTCACTTTACGTTTTATCTGTATTATTGGCTCGTCAACTTACGTAATGTCCTTAACCGCGACATAACAGTTAAGGGTGCAGACTGAGAGGAAAGTCGTGTGTTAATTATCAGCCATTCAACAACTGTCGTGAACCACTGCTTACAATTGAATAAAAATTGTTTTACGTTAGTGTTAAAAAAAAAGGTTAAATAGGTTAAATTTAATGGGATAAAATCTGTAAAACTATACGTATGTACGTTATAGCATGAATAAGCTCTCACAGAATACCAGCGTAAAAGTGTTTCTTATGGTGAGTGTAGAAAACCGAAGACCTTTTTTACTGTAAACGAGGCATTTCATCTTAGTCCTCAGGGTGATGTATCTGCATTTTGAATCTTAATCGAAGATAAATGGAGATGTCTCTGGGCCATAACATTCACTTACCATCAGGTGGACCGAGTGCTTGTTTGTTACCCTTGTTTTATATCAAAATAAACCCCTTGTGTGCCAGTTTTAATAGGCAACAAGATAAAAACAGAAAGTCTAATTATAGGTTGTGGGTTATTTCGTCTTAGTTCTCAAAGGTGACAACAAATTTCCGACCTTCTTTCTTTGAGTATTTCTTTAGCGACTTACCACCAGTGGATTAGAAGTTCCTTTGTCATATAAGTTCTAATGAAGTTCAGTTGTAACAAAATGTTCATAAAGATCGAGGTTATTCATGATATAATACAAAATGTGGTTTTGTTTTGATGAAAGCCTGTAGAACATGGAAACTACAACCAGCAGGTGTGCACATTCTACAGTAGTCACTCACTTTTAAATGAACTGTGAGTTGGTTTGTTGCTTAAGTAATGTAAAAAGCGCTAAATTATTCCAGGGCGAATATTTATGGCCGAATAAACATTTGCATCAGAGGAACATAAATCATACTTAAGAATCTCAATATAAATCCTAATTTAGCTCTAATAAATCTGTACAACGGATTACTAAGCTGAAGTGGCAATGGGCCGGCCATATAGCTCGAATAACTGATCACCGACGGGGAAGAAAGGTTATCGAGTGGCAGCTTTGTACCGATAGGCGATGTGTCGGGCGGCCCACCACTAGATAGAGTGACCACCTGCTAAGACTTGCAGGATACTCAAAGCCGTGCTTCATGGCATTCCTCGGCGGAGGCATTTCATCAGCAGTGGACTTGTGAGGGGCTGTAATGTTGATAATGATGAAATCTGTATTACGAATAAATTATTATTATGACATTGCTTTCATCGTTAACTTGATAAAACATTATGACATAATGTTTTATCAAGTTAACGATGAACACATTGTGTTATTACAGTTTGAGGACCAATTCTTTCCCTTACACTATCACTGCCAGAATTGAACCTAACATCCCTATCCGAACACTACGTCTCCCAACATCTACTACTTTAACCAGGATCTTTTTTTTTAAATTTTAACCTTTTTTATATAGAATAGGTAACACGTTGGGTGCGCCTCTACGTCTATCCTCGATTACGGATCAAAATGCAAATGCGTTGTCTAAGTACTAAGAACAAATTCCTCGTTTCCAGTAAAGGACTTAGAAAATAATCTGCCGATGATATGTCTTTACAATTATTAGTGGAAAGGTTCATACTTTGTTTTCAATCTATTAATGTTAGTTGCAGTTCCCGATTCGGGAAGTTAGCTGTGTACCAGATATTTACCAAAGAATTAATCAGACGGTCCGTCTGTACAGCTGTTTACTCGTGGGCAAGTTCGGCTGCGATACAGTGGCAACTTTGCAGTGTTCCAGACAAACATTTATCTTTCCTATTCCGATCTGTTTGCGTTAATCTGTGCCCTGTTTAAACTATTTCGACTTGTTTATTTAACTATGTATAATTCAGCTATTTTTGCGTGCACCGATTATTAAATTTTTTAACTTTAACGGTACAACTTATTACAATTTTAAACTAGTTAAAATCAGCGTAAGAATGATGTATGTAGTTTTATTTTTGTAAATTAATCTATACATTTAGATTGGAAAGGTGAATTCATTATATTAATATTTACTGGATTTTTTACTCGCAGTTTTCCTGTTTTACCGGGTAAGAAAATGGCAAGCAGTAAAAAAAAAGTATAATTATTTTATTCTGTTATCTTTTTTGTAACCCGTGATTTGTTTTAAAGCTCCAAGTCTCGCAATATTTAAACCATAATTGCATTTTATTTTATTTTTGGCTCACTCTGTGTTGCGATTGGTTGAAGTGAAAGGTGGATGGCGGCTCTATAATATTTATTCATATTTTATTTAAGTCTGTAAAAGCTAATGTTAACGAAATTTTAAAGTCCAGTAGCAAGTCAGTTTCACTCAGAGCTTCAAGCGTTTGTAAGCAAGTATGAAACGCGTTCAGTGAATCTGGTAAATACTTACCTTTGAAAACTCTTTATTTTTCGACGCAAGAAAATAAAATGTAATTCTTCAAACTTCAACATGTTTTTCAATCTATAACATATTGAATTCATTTCAAGATGAGTTTCCTCTGTCCGCGAAGAAACGGCCAAAGAAATTCTGCAGGCATCTCTATTTTGTCTTATTTCAAAAGCCAATAATGTAATATTCTTAATCAAAGTTAAAAAGGAATAGGGTCCATTCATTTTTAGGTAGGTTAAGTTTTTAGGTATAAGTAATCAATTCATGTTCTATTGTAAAATTACACAGTAAAACAAAAACAGAATACGAACAATTTAAGCTAGCAAATGTGTTATAAACCCGAGAAGAGCAATCCCCACAAGCAGTACCTGTTCACAAGTATTATTCATGGGGCAGCCATGTATAATATATTATTTTTATTAGCAGATCTTACATTCGCAGTTAAAATAATATGATAACAAATATGTAGTAAGTCGTAACCTGTGTCTACTGTTGTATGCTACTTATAAGTATTATATTTACGGATGATAAGCCGTTGTAACACGAGTTATGATATTCGCTATTACCTATGTATCAAGACACGTTTTGTGTAACAGATTTTCACTAGACGTTTCGTTATTACCCAGGGTGAAATGGTGAAGTAAATACACATACAAATTTGATAGTATGTAGATGCGAATGAGCACGTTTTAATAAAACTTATTAATTATATATAACTGTCCGACTGAAAGTCGCTAAATAAACACTTATCTATTGTCTTGTATTTCGTTTTTTATTTCATTAAAATTTAACTTAATAATCTCTCTTTATACCTCTCTCTCTCTTTCTCTCTCTCTCTCTCTCTCTCTCTTTTATACCTTGCAGTGGCGGTGTTAGTATATCCTCTACTCCATATCATCCCGTAGGTGTCGTAAACGGTGACAGAGGGAAACAAATTATATCTGCCTTAATTTTAACTTATTAACCATTAAACGTAAAAAGTGCGGTTGCCAACCCGTTTGCCAAGTGTGGCAACTATGGCAAATATCCCGCCTATGAAACAAACAATGGCCAGGCCTATGCTCAGCAGTGGACTTTAATGGGCTGTAGCGGTAACGGTAGCGGTAAAATTTCTCTTACGGTTTGTTTAATAAAATTTAAACAATTACAAAAATAAAGAAGGTACTCGCTTTTGTCTTGCGCCAAACGCTCGTCAACCGTGTGAAACCCATGTGTGAAACTGATTCGGGGCAATTTTAAGAATCGCAACGGCCATGTCTCTGCTGGACGTCTACAATTCGGTCGTGTTGTTTTTATGCCTAAAACTCCTCAATCTTCCTATGACCATGGAAGTTGTAAAGTACCCGGAACATCGGGAATTAAAAATAAATAAAATTAAACACAATAAAATAAAAAATAGTATCATTTAATAATATTAATGTGTAACGCGTAAATGTAAGAAATCATTAAATAAAAAGATAAATATTAAATGAATCTTAAACTCCAATCACTTGTAATTAACGCTAAGAAAGGAAGAGAGATTGTTATGTTTGTCGTAAAAACTGTTTTTTTTTTAAAATATCGACAGTTTCATATGAATAGAGTGAACGTCAAAGTGTCCTGTACAATCCGGTCCGGTTGTTAAGTACGAAATACATTAGCAACTACTTATTTACCTATTTTAAACAACACACACTTTGCTTACTTGACACTGACTGCCTAGTAGGTCTAGACGTCGTAAACTCAACTGCTGATCATGCGGTCCTGGGTTTGAATCCCGGGTCGATACAAAAATCAGTTATTGGGTTTTGCTGATAAGAAATTCTCGTTAGTATATATACAAAAGTTTGTAAATAGATAGTGTTTGTGCTTGCGCAGATGCGTCTCCGTTGATACTGGCCTGGAGTCGGTCTGGAGAACATTACAATGATTCTAAACACGTTACATATACATTACATACGTTACATATTAAATACCTTGTAATCGCAATTAATAAGCAGTTAAACACGTAAAACTTTTTAGAATTTTATATTATCGTATAAGTACAACGGCGGTAAAATCTGGTACGAGTAGCTTCAATGTCATTCATTGAACGTTCGGAACCTATAACATTAAATTACAAGGTGTTCAGCCTAAAGCATTACAGTTTTAATTCTAAATTCACTTTTAAAACTAAAACTTATATATTAAAAATCTACTCCTAAACATAGGCCTCCCCATAAATTGCCTCATAGCCTCATGATATCCCTCATATTCCTCTTAGTTGCCACGCTTGGCATGAACTCACTGTTTTACTGTTATCAAGATGTGTTTTGTACGTGGTAGAGACACGCTGCAGCTATATTATGGTTGTAGTATGAACGGGTCGGCTCGACCGGGGAAGGACCACGCTCTCACAGAATACCACCGTAAAATAGCAGCTTAATGCTGCTGTGTTTCGTATGGTGAGTGTAGAGAACCAGACACCCTTTTTACTGGAAATGAACGGAACGGCTGGCAACGCATCTGCATTTTTATTCTTAATTGAAGATAAATGTAGATATCTATGGGCCACAGCATCCACTTACCATCAGGTGGACTGTGTGCTCGTTTGTCACCCTTATTCTATAAAAAAAAGAAGACGCTGCTTCCCATCATCTGATTTAATTCCCTTACCACTTACGTCACTCACGAGACGATGTGGGTTAGTGGATACTCTAATACCGTCACTACATGGTTTTCAACTTACAATACTGAAAATAAAAATAAACACTGCTAGTGCATTACGTCCCGTTACTCTTTGAAATTCAAACCCGTTCTATCACTACACTGACATATCGTCGGCTCCCCCAACCGCTAACACCAAAAGGTCATATTGTCTTGATAGGTGTGAACCGATACTTGTTGTCGTAACAAGACGGTGTAGACCATTTAAATAATGGAGTGTAATTATTCAGCATCATGTTCTAAATGTCAGGTGACGGCGGTGAAGGAGAACTCGTCAATCCATTTCGTCCCAATAGTTATGTCTTATAATGTTAGAGGCGACTATAGGAAAAGCGAAAAGAACCTCATGGATGCCATAGAGGGCGTTATACTATCATGAATATAATTTAATAATTAAATAAGCTTGTTGCACCATAATTAAATTTTTTATAACATAAGTGAAATTTAAAATGCTGATGTGTTGTCACCTCTGAGGACTAGGATGCAATGCCTCATTTCCAGTAAAACTGGTCTCCGGTTTTCTACACTCACCATACGAAACACACCATTAAGTAAGTTTTCTGTGAAAGCATGATCCTTCCCCGATCGAGCCGACCCATTCGTGTTACAACCACAATATAGCTGTAGCATGTCTCTACCACGTTATAATATATTTGTAATTTTAATGCTATAACATTAAAAAAAGATGAGATGATTAATTTATATTTTTTTTATTAGTTCTACACGTTATACTTGGAGGTAGAGAGAGAAACATAGACTAAAACAATGTTAGGTTATAGAGGAATATTATTAGTTAAAACTAAAATAAATATTCCAACTTACTACATTCAAAAACAAATCACATTGTTTAATTTTTTTACCGTGTTGTGGCAGTGAAAGAATATTCACCACCTCATATCGTCCCGTGGTCAAACTAAAAACCTGCGTTTGGCAACCCGCTTGCCAAGCATGGCAACTATGACAGATATACCCTATATGAAGTAATCTGTGAGGGAGGCCTATGTACAGCAGCGGATTATACGTGGTAGAGCCTGCTGCTATATAATGCTTGTAGAACGAATGGGTACAGCTCGGCCGGGGTAATTCCACGCTCTCACATAATACCATCGTAAAATAAGAGCTTTCTTGCAAATTGAAGGTAGAGATTCGGGGACCCAGTTTTACTGGAAATGAGGCAATCCAACTGAGTCCTTAGGGTTGACAACGCATCTGAATTTTTATTCTTAATCGAGGATAAATGTAAATGTCTATGGATCACAGCATCATTTTACCATCGCTGCGTGCTGTGTATTTGCTTGCCTCTCTTACTCTATAATCTATTTTATATATGTATTTTATGCACTGCCATACCGTTCAGATTGTGCCCAAACTTTGTCCACTTATTTGTTGCTTGCACTTGCGCAAAGGTTATAGGCATAGTACAATTAACTTACAGTAGATAGCGCGCGTATTGCACTAAAAATTGATTAGAAAGTTATATAAAATTCAACTTTAATTAATGTATTATCATTCCTAATCAAACAATATAACTCTTGCAAATTAAAAACGATATTTCCACAATTAATTCCTCTGTGGTAGCAACACACCGGGTACCAGCTAGTCAATAATAAAGTTGGACTTTAATAGGCTGTAATGATAACATATATACCTAATTGTTCCGTACTGGATTCGAACCCGCTGTCCTTAACGTTATAGCCACTGCGTTATCGGGATTACTTCCACAAATATAAAAATACGCACCTAATTATATGTTCTAAAGATTAATATTTTACTTACTTGAATTTTTCCATTAAGGAGCGATCGTAATTACCACTCGATATCGGCATAATTGGGAACTCTGTGGTTTCTTATTGGATAAAATATAAACTAACCGACAGTTAATTAAGAATTCTACATTGACCGTCCACTTACCATTAATTACCTTGCAATAAGTCGTTATTAACCCAATGAAAACCACAACTCGCACGTTGAACCGTGTAGTGGCCGTGGACGTATATCCACAATTTCAGGTCTTCCCGTGGATGTGGATGTTGTAAAAGGCCACAAAGGAAAGGAGTCTCATCTCCTATAGAGCAGCATCTTCTTTATATCAACTAGAAAATAAAAAAAACTGTGGCTGCCAACTCGCTTGCAAAGCGTGGCAAACGATGGCAAATATCCCCGTGATGAGGCGATCCATGGAGATCTTCATCAGTGGAATTAATATCCTGTAGTGAATCGATAAAGGAATTAAGAAATTATTTTCAGTTGTTATTAGGAAGAGGCTGCTATATAATCAAAGATTGCGGCTTATAATAGTCTGAACGTAGATCTCCCCCATAAATTGCCTCATAGACGATTTGCTATAGTTGCCACGCTTGACAGGGTTGGCAACCGCGGTTTTTTATTATTTTCAGTTGTTATTAGGAAGAGGCTGGTATCCGTTTAAAGTTGTTATAAAAAGTACATATTGGAACTGTGAAAACTACATGTCTAAACTGGAGACATATACCCATTTTTATCCTTCTACCACCGATCGGAAAGATAGGTTATCGAGTGGCAGCCTCGTGTCTATAGAACAAGTGTAGGGCATCTCCCCAATGGATGGAGTAACGACCTGGTGAGACATACAGGAAGTCGATGAATGCAGGTGGCTCAGGACCGTGCTTTGTGGCATTCCTTGAGGAAGGCCAATGTTCAGCAGTGGACTCGTGAAGCGCTGTAATGATAATGAATGATGATTCTTCTTCAACCTATTCCACGGCTTAACTAAGACTTCTGCCAGTTTGGTTTAGGTATGCCTTAACCATCAAGCTTGACAAGTAAATTTACTTTCACAGTATCAGCATCAGACGTATTGCACCTTTGACGCCGTAGCCCCATCTTATACGAGTATATAAAAAAACATACTCGTCGAATGAGAATACTCTTAATTATTTTGGCTTAACTCATTGTCCATATGTCGCCAATTTGGTCGATAAACTTTCGTTTCTTTTTACCGGTCACAAATCATCCCATCATGTGGTTCTTAGAGATGAGAATGAATCAATATTTTTTTATGAATATTTTGATTTATAATCCTATTTCATATAGACTTACAATAAGATAGACTGTATGCCCGTTTTACACTTTTACTTGTGCAAAAAAGATTAAACATCACTTCCTATAAGGATCCATGTCAACTAAGCAAAGAAACTTGTCTGTGTTTTTCAACCTGATTAAAAAATCAAGAGATAAGATCGTACTGTCTATTATTAATTTTAACCGTTATCCCGGTTATTTTGAAGAAATTATTAACTATCTACTTGGCATCAGGCACAGCATAAAAAAAACCGTCGAAAACTTGGTAACTCATTCATGCAAATGTCGTTTAACCGGTTCAATTCCGTAGGATCGAGATAGATTATACAGACAGTTAAATTGATACGTTATTTTTTGTTACAGGTAAATATTAACTAAGGAGGTTACAACTGAGTGCTACTTAACGGTAAGCGGTTATTTGAATACGAGAAGCAAACGGGACTCGAATCTTTGAATGTGTAAATATTTATACGTTTATCTTAGTTTTAGTATGAATATCCATGAATTGCTCACTCTAGATACCAATTTATTGCACGTTATAGATGAGCATTGTTAAAGTTTGCTTGCACTCTTGCAATAATATTCTCACAATACTCCGATCGAAGTCCAAAAGAATGGAAAGTATTAATTCTATATTGGAATAAAAAAAGATAGAAAAGGACAACTAAAGTTGAATACTTGGTCATCAGTAAAAAAACTAAGTATACTCGAAAACAACTTAAACATAACCTAATTCATACACAGTCTACCAAAACTAGCACAAAGTAAATCCATTAATATCTAACACTCGAAGCGTCTTCATAATTACAACCTGTTATCTGTAGTATGGCAGTGAGCCTAATTTTACGAGACAGTAAAAGGACTATATTCGGTAAGTGCCCTCTAAGTAATACGTTCATCTTTACCAGAGACACTTCAATTATCATCATAATTTTATTCGTTATTGCACGTGCGGTGCAAGTCATAAGCTTTAACTTTTTTAAATGATTTTTTTAAGTCTAAGGGTGGCAAACGAACACACCCGTGAGGACTAAGTTGGAATACCTCGTTTCCAATAAAAAGGGTCTCCAGTTCTCTAGACTCACCAAACGAAACACAGTAGCGTTAAGCTACAATTTGACGCTGACATTTTGTGAGAGCGTGGTCCTTCCTAGGTCGAGCCGACCCATTTGTGCTACAAATATACCAGTAATATAGCTGCAGCATGTCTTTCTTCATCATTATTACACTAACTGGGCATTTCACCTTAACAGGGTCTCGTTTTACATACATAAATAGCACATGGACAACTCTAAAAACCTCCCATCGTCTTTCCAACCAACTGTGGCTATGTATGAACACTACACATTGAATTGTGGATCCACGCACCGGGAAGTCTGCAGTCTGTGAACACGTACAGGATCGCCCCCGTCACTACATTAGATTTGATAGACCGCAAATCCTCGCTAAAGAACACCGATTCCTTCCAAGGATGATTCGCGAGGCTATTGAAATCAAAAAACATCCTAATTTCAATAGAGAAGATGGCTGGGTGCTACCATCTGCTTGGGATCCGATAATAAATAAAATTAAATCCCAACCCAAGCATACAACTGCAAGACTTCAAGATACCATAAGTTCATACTGTAGAGATCGGAACAAAAGTTAAATTTTAATCTATGGTAACCGCGGTAACAAAATTAACTATGACATATGGACGTTGAACATCTCAGTCCCGCCCGTGACCATGAGTGCTGTAAAGCATTCGAAACGTCGGGTATTTAAAAAGTTAAATATACGCGATAAATTCCGTAAAAACTAGTATTATTTCAATATGGCTATGTCGGTTATTCTGGTCCTATTGCGGATGTCTTCCATCCATCATCTTAGGTTATACAGACATAATCTGAGTAGACACGTGATACTTACTCAAGGCTCTTCCCGCATGCTCTTTGTTAATTTCTTAAAAATTTCTCTAATCCAGTTCCACTCCACTTCACTCCACTGCCCTCAGCTTCTACTCACTACATTGCGATCGCGGTCCCACATTCAAGAGAAGGGCTTACATACTTCTTTTTATAATGCTGGCAAAGCACCTACAATTTCTCTGACGGCTGTAGTCACTTACCATCACAAGCTCGTTTGGTCTATTGCATTTTCATTTTTTAAACGCTGCCTCTACACTATGATTTTCTAGTGTATTGTGGAGGACGTTTACGGGATTCGAACCCACGGTCCTCAGCGCTGTAACTCATTGCTAAGCCCCCGCGCCACGGAGCTGTCTATAAAAACAATGATGGTGTTGACTACCCAAATACAAGATATTCCTGAGACATTTCAAAAGAAGATATTATTTTTTTATCCGCTTCCGCTGTCATCTCACAGCTCAGCCTGTAACGAATGCTTTGTAACAATACACTGATTCGAGATAAGGAAGCTGGAAGTGACGAGCTATCCTACAGGCTTCTGAAATTTAATTTCACGAGATAGACCTGGGAAGATTTCAACGGTTTGCAGTTATGTTTGAACTTTGGATTACCGAGTATATATGTGATATATAAAACGTCATTTTTCTCAATTGTATTAACTCAATCTCAATTCAATTTATTCAATAACGTACGAAAATTCTCTAAGAAATTAGAATCATCGCATGAATATTGAGATTCAACGGGTTTTGAATTTGAATCGCTAGCTTCAGAGGTAGGACCACTATCAATTCATTTTTATCTTTTTGATTGCTACCACACTTGATGATAGCGTCCCGGGGTAGCGTCAAACGAGTACACAGCCCACCTGATGATAAATGGGTAATGTGGCCCACAGAAACCTACATCTACCCTCCATTAAAAACCAAAATGCAGTCCTGAGGACTACGATGGAATGCCTTGTTTCCAGAATAAAGGGTCAGAAATTGCTATATTTAAAATATTTTGGTCGATGTTTGACGTTATTGTAACAATATCTCGGTAATCGCAACACTGTAGTAATCAATAAAGTGTTGCAACGTTTCTAGATAGTGTCAACTTCAAAGTTCATTGTAAAACAATGTGAGCGTAGTTTTTTATCTGCCAGATAGCAGTGCACGGTTATCTGGTAGCAGAAATAGGAGGGTGGTATCTACCCTGA
Source organism: Parnassius apollo (assembly GCA_907164705.1). Classification (NCBI taxonomy): domain Eukaryota; kingdom Metazoa; phylum Arthropoda; class Insecta; order Lepidoptera; family Papilionidae; genus Parnassius; species Parnassius apollo. The sequence goes on along the minus strand of CAJQZP010001616.1, from coordinate 5,204,679 downwards.
TGGACTTCTAGGAGAGGAGAGAAGAGGAGGAGGAAGAAAAGAGGAGGCTTAATAAATTAATAGTATTTTAAAGAGTGATTATAAGAAAACAAAACATTCGGACTTCGGTTGTTATTTGGTCCAATTACGCTATTGTGGTGCGAGGACTATGCCGTCACAGCACTGTTAAATATCCTGTTTACTTGATAACTGGTGATTATTTAAGTGTGACAAACGAGCTTTCAGTCCACCTTAAGTGGATGCTGTGGCCCATATACATTTACATTTATCCTCACCCCTGAGGACTAAGATGGAATGTCTTTATGCTGATACTCTGTGAGAGCGTAGTCCTACCCTCATCGAGTCGACTCATTCGTGCTAAAGCCATAACACACCTGCAGTGTGGTTCTACCACGACTAAAAGCTGAGTCGAAATTCATCCAGGAGGACATTACATAGATGTACATACCACTATTACCCATAAAGCAGGTCGTATACCACGATTACACACAAACCAGTAAGTATCGGCAGGGTCTTCGCGGGCCCAGCAATCGACACCCGCCACTGGTGGAGTACGCCGCATGCGATGGACAATCGAAATGAATACTAACGCATTTCGGGCGTATTTTAAGGCGAAAGGCGGAGAAGTTGGAGGTTTGGCGTATCGGGCTAGGATGCATCGTCTTTTTGCTGAGCTGGAGCCATCTTTAACCGTCACAGAGCAAAACCTGGCAAACCGAGTTCGGTATATCTTGCGCTTGCTCTTTTTTGAGATTATCAGTTTTTAAACCCTATTGTTCTCAAGATAAATAAAGTTTTTGATTGAATTATGGGTGAGCCCATTCAAAGCCATATTTGAAGTGAGTCAGAACCAAACAGTACGGCTTCGCTTTTCTTTTGTTCAATTCACGTGGTTTGATTCATGCCAAGTATTAGGTTACTAAAATGCTTAAATACGTAAATATAAGGTGTTTTATACAGATATGAGTTTACTGGGATTTTGTCAATCGTGACAACTGTCAAATATATTCGTACATTGTGTGTTGTCTGGACTTCGTTTGTACGATGATCAGCACCTGCGTTTATTATCACTAGTCCAACGAGGCAATCAACATATAGAAATTGTACGTGGATACCGTATAGAGAGCGGCTATATACCCTTCAGACAGAAACTTCAGACAGGACTGGTGGGGCTGCGAATGTGTGCCTCCGCACCACCAGCGCCGACCACCCCATAGCAGCCCTTTTTCGCGAGAAGACTACTCGTCTCCCATCTCCTTCTCAGTTAAAGCCCACCAAAACACATGGCGCGCCTTCCCCCCGGTCTTCCTCTTCATCTGCATAACAGACGCTCCCATGTCCGGTAGGGAGAGCGGCGCCTCGCAATACCGACAATCCTCCCCCCGCAGCTCCACCACCATCGCATCGATGGTGCGGCTTCGTTTGAATCGCGGAGGATAGGGCGACTGCCGCATCGCCATACCAAAACTCACCTTCCTCCATGAGCTCACCTCGGCTGCAGCGGTAGGGGAAGAGGATACCCCTCTTGCCGCAGCCCACCAGCACACATCCGAAGTGGGCTTGCCAAGCCAAGCCCACTTGGAGTGGCCACCTCGGGCCGGCCCTTCACTTCAGGCCAGCCATGTTGGGTTCCTCTTTGTTCACCGCGGGTGACCAAGCTACAGCTACTACCCCTGCCGCCACAAGGCCGGGACCCGTTTGGGGGGGGGGGGGTACTACCACCTAGACCTAGGATTACTCACATATAACCTACAACATAGAGCAATATAGATCGGATTTAAAATCCATACAATTGTTTAGGAATCTACCGTGACTATGAATATTATCAAACTAAATAAAAATCGAAAACATCAGGATTTCACCCAAAACTTGAAAAAATACAAAAACGTATATATTTTCTACAGAGAATAATTATTTTGCAATATACAAAACAAAATAATAATTAAATAAATAAGCAACAGAAATACTAATCCCCCCAATTTAAATGGATAAAAGAAGCCTAAAAATATCGAAGTGTTTTCTATTACAATGGTGAGTAGGTAATAGCAAGGACCACAAAGCTTTATACAAGACAGGAAAAATTACATATCTCACAATAAGTACTTATACTGACTTATAACGTTCCCCCTCTATCTAATATGGCGGCTATCCCGCGAAATCCTCCGACCTAGGATGTCATAAACAACCGGACATAGCTGTCGCCGATATAAAACCGGATATTGCAGGGCGAAGCCGGATTTGCGCGGGAAAACAAGCACTCTTTGCGCTGTTATTACAAATTATATTGGTGCCATTTTGACAAGTGTAGGTACAATTTAATAAAACTTTTGTAACACTTTTGTAAGATTCTATATATTTTGCCTGATTTTGTCCATACTCTGTCAAAATACTTGTACAGACCGCTTAAAGGGGATAAAATACACAACTATAATATTAAAATGCAAAAGCATGCACATTTTAATCGAACATGCTAAGTACAGGTAGTAGGGCCATGGTGCAGCTATATAGCTGTAGCAGGAATGAGTCGGCTCGAACAGAAGGACCACTCGCTTAAAAAATACCAACGTGTTGTCTGAATACCGCAGTTTTTTTTTTATTTCTTTAGAGTTGTGACACAGAATAAATAATAGTACTACATAGTTGTGATCAGGAATATGCTGCTACCTATCTCCTGTCTGTCTCCCTCTGTTGCCTCCTACGATACCCACGGGATGATATGGAGTAGTGGATTCTTTTACTCCGCCATTATTATTTAAATACCAATATAATTCATTTAATTAACTAATTATCATTGTTTTTAATAGAATAAGGGTGACAAACGAGTACACAGTCCACCTGATGGTAAGTGGATGCTGCGGTACATAGACATCTACATTTATCCTCAATTAAGAATCAAATGCGGATGCATTGCCACCCCTGAGGACTAAGATGGAATGCCTCGTTTCCAGTAAAAAGGGTCTCCGGTTCTCTACACTTACCATACAAAACAGAGCAGCATTAAGCTGCTATTTTACGCTGGTATTTTGTGAAAGTGTGGTCCTTCCCCGGTCGAAGCAACTCATTCGTGTTACAACTATATAGCTGTAGCGTGGCTCTACCACGTATAAAATTACTCTTGGACATTAATATACATATTTTATGTTTATACAGGCAATTTGTTCGCATGCATTCCCACGCGTTTGCGAACTACCGCCCACGTGGAGAAAACTGGAAACCTACCTACCTACCAATTAGTAACTTAACCAGTCGGGGTTCGACTCCCGCGGTGCACTCTCTATTTTCAATTGCTTGTTTACAAGAATTGTGAGACTTAATGAAAATTAACTTCTTTACTATAAACTTTCATATCATAATGAGTTCTCATATTAACGCGAACACTACACATTGAATAAAGCTATTTAATCGCATCTATTTTATATTCTTGACGTTTGGAATGCTTTGCAGTACCTATGGTTATGGCGCAACTGTGGTATTTGACGTCCTGATGAAATAGTTATTCTGTTTTTTATATATGAATCATTAGTTTAGGTTTAAACTACGCGCAGATTAGCTTACTGTATTCTGAAATATTGTATTTAATTTTATAAATCATTGGATAAATCAAAGAATTAGGATTTTTTTATCAATAATTCAATAATTTTAGTTCTCAGGGGTGACTCTGCATTTTGATTCTTAATTGAGGTCAGATTTAGGTCTAAGGGCCACAGCATCCACGTATCATCAGGTGAACTGTATGGTCTCTTGTCACCATTATTCTTAAAAGACGCACTGTCAAAACATGTCCTACCAGGCTCGTGCAATCTTCTTGTCTTTTAGATCAAAATACTACCTTAAACTCAACAAAGTTCGGCGGAAAAACAGTTTTGAAAATTATACAATACTCGACTATAAACATCAACGTAAAAAATCAAACTTAAACACTCACGCCTGTTACCTAGAAGGATAGGCAAAGACTACGGACTTCCATTTTCCACATCTCTCCCCTCCTTTACATTCATATACCTACTCGTCGGTTTAGGGTTCTTTTAAATTGGCCTATCTGAAATATATCGCCAATTAGGCCTTACACGACTATTTTAATCCTTAACACAAACTCAGCGTATGGTCGGACGGACCGTATGGAACATATTCACAAATAAACAAAACAAGTTTTTCACTGGCTCCGCTTGCATCTCGAATGACCGTTAGGTCCTCGTTTGGTGACTAACGATTCTACTCTCAAGGGCTAATGATCTTCCGTTGCTATATATAAAATAAACGCTATATAAATATACCGACTTGTATAGTTTATAATTCTTTAGTCGCCAGTTTAGAATGTCCTAGAGCAGGGGCGAACCTTTATGTCTCAACCTGCCATTTTTCTAAAGAAATGTTTATTTAGATAAAAGACGTGCCGTAAAATAATTTTGACTTCGTGATTATTGGGAAAATACTATAATACCGACTCAAAACTCTTTATTTACTACAAAGAATAAATAAAGAGTTTTAAGTTGAGACATTTATTGTTATTGTTGCAAAATACATTTCATGCGTAATTCAAATTAAAGTAAGATTATTGTGACTTCTGTTGTTGCATATTAGATGACAAATAACTTATATTGGGGTAATAATAACTTATATTTAAATAATGTTGTGTTAACGAAATTGACTATTATGCTATGCGTAAACGAACTATGTATTCCTTGGGGCAGGCGTGGACTTGTGAAGGGCTGTAATGATGATGATGATGAAACGAACTATGCGTCATTAGCAAAAGTAGTCCACGATGTAACTAGGATCACTCGCGTTCGTTCGTAATATAATACTTCATAGTGAACTTTGTGATTGGTGGCGTGCCCAAAATATTGTGTCGCGTACCATCGATGGCACGCGTGCCATTGGTTCGCCATCCCTGTCCTAGAGTATCACAGGTCTTTAAAAATAGGAGAAACCCCAGAGTAACATGCTACCGATCGATTCAATCCCCGGGGTTCGAAGTATCCTTGGGTATAGTGTACTCATATTATAGTATCTAAAATCATAATATCGATACCCAAAAAGTAGCGATCAAGAGCATCGAGTACTTGTGCCTTATAATTTAATACAGGTCATAACAACTTAATTTAATATACAAAATAGAAGTTAATTCAAAATCAATTATGAAATTCGGCTGGAACAAACATACATCATAGCAATTCTTAATGCATCGTTATCATTTTGCGGATTAACACTTAAAACACATTCACACAGTGCTATTATTATTGAGTGTATACTATATATCTACTAAGTCTAAAACGTGTATATGTATATATATATATATATATATATGTACATCTAACTTTGTAAAATTCATTGTGTGTAAGAATACGTTTTTTTTACATTTACCTAGGTGACACTCTTTTCCTGACTAGCAAGTCTGAGTTGATGATTAGATAACCAGGAACGTTGCACACAATTATTCATATTCCATTCTTAACTATTATTTTAAATGCAGACTGTGGGTAATAACAAAGCTTTGCGATCGTGACACCAAACAACTCGCACCTTTGATCCTTGACATTGCTCACCTGCCTGTGCTAGCCTGTTTAATCTCCGTTGCCCCGCTGGGTACACACATATACGTGTAAGGTGTAATTTACCTTACATGTATATGTCATCATCAATCAAAGGTCACAGGACCTTTTGGACTTTAGAAGTAAATAGCGTTTCCATAAAAGTATAGTCACAGTCTGTATTAATCCAACTACTAGACGTAGGCCAGGTCTTATTTTTGATAGGCATATGGAGCAACTACATATTTTGCCGAGCTTCTCCACTATGCGTCGGACTTTACAATCCTTGAAATATATCACCACTCACATCAGGATTTCTTCACAGCCGAGCAACTGGTAAACGTAGTTGTTTTTCCATAGATGTTATATGTACTACGTACTAAAAAAGTCGCCTAGACTTGTTTGTTTCCAACATGCGTAAGAGCTCGCGCCCCCAAACTTACTTAGCCTGTGTTTTAAAAAATTACTCTGTGCTTCTTTCAATGCGCCCCGCACTCCCGCAATGATTTTGTTCGCAGTGTCTGTTATATGAATTAGTACATATTAGTTCAATATGTACTATATTCTTTTTAAAGTTCATCGCTGAACATAAGTCTTCCCCATAGATTATCTAATTGGAGAAAAAGTGACGTTTGGCAACCGCAGTTTTGTATTATTTTCGCGAAGTTATTGCTACCCATCTCTTGTTTCAGTTTCCCACTGCCTGTAACGACACCCGCGGTAGGGGGTAGTGAGTCAAAAAAAGGTTTTTTTCATACTATGACCGAATAGATATACACAGCGAATGTTCTATAATGGGAATGGGACTGGGATTTGGAATGTTTTCAGTTTAACAAACAAGTATACAGTTTATGTGATGGTATCCTGGTAGATGGATGTCTGTAGTTGAGACCAAACAGAATGTGCTGGCTATCTTGAGGACTAAAAATAAAGACGTTTAAAATCTTTTTTCTTTTCTAGATTTTAAATTACTTCAAACACAAAAGGTTACACTGCACCTCTGAGGATGAAATACCTCACAGCATGTAATTATAATTATTTTTTTAAAAAATCAATAAGAATTACATGTAATCTATATTGAATGAAAAATATTCTATTCTATTCTATACTGTAAGCTCGTAGTTTAAAACTTAATTATAAGCGAGCGCTTATCCCTTGTGATATCACGACTAGAACTAGTAAATCTCGGTATTAAGTCATCTTAAACCCCTTACCATTACATCGGCTCGCGTCAAGTAACGGCTCTACAATAACCTGAATCCGAAGTGCAAGCCGACCGCAATCCAGGCGCGTGCGCACAATGTCTCACCTTAATTACTTCCCGATAGCCCTTATCTAGCCTGTTCGTGTTGCTCGAATAGTTAAGGTGGGGCTTGCATGTTTCTGTTTATATTAACATGTTATCAACTGCACTACTTTCCCTTGAGTTTATAATTTACTGACGATCCGCCCCGTTTTCGCAAAGGTTTCTGGATCTCGATAACAGCACCACCTACCGGGTCCAATTTTGAATCTAAACCATCCACAGACCCACCCAAACACGCGCCATTTTCGAGTTTTTGCAAGACTAACGCACGGAAATTTTACTTTAAATTAAATACAAGACTCTCAAAGTAGTAGTAGTAGAGAGTGGCTAATGATAGATCTCTAGTAGGTTAGAGAGCAAATTTTACCAGTCTCGAGCATAGACTGAAAGTATATAGTTACTGTATGGTAGGATATAGTAGCTTCCTTTTCTGCTGCCTATGAATTCGTCTGGATAGGTATAACTCGCGACACGAAAATCTAGCGGTGACCGTTATTGCGCATAATTCGCCATATTGCGCATTATTCCGTATGATTGGATGTACGTATCGTTCGCACGCGCTGATTGGCTCGCAGTCGCATTCTATCCCCCGTACTGACACAACATTCACAGCTATCCCTTCCACGTTTGGTTCAGCGCTAGAGTTACTTTCCGTGGGTTTTTTTTTTTTTATGGGGGGGCCACACCCATGGTGTGGTTGGGGGTCAATTTGGAGGGTTGGGGGGTGTGGTGGCTGGCTGTGCTTAGAGGCCTATGTTCAGCAGTGGACTTGTGAAGGGCTGTAATGATGATGATGATGATGAATGGTTTCTAATTTTGCGATTTTAAACATTTTTGACGAAAGTGTATATTTATTTTAGATCGTAAACAGTATGTGATTATGATCGAAGATATTATTCAATATTATTATCCATAGTTTATTAGAAAGTTTGATTTTTAACTTTTAATAATTAATAATTAAAACACGTTAGCTTAATAATTAAGATATATAGGTATTTGTTATTCATAGAAAGACAAAACATTAGATTAGACTCTAGTGATGGACCGCGATAGTTCAACGACTAAGGCGCCTACTTGAGTTCGATCGCCGCCGGCACCGAAGATATTGTTAATATCAATTTTAAGTGCTTTTGCCACATGCTCAGTGGTGAATTTAAACATCGTAAGGAAATCTGCATGCCTAAGGAATAAAATACTTTGAGAACATGTGAAGTCACGCATCAACATCAACACGCTCTGGATGCGGCGTACTAATTGTTCTATGATCCTCTCAGAAATGAGAGGAGGCTTGATCCCAAAAGTGGGACATATTTACACATGACAGAGTCACGCTGCAGCTATTTATGGTTGTAGCACGAATACATCGGTGCGACTAGGGGAGAACCACGCTCTCAGATAATACCAGCTTAAAGCAGCAGCAGTAGCAGATGAATTCTATTGTGTTTCGTATAGTGAGTCCAGAGAACCGGAGACCATTTTAACTGGAAACGAAGTATTCCATCGTAGTCTGCAAGGGTAACAACTCAGTATATGGCCCACAGCATCCACTTACCATCAGATATACTGTATACGTTTGTTGTAATACATATATTGCCTTATTATTTAATAAGGCTGTAACTTGGACTTTTTTAATTTTGTAATATATTTAAGTGACATGACATAGTATATAGTATAGTATTATAATATAAGCAAAAGATTGGAGTAATTTACCGTCTTCTGTTTTCCGTTCGAATACAATCTGGGCGTCTGCAAGGCGAGAGTGAATAAACTTTTGTTACGCTAAGACAGTGCCATTTACCATCTAGGGCTACTTACCACCATCCGGAATTGTGGTCATACACTGGCTTATAAGTCAAAATAGTAACGCATATTGATAAAAATGAGTGATCGATGAAAATGGGCCCAAAAAGTTTTGCTTGCATAAGTTTGACAATATCCTGAAATAAGGCGTTGTTTTGCGCAAAAATTATAACTTAACACGTTCCAAAAAAATAAAACTTCGTAACACCTGGTACCACTCACTCCGAAAGTGTCGCATTGTACTTAAACATTCATAACTTGACCAAAGTTTGAGCCTTAACCGCGGTCGTTGGCCCCGTGATCTGATAATGAACATGGGGGAGCGAATGAATAAGCGCCTGTTCCACTAGACGACCTTGCTCGCTCTATTTGCGTTCAAACATCCGATATTTAAGTGGAAGGATTATAATTTATACGAATTTCCCGTTTTCGTAGAGATTTTCCGCCTTTTCTTTAAAATATTTTTTAATCATACGGCCAGTTAAATTTTTTTCTTAAAAATACTTTTTAATATATAATTCGTATCACTAGCATCATTAAATCTTTATATTAGCTTGACCTGTATTCATGTAAAGATATGTATGAATGCATATGGAGTTATTTTATTCAGTTTCAGTCACAAAAGTCTGAATAATCCGAAACTTTGCAGTGTTTTAAGAACTGATGATAATACAATAAGTTTTTGACCTTGACTTTATATTTTCTAAGATCATCACTGCTCGTAATCAATGTTTTTTTATACTCACAAGAGTATAAAATACCTAACATTATAATTTACAACTCCTGTAGTTGACTGGGAGAGAATACCAAAAGGCACTTCCTAACCCTTTCATTTAAGGTTATAAGAATAAATTGTGCATATGTGCATATTGTTCGACCTTTTTTTAACTCTTAATTTTATTTAAAATTTTTCATTTTTAAGTATTTAAAAAATCTTTTAACAAGGGCAAATTAAAACCTTTATTTTTTTAAGTAATTAAACACATTATGGTCATGTCGGTTGGAATTTTTATTTAAAAAAGTATCTATTAATGGCGGCCTATTTTTCATTGTAATCTATACGACCTAAGTTTAAATAATAATCCAATGCACGGTCTTTGTTTACTTTTACTCTTAGGTTTCATTATGTAGGTCTCTTTTGTTTAGATTTGTAGAGCACATCTTTCATTTCCAACTCTAAAAGCGTTTTCATTATTTGCCGTACAGGATATGCCTAATATAGTGTTCCTTTATTCTTTAAAATATACATTAAAGAATAAATTGGTAATGTTATTACTGAAATCAAATATTAATTCATAATGTAGGTGGTAGAGCCTCGCTACAGCTATATTAGTAATATAGTTGTAGCACGAATGGTTCGGCTCGACCGGGGAAGGACGACGCTCTCAAAGAATATCAGCGTAAAATAGCAGCTTAACGCTGTGTGAGTGTAGAGACCCGAAGACTATTTACTGGAAACGGGGCATTCCACCTTAGTCCTCGCGGGTAATAACGCATCTTGACTTTGATTTGTAGTCGAGGATAGATGTAGATGTCTATGGGTCGCAGGAACCACTTGTCATCAGGTGGACTGTGTTGTGTGCTCGTTTCTTACCCTTGTCCTATATAAAAAAACTGCGTTAGTTCATGCTGAATATTAAGTTCATTCCGCCGTGCAGTGACGGCGTAGGAGAATCCACTTGATACCCCATTTCATCCCGGTAGATGTTATGAGAGGCAACAGAGGGAAATGAAACGGTAAATGGGCAGCAGCATCTTCCTCATATCAACTTAAAATTAAAAAAAAAACTACAATTGCAAATCCACCTGCCAAGCGTGGCAGAGATGGCAACTATCCATAAAAAGCAATTTATAGGGGTTCCTATGTTCAATAGTCTTTTGATAGCCAGCAGTGAATGAATAAAGTACGTACATTGACTGTTTGTTTTCTTATTTCGTTTAAATGCGATCATTAAAGAGTATGCTAGGGCTGAATATGAATGACACGCTGAGAAATTGTGTGATAAGAGAAAATTTTGGTTTGCAAGATGATGTTGTGACCAGGATTAAGAAAGTAACGCATCGGTGGTTTGGTCATGTAGGAATAATGGATCAGTAAAGAGTGACAAAGCAAATTCATATTGCAGTTGTGAACGGTAGGGTCGGGAAAGGACGCTCTAGACTAAGGTTTATCGACCAAATTGGCGATATATTGAAAAAGGGCCAAATTAGGAGTAGCCTTAACTGACGAGCGTCTATGCGTAGATATATGGATGTAAAGAATACGAGAGAGGTGTGTCAGGATCCTGCCAAATGGAATTCCGTAGTCCCGGCCTGCCCCTCTGGGTGACAGGCGAGAGTGTTCATGTTTATTTCTTCTAGTACTGACTTATTTGTACTGACCGGCAGTACAAAGGAGTCAGCTTGCCGGCTTGAGTAGTTGGTTGATAAGCCTAGAACCAGCACTCTCGCACTGGTCTTTTTGCTCCCTATCCTCAATTCGTGAATGTTTTACATGGTGGAACCATGATAGTAGCTATAATATAGCTGTAGTACGAATTGGTCGGCTCGTTAAATGTAGAATACGAGCGTGAAATAGCAGCATAGCTTGAGATGATTTAGTTGTCAGTAAGTGACTGCTACGCAGTCCTGTGCTGTTGTCAGACTTTAAACATGTGATAACCTAAATTTAATATCTATGCAATGGTATACTTAGATTGCAGTAATTATAAGATTGGGGAATCGTATTGTATCTAATCACAGCAGAAAATTAATTTCAATGAACGATAACAAAAGGTTGAATGACATTGATAAAACTTAATATTTAAGTGACAGAATAATTTCGACAAAGGCGTCTGACTGATTCCAGATGGCAATTTAGTTTAGTAGTGGCTTATAATAAGTAAGAAAAAAAAAACAGATTTGTTTTTAGATGATCTACTTAATCTCTCTCATGGTGGACTTGTCGGCACTTGAAATATATTTCTAACAGATGAATCGTGTGTATTTTTTATTTTGTATACTCTTATTTGATATCATAACATTACTAATAAACTTCAAATTATTTTGACTGCTTAGGCGTCTTAATCATCATCAACTTTCTGCTAGGTTAACCCTCGTCAAATTTTTTTGTCTAATTAAAATCATAAAATTGAACCTATGCCTTCAAATAATTTTTGAAAATAGACATTTCATATAATATATAAATCTATTAAAATATATGCCCCAATATGCTCTTGGATGAGACCAGACGCAACCATATACTGCGAATCGTAAGTGAGTAGTTTTTTGGTTTCATATTATATTAACATTGAAAATACACAACTTCATTCTACAACAGCTTCGTAACTTTGTTCAACAGATACGTAATGCAGCCATAATAACTAATGAAAGGTTGTAGTAAAATCAAATTCAAGTTTTAATAATGCGTAATTAATGCCCAAGTATTTTATAATACTGTAAATACGTGTAATAATCTTAGCTAATTGCACGAGGTTAACCGGAACGTTCACTTTAAAGAGTTGTAATAAATTACGTACCTTGTATACAGCTAAACGTAGTAATTTATACTCTTCCTTAAAGCAACACTAAGTTGAGAGATTATCGTTTGCTTAACGCAATACATGGAACAGCAGTGAACAGTAGTAGTAACTAAAACTTCATATGCCGAACTTCCTGTGTCTATTTTTCATTATATGTTTTCATCATTGTTGTTCATTGTATTTTTACTAAAATTTAACTTAAATTTTTAAATGAACTATGTGGCGTACCTAGGCAATAAATATTTATTTCTTTAAAATACCGCAAAAATGGATATGGTGTCCCATGGACATTTACATCTATCCTCAATTAAGAACCAAAATGCAGAATGCGTTGTCACCCTCGATGACTTTTAAAAAATCTCAAAAAAAATTAAAAAAATATCTAAGTGCTAAGATAAATATTAAATTGCTAAGACATAGTGTATTGAAGATTTTTTTGTAAAATCTTGCCAAAGGGAGAGATTATTTTCTTCGTGTTTAAATAGAGGGGGGAGGGGGAGATTGCGGTATTTAACCCTAGCGGCCCCGAACGGTTGCCACTGAGAATAACAATTAAAAAGTGTGTCTAACTACTTGAGTAAATGATAATTTTTAACCCGATACATGTTAAGCCACACACATACCTTTCAAACTAAATAGTCCCTCACTTATAATAGAAACCCTAAGCATAACTCGAGCCATTGCCCCTTTTCCTTCTCTTTTTCTTTCTTTTTTCATGTAGATTACACGCATAGATTCTGAAAAACAATAAATATTAATAAAATTGAGGCTTTAGTTAGTAATAGTAAAACATTTTACATCACACATTAAATTACTTATTTTCGTAGCACGGAAAAACACTCTTGATTACCCTTGATAAACCCTCTCCCCCGTGTTCGAACCTCACGTGATTAAAGGACGACCCCTTAACTATAACAAAAAAAACCTTATAACTTAAAAAACATGAAAATGAGTCGACCTACATATCTCTGTCACTAAAACCCAATCCAGAAGCACAACCCGCGAAATAACATACAAAACGACGTTGTCAACATTCGTCCCTCGAGACGTTCCCGGGATAAATCTCGTTGTTCTCTAAAAATTGTCTATACTTAATAACTACGGTCCGTCTACCCCGAGATCTAGGATGTCCCCTTTATTTATGGCAACACTTAGAAATATCCGTGGCGGGCACAAATATCCGTCTAACGGGATCTTTTCATATTTTTCTCGGTCCACTTGTACAAGGATGAAATGTTTCTCTCCAGGTACAACTCGTCTGAGATGGATCAGTGTAGTTATGAGCTTGAAGATTTATTATTTACTCTCACTGTAACTGTGAAGGATTTTATTTTATACTTTAAATATTTATTAAGTGGAACTATTTGAAGTTAGCAACACTTTGTACTGGAAACGAGGCATTCCATGTTAGTCCTCAGAGGTAATAGCGCATCTGCATTTTGATTGTTAATCGAGGTTAGATGTTTATATCTGATGAACCACAGAATCCATCAAGCATACCATCAAGTGGACTGTACGGTTATTTCTTATTTGTCGCTCTTAGTCTATTAAAAAGATTTATTGCCTAGATTAATATTAGTCCATTGCATATTAGTCTGATAACTGGCCTCAGAGTTATGGAATATACATAGAGAAAGAGAGGGGTCTTCCTTATTACATCGATTAATCCCAGTTTTAAGAAAAAAATACAACCAGGTGGAATACGATGCTACTACTCTGTAGCACGAATGGTTCAGCTCGACCAGGGAAGACGCCGCCACAAACGATACTATTTTTTTCAATGTAGATTGTAAATTCATCATCATCATCACTACATAACTTCACAAGTCCACTGCTGAACATAGGCCTCCCATAAGGAATGGCACAAAGCACGATCCTGAGCCAACTGCATCTATCGACTTCCTGCATGTGCTACCAGGCCGGCACTCCATCTAGTGGGGGGACGCCATACACTTTGCCTGTCGAATGCTGATACGAGGTTGCCACTCGAGAAACTTGCTTCCCCATCGGTTGTCGGTTCTTCGAGCTATATGGCCGGCTCATTGTCATTTCGACTTACTAATCTGTTGGGCTGTGTCGGTCACTCTAGTTCTACTGGAGATATTCTCATTCCTAAGTATATCACTTAGAGAAACCCCGAGCATAGCTCTCTCCATAGCTTGCTGAGCCACTTTGAACTTCCTCATATGACCAGCAGTGAAGACTACGTCATAGATCCGTAGGTTATCACTGCCAACACGCACTGTTTGTACAATTTGCTACTTCTCAAACTACCGTAACCTAATTTGGGGCATGAAACTCTTCGAAAAAGGGATAGATGAAGGTGTATGAAGGCCACATCATCCATTTGCCATCAGGTGGACCGTGTGCTTGTTTGTTTTCTTAAGTCTTGTAAAAAAATAGGTATTTTACTTTATTGTTCAACACTTGTTATTACAAAAAATATAAACACTGGTTCCTCCGAGTAATTGTGTATAGCTATCACAACGTGGAATCAGTTCCCGGGCTGGTCGTAGAGCGTCTGATACCCGGGCTGTCCCGGTCAAAAATTGCCGGTTATCCGGACAAAAAATCTCTTAATACGAATACGAGGGACAGAGTCATAGCATCGTTCATTTCTATGTTATTACATTTATTCCTTTTTTTATCTCGCCCAATTTAACTTTATTGTTTTAGCCGATAGTAAACGTAAGCTTGACATAATGATTTCTTATATTTACGCTAATACTTCTTGAAGATACTGTAAGCTCGTTTTGCTTATATCTGACCGAAAATTAATAATTAAAAGTCGAATGTAGTCTTCGTTATAACCATAGAATACTATAATACATACAATAGAACGGGGGAGTGGGCGGAGCCCGTGTAACCACTAAAATGTCACTAACACGTCAATTCTCACGTATAAATGTCAACACGAGATGTGTTTTGACGTAACAATCGTTTCCAAATTTCGCATGCAAATTATTTAGAAAATGCCAAATTGCACGCTATTAACTAATAAATACCTATTATAATCTGTCTGTCAACACAGTGAATCGAGTTGGTAGTAGTGATAATACTACGTAATTGCTAGTATGTGTGCTCCCGGCGACGCCTATCGCCGTACAAAATAAGGTTGACAGCCATTCTATTGTGTATTATAGTATTCTATGGTTATAAATTTGACATCCGCTGAGCCAACCGCGCAACAACAGACATCTTGCGTTACAGCGTTGCTCTGTCATGCTACCAAATCACTTCCAATTAAATGAAATACAATTAACAACTTCCTTGTCCATGATAATACGAGTAGAAACAATAGTTAAAAAATCTAAATGTTCATATATGACTCACGGGACAGTGGAGTTGTTATAGTTCTTAAAGGTTATAGTATTGATATTTGTCAAATATCCGGGAAGTCTGCAGTCTCTGAACACGTACAGGATCGTCCCCGTCACTACATCAGATTTGATAGACACGAATCCTCGTTTAAGAACACCGATTTCTTCCTAATTTCAATAGGGAATAGATATTATTCAATAGAAAATAAAAAACATCCTAATTTCAATAGAGAAGATGGCTGGGTGGTTACCATCTGCTTGGGATCCTATAATTAGTAAAATTAAATCCCAACCCAAGCATACAACTGCAAGACTTCAAGATACTATAAGGTCATTCTGTGTAGGTCGGAACAAAAATTAATAATTTTAATATGTGGGTAACCGCGGTTAACTGTGACATCGGGATATCGAACATGTCAGTCCCGCTCGTGACCACGGGTGCTGTAGAGTGCGCGAAATATCGGGAATATAAAAAAGTTAATATACGCGAGAAAATCCGGGATTTTATTAAAAATAAAATTAGAGAATAATTTAAACAAAATACAAAATATAAAAATGCATACCCAATTTTAGATAATTTTACAAGATGGCGCTCTTCCAGTCATAAAATTATATGTCAAATGTCTGAAAAGTGACTCGAGTCATCAAATAATGTAGGTAGTGTGGATATTTTTTTATTCAGATCTTGTTCGTGCAGTTGCGAACTCGTCAATGTGTTTATTGTGTTTCCTTTGGATTTCTTTGTCGATTTGTTTTTTTTTATTTGGACTTTGGATCTGTTATTGCTTTTTTGACTAGGCTTTTGTTTTATGGACTTCATGATTTACATGAAATTAGGATTTCTTTGATATCGGACATCTGTAGAATCACATTTTGAATCACTAGGCATCACTAACCTCATGACAGTCGACAGCTAATAACATCAATTGCCATTAGTGTTGCAGTTTTTGGTGAAAATAAAATATTAATACCACTGAAATAAAGGCAAGTTTATGGATTTGAATGACCAAAAGTGGAGTAACATATTATTTTAATTTATTTCCCTATTTGTACAAAACCAGGCCTACGCTTCATACAAATTTGGACCGTCTGTATTGTAGTGTATTCTCTAGAGGATTGAAAAAGGATCTACTGCTCCATATTATCCCGTGAGTGTCGTAACAGGTGACTGAGGGAAACGAGAGAAATCAGTAGACAGTAGTATCTTTCGCTTGCTAAGCGTGGTAGTTATGACCTCCTCCTCTCCTTTAGGGGTTAGTTTCCAATCAATTACTAAATTCCACCCGAACAGTACAAGAAAGCAAGTTACGTTATTTGGAACATGTCAGTACCATTGTACTTTATAACTAAATAACACAATACTATAATCCGAAATCCGTTGGGTAGTTTAAAAGATCTAAGATGAGGACAAACGAGCACAAAGTCCACCTGATGGTAAGTGGTCACTGTAACCCATAGAGATCTACATATATGCTCATTTGAGCATATATGTAGATCTAGTTTGTATTTACGAATAAAAATGCAGAGGTGTTGTTACCCGTGAGGATTAAGATGGAATGCGTCCTTTCCAGTAAAATCATACGAAATCATACGAAACAGCAGTGTTAATCTGCTATTTTACGCTTGTATTCTGTGAGGGCGTGGTCATCCCCAGTCGAGTCAACTCAGTCGTGCCACAACTATAATATAGCTGCAGCATGCTGTCTGGTAGAGCTAAGGCTCTACGACGTAAAAACTATGTAGAGATGAGATCGATAAAACTTTACATCTGACTGTTCCAGGCACAATAGATTTACGATCAAGGCTTAGATAGTCTAAATGAATGTTTACAATTATAAACAATTTTTGCACAATGTTTTTTTTTTTTTGAAAAAATTAAAAACCTACTTCAATAACTAAATACTGTTATAGAAAAATTATTACCACATAATTAAACAGCTTTTGAAATCGGTACTAATAAATAGTGTACCGACGACTGAAAGCTCCGATTTAAAATATGTGAAACTTATAGTCAGTTTAAAGTTTTTTATTTAAGTTTAATATTTTGACTCTTTTGGGTAGACTAAGCAGTATCACAACCTCAAATTAAGAACCAGCGTGTCGACTAAATACAGAAATATTATCCCTTATTTTTTCACCGTTAAGTGTGGAATTTTATCATTAAATTTAAAAAGTTCATATTGTAAAACAAACATATACATATACAGAATAAATTCCTAGTATGGCTTAATAAAATATAAATAATAATGGAGCTACCGGTAACTAAAACATGGTAGGTGATCTTTGATAAAACAAAACATATAAAACTCAAATACACTTCAAGCACCCGTAAACATGAATGTGGCTTTGACTTTACGCGAAGTAACTTATTCATAAACATTGTTATTATTTTTTTTATAGAATAAATGTGACAGACAATAACATCAGGTGAACTGTGTGGTCGCTCGGTCCACCTGATGGTAAATGAATGCTGTGAATTACAGACATTAACATCCATCCTCGATTAAGAATCCAAATGCAGATGCGTTATCAGTTGTCACCCCTGAAGACTAAGATGGAATGCCTCGTTTCCGTCTCCGTTCTGCAGCGTTTTACTGCTATTTTACGCTGGTATTCTGTGAGAACGTGCACCTTCTCCGGTCGAATCGACCCATTCGTGCAACTATTATAATATAGCTGCAGCATGACTCTACCACTTATTATAAAAAACTAACTAAGTAGGTTTCTTTGATTAGCATTTTGTTTTTAAAGTCGATTCGAACATTACAAATAATTCTTAACAAAATAAATTTGTTGATATAAAATGGTGGGCTATAAAACATACCTTATAATTCATACAATAATTTAATTACCTCACCACCTTGTTTCGTCGCCAATATAAGTTAACTATTTTCCCAATACTAGGTAGCAACCCTACCAAACAAACGACTACGAATTAAAAAATACACACAGATAACAATACAAACAGTTTATTAAAAAGGTTACGTTTCATTTTTTAGCCGAGTGGAAACTAGGAAGTACGCCAGGAAGCACGAACGGACCTATTTAGGTTTCCTTCGTTAAAGATCCACGATGCCGATAGCCCGGCTACACAGCGTGTTAGTCACGACGTGGCGTCAATACGCCGGTGTTGCCAGACACGAGCTGAACGCAAAAATTTATTAAATATTTCTCCCTTTCTCAATTTTGGTTTAAATTCACAATTGAAACCGGTAGTTGGCGCTGTTGTCGAGATCCAGTAATTACCCGTGCAAAGCCGGGGCGGATGCTAGTTTCTCCATAAAATAATTATTAAATTAACCATCAATAGATCGAGCTATAGGGGGCGAGTAAAACGAAACGAAGCGTAGTAAACGAGCCTCCCTTGGGAAGTTAATTTCACCAATTTATATCGCCAATCATTCTATTAAGTTTAATTGTATTTTTTTATGGAATAAGAATGACAAACGAGCTCATTGTCCGCCTGATGGTAAGTCGATGTTATGACCCATACACATCTACATCTATCAATAATTAAGAATTAAAATGCAGATGGATTATCTAAAATATATCAAAAATAAATAAACCTCTGATGACGAAAATAGATAGCCTCATTACCTTTAAAAGGGCTATCAGGTTCTCCATACTCACCATACAAAACACTGCAGCAATATTTTGATGTTTCATGCTGTTAATCTGTGAGAGCGTGGTCCTACCCCAGTTGAGCCGACCCACTCATGCTGCAGCTATAGGTAGTTACGAGGGCGGCACTGAAAATTTCGGGAATCAAGGAAGTGACACAACATTACTATTTAAAAATGTATTTATTGCTTACCACTTCGAAAGTCATAATAAATCATCGCTCTTGAATTTTCTCGAGTCAATTCCATTTTCTCAACGACTAAACAAGTTTGACAAAACCTTGCGACAAGACCGAGAATCTTTTTTTGAAATAAATAAATGGTATTCGATTTTTAAAACCAAGGAGTTTTCAATTAAAAATATTTTAATATGACAGGAACAGTGGAAATATTCCATTCTCGATACTTTTAGTGCAGCCTAGGTATCATAGCTGCAGCGTGGTGAAAAATGAGTACACAGTACACCTGATAGAAAGTGGATAATGCTGCACATAGATAACTACAAGGGTCCTCCACGATCTAGTCGACCAATTCACGCTGCAGTAGATATGGGTAGTTCGCGAATGAAATATGTAAATGAA